>OX439046.1:60754228-61246654 GCA_949317995.1 Acholoe squamosa
GGTGATTGATTGATTGATTTGTGTTTTACAGCACTTTAGCGGCACTAAGTGGCTATCCCGTGCTTCACAGGTTGATAATTTAACAGAGGAATGTGTCAGTGCCCACGCATATGTGCACCACACACATCCTGAGGGGATAGGAAAGAGGAGATATAGACCCTTTTAAGTGGGCTAGGGAAGCCTGTCATTAAGGGGTGGTTCCAATGACCTATGGCCTGACCTTGATCTAGGTCAGGTCAAGGTCATTATAAGGTCAAAGGTCAAATTTATTGATTTTTTTTTTTGTAAATGAGTAAACATTTGTTAATATTTAGCTAGATGAATGATAGAATCAATGATCAGCTGACTCTTTTTCAATGTTTGACCATGAAGGTCAAGTTTACCTAAAGGTCAAGGTGAAAGGGACATTTTGCGATCCTGCTTGTTGTGGACAGAAATGCTTGGAACACTTAAATCGCTGTTTCTCAGAAGATATTGACACTAGGAACTTGAAATAAAAAAAAGTAGAGGAAAGTTTATTAAGGAGTTACTCCAATGACCTATGGCCTGACCTTGATCTAGCTCAAGGTCATTTTAAGGTCAAAGGTCAAATTTATTGATTTTTTTTTAATGAGTTAACATTTGTTGAGATTTAGCAAGATGAATGACAGAATCAATGATCAGCTGACTCTTATTCAATATTTCATCAAGAAGGTCAAGTTGACTTATATAAGGTCAAGGTCAAAGGGACATGACATAACCAACATTTTGACAGTCCACATAAAACCATAACAATCAACCATAATTTCTTGCAAAAATATTAAGATAGGAAACACAAAGTAAGAATAGAGATCATTTGATATGTGGTATAGCATTTGACCTTGATATGACCTTAACCAGGGTCAACGTCATGATAAATAAGAGAGGTCAAAGTTCTCAAAAATTTTTCAATGTTTTGATGTAATGTTAGTGTGAACCCAAAAGTTAAAAGTAAAAATCACATGACATGTCAAAATGTGTGGGTTGCCATTTCACCTTAAAATGACACTCTGACTGATGTTCATACTTCAAAGTATAGCCCTACTAGTCAGTCAGAGAAGTCCTGGTAGTCAGCCCTCCAGTAGGGGCCAACCCCAGTGGTGGCTATAGGTGTGCTGCAGTGGGGGAGGTGTTAGAGCTAATCTCTCACTCCCCCTCACAGAGTTAATAGGTCATGATTTTGTAGTTGCTTAAAAAACATACTGCTGCCTATTAGAAAGTAGAAAACTAGACATTTTCTAGACCTTATTTAACCAGGGAATATGTGAGTGCCATTTTTAACTATGTGAGATGCATACTTCATACCATAAAATGCTCCTGAACTTAAGTTTTGAGTTCACCTGGGAGAAACATGATTTTTCTCTCTTCAATTTATTAAACAAATACATGCATATTGAAGCCCTCTTCGAGCCCGTTAAAATGATACCCTAATTGTCCAAATCCACCTGTAAACAGCTTTAGAATCAATAAGTAAATACATGTCAATTTCAGCTGCTCCATTTTTGCTAAATCACACTTTTAGCCTCTACGCATGGCAGACCCACGCACGGCAGTTATGTCAGTGCCTACATGTATGCATTATTTTGAAGAAGGTGAGACAAGGTCACCTTACCTGACTAGCACCCACAGGTTATTTGAATACATTGATCTGCTTGGCCGCAGAGAGTAATAGATAGAAACAATCAGGAACTTTACCTAACACTAGTCAATGTGTAAGCATCTTGTACTGTGGAACTGCTGAGGTATTACTGATCATTGCACACATAATATTCAATTTGTGATTTGCCCAAAACTCATTAGGAAATTACTAAAGTGATGTATATTATTGATATTTACTCATTAGCTGAAAATGAAAGGTACACTGGAGAAATCTTCACACTGAAAACCTAGAAGTTCTGAAACTAGTCAGCGGTGACCACTTTAGGTCCTCAAGTTGACGATACCTAAAACTACAGCTTTAGGTAGTCAAAATGACGACTTTAACTCGTCATCCTGACGACCTGAGTCATCAATATGACGACTCTGTACTGTGAGTATTGTCATCCTGATGACTCAGGTCGTCAGGATGACAACCTAAAGTCGTCATTTTGACTACCTAAAGCTGTAGTTTTAGGTATCGTCAACTTGAGGACCTAAAGTGGTCACCGCTGACTAGTTTCGGATCTTCTAGGTTTTCAGTGCAGATATTATTTTATTCAAAGATTAAGCAGCAAATGGTAACCAATATATCCAACAGAGGGCAGTCCAAAAGAAAGCAATATGACACCATGTGACCTACCCTTATTCTACTTATAGATCATGACTACACCGAGTCCTAGCCAGTTTGCCGCCCATGGTTCTTGCATTACCAGTGTGAACGTAATGCTAATTTTTAACCTGAGTGGGTGGAGGGTTGTTATAAGAAATCTCAGGGGTTGGAGTAGACTTGAACGCCTAGACTTGGGGCATTCCGACAATGGTTTTCTGACATTTTTCAGTGCATTATGGGTGGGGGTGACCTTGAACGCTAACTACATAATCTTAGCTTGTTCCCTCCACCCTCTCCCACCCCAGCCTGGTCTGGCTAGGTACCAGTCCTTAACTATGCTTGGAAGTGTAGTAGGTTGACTCAGGGATCAACATTGACCCACATGGGGAGGACCAATAGGAGGTGGCCTTACAAACCAGCATTGATCCCTTGGTCAATCGACGAACACCTTGTGTGTCAAATCAATGTTGATTTTGGAGTGTCCTCAAACATACACAGCAGGCTTAATGGGCTTGAAATATCCTGACAGTTTGCTATACTACACTGAAAAAAATAACTGTTGAATCTACCAGGTATCCTCATAAAACTGAAAAGATAAGCACCATGGTTTTATTGCAATGAAGTAGTGTAGTTTGTATAATGAAACCCCAGATGGCAGCACATGGCATGATGGTACACAGGATCTCCATGGAAATAACAATGGATGTCTGGTATCTTTGAGACAAAGATCTCACCGTTAGGTCAATGACATTTTTTACAGTGTAACTTCTGCTCACCACAAAAGATGATCTTTCTGACCAAAGCTTAGCTTGTCTGTGTGGCTGACCTCATAGCTGATACGTCAGTAAAAAGGGGGACGTCATTCATCCAATATATCAGCCTGTCATCAAAGCCCACACCTCATCTCGCTGATGCTATAAGCTGTGCAAAGTAGTTGTTTTGTCATATAATTCTTTTTATGACTAGTAAGCAGTCCAATCAAAATAGTTACATGCTGCCCAATCGCATGCTATAATCAGTTTGTGGCATGACATAAGTAACCTTATTCATTACGATTTGTCCTGCCCTCGACAATACAGACCCAATATAACATCCACATCTATTTAATGTCCCTTGTGCAGTTGATATCGTGTATCTTTTTTCTTGGGATTTCAGACTTGGGTATGGAATGTATTATATCAGGGGAGCCATTGAACAAACCCCCCCCCCCATTACATTATCAAGGTTAAGATAAAACATCCTTCGTGAATGGTCTCTTAGCCAATGCTCTTGGGAACATGCTTAAAATATAGTCCAATTCCAAAGAGCCCTTTTAGGTTAATAGTCTTTCCTATCACAGGTCACAAGTGAGCTTGTGTGGACGAGATTGGAGGGAGTAGTAATAGGATGTGTATTGGCCTATGGGGAGAAAGACAATATTTTAAATATTTTAAATATCTGTTGCATGCAAAAAACGGGTCATGCTGGACAGTCTTAGAGATGTTACTTTAAATTCAAATGGAATTACTTGTAAGATAACAAGAAATGAATGTCTCAGGACACCCATTTATAAATAACAGTACGGTTTCTGGCAGATGTGATCATGAACATCCTGTTAATAACGCTTGTGTCTCTATATAAGGGTCGCGGGGTTTCCAGGAGATTCTGTTTTTATATGAGAATTCCTGCTACAGGAAAAAGATGACATGCTTATAAATAGAGTGTTTTCATTGAGTTTATAAATGACAAAAGAGTGTATACGTGTTGGAAAGTGAATGAAATATGTGACCAGTGGTTGCTCCAATATCTTGCACAGCAGGTTGCCCACTTCTCATCTATTCCTTACCTTTGACCAAATGTCAAACTTAGAAGAGGCAACTTAAGGGTTTTTGCCCCTGTCTTAGAGTAAAAGTGAATCTAAAAACCAACAATTTGTGGGGGTTATCATATCTGCCAGGAATTCAAAGGACCACCCTTTTACAGCCATCATACCTTTTGTCAACTGGTTCTAGCATATCTTATTACAATTTAACCATAAGCAAAATATCGTCTGAGCCAGGCCACCAAAGACAACCACAAACGTCCTTATATAGAGATTATAGATTATATAGAGAGGGGTTTATTTCATTCCACATTGCCTTCAAAGGACCTTATTCATTACGATTTGTCCTGCCTTACACAAGACAGACCCAACATAACACGTAAATCTATTTAGCTCTTGTGCAGTTGATGTGAATCCTCTTTTTCATGGGATTTCAGACTTGGGTATGGAATACGTTATACATAGTGAAGTCATTCGACAGTTTCCCCTATTACATAGTCAAGATTAAAGATCCTCGGGGAACATGCTTAGAATATAGTCCAATTACAACGAGAACTTCCAGGTTAATAGTTTTTCTTATCACAGGTCTATTGGGGCTCACGATAATTCCCCTTTTCCCAAGTGAGCTTGTGTGAACGAGATTTGAAGGAGTAGTAATAGGATGTGTATTGGTCTATGGAGAGAAGGACAATCATTCAAATACATCTGTTGCATGTAAAATGGGTCATGCTGGACAGCTTAAGAGCTTTGACTTTGGATTCAAATACAATTACCTGTACAATAACAAGAAATACATATCTCGAGACACCCATTTATCAATAGCAGTACGGTTTCTGGTAGATGTGACAAACATCTTGTTAAAAGAGGTTATGTCTATAGATATAGATAAGGATCTCAGGGGAAAACCTGTTTTAGCTGAAAATCCATACTACAAGAAGGGTGACATTCGTGTAGAGTGTTTTCATTGAGTACATAATAGACAAAAGGCATACATTTTAGAACGTGAATGAAATATATGACCAGTGTTTGATACATAATTTTGCAAAGTAGGGGGCCCACTGCACTCTTTTCTTACCTTTGACCAAATTTCAGTCTTAGAAGAGACTAGAAATGTGATTTTTCTCCCCTCCACGGGTGCACTGCCTTGCTAACAGGGGTCCTCTCCTTGTAACATAATGTATCTGTACAGAGATTTCAATACAAAAGTCACTTTTTGAACAGGGTATTAAAAAGAATATGTTAAATAGCAGAGATGAAACAGCTGATATTGAACTATTATTTGTAATAATACGTCAGATGCAGTACAATACTTAGTATCCAGTACACTGTAGAAAGGCGTTTGGATGCACAACTCACATTCTCTGGATCATGGATCTTTGTCTCTCATCACTTAAAGTGTCTATATACTACACCGGTTAAGTGCTTAGCATAATATTAAAAACCTGATGTCTGGTCTTGGGAATTAATTATCTAAATGTGTTCAGCTTTAAAAGTGATTCCCCCTTATTTTAGTCCTGATACAATATTGCTACATAAACGGTGACACTCACACTGGCTTCAATTCCCTAATTTCAGGTGTGTACAACATTCAGAGGACTTGCTGAATATGGTAGGCAGACAGTTGATAATCCATGCATGGTCTTGAATCATTCGTTGTATTGTAAAATTTGTAATGAAATTGGTCAATGAGAACGAAGGGCTGTCTCAATCTGTTTGCATAACAACCTAATTTAGTGTGTATGTGATGGCAATGCAAAAACCATATGACATACATACAAGGCTAGTAAGAACAGTCATTTGATGATAAGGAGCTTGGTCAATTCTACAAAGAAATGTGTTTAAATGAGTCATGCAAGCATTTTTGTAAAGTTTTGGGAAGCCCCTGTGGAAAAATCAGAATTTGGGCACCTCACACTGTAAACAAAACATACAAATAAGAATTAACCTACTCCTTTATAATGGGTAGAAAAGGGCAAGTCTGGCTGCTCAGTTGATGTATGATGCAAGGGAGGAAAATACCACCACGCTGTTAAAGAGATAAAAGAATTTTGGCATGTTCAACTCCTCTCACATTTTCGGATGAAGAATAACCCATTTCCTCTAGCCAAAATTAATATTTGCATGTCCTGGAGCCGTTCATGATAGTGACAAAAGAGCTTTTATCACCTATGCTAACAACATTTGGAGAAGTAGGTGTAACATGCTATTTATTAATCATGGGGTTAAACCAAACGCTGACGATTATGTATTTGGTTTGCCTAATAATACAGAAGGCAGTTTCTTATTAGAATGAAAACAGCTCCTACTCATTTTACTCCTGTTATGCAAATGAGGAAGGTAAGTTATTGCTTCCTCCCACAACCGACTAAGTACAGGTTCCAACCTAGAGTGTAGGAAGAATGCCCCGTAGGTGAATAGAAAAGGTTTCAGAAAAGAATGGAGAATAGACATAATCTATAAGCACATATTCCTTGTTCATCGGGGGAGGGGGGGGGGCAATTCCAAAGATAAGTTCAATTATACGGAACCTTTTGAACTTCATCCATTGTCCCTTAGCTAAAGTCTTCTGGGTTTACATCATAGCTCTGAAGCCGAGCTTTTTCTCAAGAGCTGTGTAAAGGAGATACGAAAGAGCATTTATGAGATGTGAGTTGGTCAACGGAGGGAGCCCGTTACTTAGAGAAAGGGACTAATATCAGCTGAACATGGATGAAAATCATACCTCCTTTGATTCTAAACCTATTGTGCTATTCGCTATTGGCATTCCCCCATAGTAATATCGATATCAGAATATACAAGTAAATTGGGGAAAAATAACTTTGCATCCGCATTCTGCACTTGTTAATCCTGCTCCTCACGGTCAGGCAGTTTATGAATCAACTGTGGATATATGATTTTATTTCTATGACTTCTCAGTTATGTAGTTGCACAGTGTGAGGTGGCAGAAGTGAGGGTGCAGGGAAAGGTCACTGTTATTTATATGGCATGGTCATAGGGAGATGACATACCGCATGTGATGTTAAGGTTGGTCCATACTCTTTAGTGAAAGTATATCGAATTTCTTCATTTTTGGTGTATAAGTACCTTAAATCATATAGAATCAATAAATGAAAAGAAAAATGGAGGGTCCCATCCTACTTTCTTAAATATGGAATTTTGAGAAATGAGGAAAAAATGAGAGAGATTTCTTGATTTTTCTTCATATCGACCATTAAATGCAGAAACATGAAACCTCACATGTAGGAAACCTATTTATCCGTAAAAAAAAAAAGAAGATAAATAAATAGATTGGTTCCTAGAAAATTCATTACCTCTAAAAGGGACCTGAAGGCAAAGCCAATGCCATTGGTTTTCACCTGTTACCTGGAATGCTTTTTCTCAAGTTTCCCAACCATTTTTTACCCCTTCCATTCACCCAGCAGGGATGCCTTGCCAGCCCTGGCAATATTCAAAAAAGATCCAATGGACTGCATTGAGTGCCTAGATTAGGTTGCAGAAGTTTCCAGTCTGTGGCACTAGTGGTACTTTTAGAGAACCACCTGCCCCCCCCCCATATTCCAGCCATTTGATAAATAGTGGTCGGACAGGTGATCACTATTACTTGTGACTGCAGCTAAATTCCTGTTAGTCCTCTAGATTGGTTAATACAAAAAGTCAAATGCAAAAAGGAAATACTGGATATCATCATTTTTAAAACGTGCAGATCTGTTTTTTAAATTTCTAGTAAATCAGCTTCCGTGAAAGCTCTCAGTTGATGCCCAATGATGGACCTGATGGCTTAAGAATGCTCAACAAATTAATTCATTTACCTTCATTTACTTTGGCAACCATCACCTCTATTGATAGGATAATCATATTATAACGTTACTTAAGGTTCTGTCGACACACCTATATAGACTTATACCTGTTCAGTGTAAGGTCTAAAGTTGCACTCTATCAAATGAGTGCTGAGGCATCCCCATCATAATATATATGCAATGAGTACTTTATTTGTTGGAATCATTATGCAGTGGAAAAAATGCAGTATGAAAGGAATCTGTAAAGGATAAGGATGTGCTATTCATGTCAAACCCTTTCCTGACAATTCAATACATCCCTCTCAGCACATAGAAGCGCAGTTACCAGTTTACAGATGCATATTTGGTATAACTTCTACAAGGGTTAAATAATCTTATCTAGGAAAAAGCCAACAGAGGCATGTTCCCTGGGGCTATGTTATTTTAGTTCCGGGTGCTCAATGTTAATTTGACTGTAGCATGTGAAAGGTGTGCATGGGAGTTTTTGATTTGAATCTATTCGTAGGTAAGATCATTTAACATTCAATATTACTACAGAATAACCAATGGCCAGGGCTCATGCTAGGAAACGTTTGCAACCCAATTTGGAAAGGGGGAATACATTAGAAGGAAGGGTAAATTTTTGGAAATATAGAACAAAGCACATTGAAATAGGGATTCAAAAAAAGGCAAACAAATTTCCAATAATGGAGCTCCGGGGATTAGTATTGTGTAGCACAGCTGTTCTGTAGTGTTAAGACACTACCTCCTAACAGTGTGAGTCCATTTAGTGGGGTGCTAACATCATTTAGGGTAGGAGCTGCTCCCTTTAATGTGAGCTGCTCTAGGTGTTGCTTGACCAGGGTGAGGTGTTTGGGGATGTATAACGTATATGGAGAAGAGAGGGACCTGTATACATAGTAGTATGGGAAATGAACACTGCTGCGGTTTTCACTTGATGGCAAGGACAATACTATAAATAACCTGAACAATATTGTATATTATAATCTGATGTAACCAATAGGAAGACACAGAATGGTTAAAAATATTTGTAGCAGATACACCTGTTGCTTATGTTTGTGTAATTTGACGTACACATTACTAAGATCTAAAACCGTTGTATTATAGAGGAAACCAAAGGCTTTGTGAGAAAGCCATAGACCACGTTTGGAATCTTGCTAATGGTTGGTATGGCAGATGCAATGCTGTAAGGATTTAGAGGAGATGACTTGAGAAAGTACAGAGCAAATTTGCCATATTTCTGCTCTTGGTTAGAATCACCTTATTTACCATGACCGGTGTCCAATACAAACCTTGCTTGAAAATGAATTGTAAATAATTATAGAAGGATTTCATAAGTAGGTCTTTTGAACACGGACCTGAATAAGGCCAGTTGGCGCTAGGCTACCTGTCTTCCCCATACATCCCACTGTCTTTGGCTTACAGTGCAGCCATTCAATGATAATGACGAGCTTTACCCCATGACTGCCTGAGGGTAAGTATTAAAGATCCCTTATACATCAACCCTTATCCACAATTTATGGGAATACATTCAAAATATATTCCAATTACAAGAAGTCATCTCTGGTCGATAGTTTTCCTTATAGCTGATCTACCGGGATTTAAAAGAATTCCCCTTTTCCAAAGTGAGCTTTGATGAAAGATGAGAGTGGGGTGTACTTCTCATGTGCAGGAACGATTGCACTCAGACTTATTAGCAGAGGGAGATATTCCTTGATTACAAAATTCCATTGATTGTTTACTATATGAAAGTTGGAAAGTTTGTGCCTGTCAATGCCCTGGCCTTTTCTTTTCAGGGACATGGTAATGAAACCCTCCAATTTTGGCAGCCAATTGCAATGGACTGTCTTGTAAATGTGGATGTGAAAACCAGCAGTTGGTGGGAGGTAGGCATCTGCCATGAATTCAAAGGACCAACCTTTAAAAGTAACCATGTCCTTTGTGAACTAGTGTTAGCCGCTCTTGATAAATACACTCATGAGCAAAAACTGTTGAAGCATGGCCACTAAAGGCAAGCAAGGGCAATCTCATTTCTTTCTCCATCGATATATTTCTTACACACTCAAGACTCGACAGACTATGCTTCCCTCCTTCAAACAGTGTATTTGTCTAGCTTTCAAGACGGCAGTGGCTTGCTGAATAGTAAGCCACTGCAATTTGAGGCACTCTCAAATACCACTTGAAGAAGTATGTTGAAAAGAAATTCATTCTGCAGTTTAAAGAAGAGCCTGTCAGTTTAAAGAAGAAAAGAAATCAAGCCATCCAGACTATAATAGGATGGATGCGTACAATACAGAGGGAAAAATAGAAAAGTACTTGGCAGATACAACAGAACCCTTATCACAGAAAAATGACAAAATTGGAATGAGCATAAATCACATTTACCATTCGATTTAGAAATATGATTTTAAAAGCTTTTTCCCTCCTTCTTCTTATACAGTAGGAATCTATCGATCACATTGTGTTGATATTGGATCCATTGGTAAAAAGTGCAGAGAAATGGTACCTTCTAAATAAGATTAAGCAAGAACAAATTTAAAAGCTCTCCCCTATCTATTAAAAAAATGTCAGTAAAGCTTATCATTTTTAAGTGGGCTGATTACTAAAATTACCCATTCTAATCTTTTCGTTTGACATCAGAAGGTTTGAATTTGTCTAAGATAATAATCAAATTATATGTTTCTATACCACCCTTTTATTAGGGCTCTCTATCGAGCTGTACAGCTTGCAAGTGGGACGTCTTTGCAGTATTTCTGTACATTAAAGTCTCTCTGTTAGGAGAGCATGCAATCATTTATGATCTCTATGAGGTACCTCAGGGGGATGCAGCTCCATGTGCCATTGTATATATATATATATATATATATATATATATATATATATATATATATATATATATATATTTAGTGCTACTTGAGATGAATGTGTGAGGGGATTGCTCTTGTTGTCACTTACACACATCCTACTCACTCTCAGAGGAAGGTACGGCCTCATGTAACATGGGGTATTTTTCAATGAATAGAAGGATGTTTCATGGGAAGGGACATTAAGGTGTCGTATCTCATTCGAACATCCATCATTTAACTAATTTTTAGGTGTAATGTGTATGGATGTCTGAAGAGATAAGTTCAAAGGCTGGAATATATCATTTGAATAACAGGTTTAAGGGTTACTCAATCTGATTCTGTTTGAATGTCTGGTACTAGCACAAACCATTGTCATTTGCATCTTGAAGCAGAGGTCTCTGTTGCACTTAGACACGTTGTAAGATAGGCATGGCTGACCAGAACCAAGGCAGGTACAGAATAGGCAGCTAGAACAGTTTACTGTGTTAGATTACACATGATGCATATGGCCTCCAACATTGTTTTGTAGTTCTCGGCTCATCATTGTTCCTGACAGTGACCTATAAACTACATAATATTTGGGATTGCACATAGATATTTTTTTTTGGTTCAGTAGGCACTAAATGTACCAATTTATTTAACGAAAGGTAAACACATGCGGTGATGTGGTGGTTTCCATTGTCCATACCAAAAAAATAAGTGTACATCAAACTGTCAAAGGGATACTGCTATATCCCAGGCTTGTACATTTCTGTAGATTAATAATAATCACCACAGAGTCCTAATATCAAACATCAAAGAGACAACTTAGCATCTCAGGCACGTATCAGGATGATTTACGTTGAAATAATAATAATGATAATGAGAACATAAAAGAATACCAGCTTACCACATTTGCAATAGTTGCATACAACCACCTCATACACAAATACACAAATCGACTCTAGCTCGGAGAAAAAGAGGATAGACAACTTAATGCTATATAATTAGAATACAGAATACATTTCACTGGCGACAAAACCGCGCAGGGCTGGGATCACTTAAAAACTACTACATTGTATACATTAAATTCAACCAATTTAAGCATACAGGCATGTTCACAATTGGGACTCAATATTGAGTACCACCAAATGACATTATGTTAACATATTTGCAAGCAAATTTTCAATCAGACTCAGTTTGCCTTTGAATTGAGTTTTGTGCTCACTCTCTTTCAGCCGTGTGGGCTGTGAGTTCCATAGACTCTCTGCCCATGATACAGCGTAGAGCGTCTATAACACTCAGTCTGTGGTACCACGAGGGGGAAGAGATGTGCCGCTCTTGATGCCCTAACCCAACCGTTTTGGCTGTTTTCAATTGTCGGGACACCATACCTCTTTCTATACTCTTTGTACATCAGAGTCAGCATCAACTCATCCCAACTTCGCGACAACCACGGCACACCGCTAATGTTGTGAAGGTCAGCCCTATTGTATGAGCGCACACCTGTATTGAGACAGATCCTGAGGCCCCTGTTCTGCAACCGTTGCAGCTTCTCTGAACAAGCTTCACTTGCTCCTGTGTAGAAAAAGGAGCCATAGTCCATGAGTGTGAGGATACATGTTTTGTAGATCGTTACAGCGGTTTCTCCAGTGATTATGTGCCGTATCTTTGCCAGATTGAAGAGTCTGGCATTTACACGACGAGTCAAGTCCTTAATTGCTTTGTCAAAGTTGAGCTTGGCATCTAGAGGTACACCTAAATAGGTGTAACAGTCTACACACTCCAGCTCATCCTGACCAGCTCTGAGATTCCACTTGGGTATTTGTACTCCTCAAGCACAACTGGTGTACACAATGCTCTTTTTGGCATTCAATGTAAGCTTTGACTCCTTTAGCCATGAAGCAGCCTCACTGAGTCCCCGCTGCAACCTTTCCTCAACTACATGTACCTGTTTGTGGCTCATAAACAGAGCCACATCATCACCGTACATTACAATTTCACACTCTCCACATTTGGTTTCTAGCCCGTCTAGATACAAGATGAAGAGCAGGGCCCCAGGACTGAGCCCTGCGGCACACCGTAGCTAACCTTTGCCACTTCAGACTCAATACTGCCTATATAAGTTTTCTGTGTTCTTTCACTTAAATAATCACACACCCATGCCAAATTGCACTTGGCCATTCCCAGACGTTTTATGATGTTTAACAGGCAACCATGTGGGACCGAATCAAACGCCTTTTTCAAATCTAAATATACCACGCCGTAGAATTGACCATTGTCCTTGGCAGTGTAGATGTGATTTACTAATTTGTAGGCTGCATCAATGGTTCCCAACCCAATTCTGTATCCAAACTGGCTCTCACTCAATCCTCCCACTCGACCAATGCAGCTTTGTAGATGAATGTGCATAAACTTCTCGGCTATTTTAGAAGGCATTGGCAGTAGTGAGATGGGTCGCCAGTTGGAGACATCTGTCTTGACTCCAGCCTTGGGTATGGGAGTCACGCGAGCGCCTTTCCACGCCTTTGGGAATACACCGCTATAAAAAGTTGACATGAAGCTATGTTTGAAATCACACACTTTTGGATAAAACCATGTACCATGTAAGATTGTGCAACATGCCCCTGAAGCTGCATTGTTTGTGCTTATTACAGTAATAAGGGCATTATCTAGGTTATTAATTAGCTTCATAGAGGCCACATTGTGTTGATGAATGTGCATAACCTTCTCGGCTATTTTAGAAGGCATTGGCAGTAGTAAGATGGGTCACCAGTTGGAGACATCTGTCTTGACTCCAGCCTTGGGTATGGGAGTCACACGAGCGCCTTTCCACACCTTTGGGAATACACCGCTATAAAAAGTTAACATGAAGCTATGTTTGAAATCACACACTTTTGGATAGAACCATGTACCATGTAAGATTGTGCAACATGCCCCTGAAGCTGCATTGTTTGTGCTTATTACAGTAATGAGGGCATTATCTAGGTTATTAATTAGCTTCATAGAGGCCACATTGTGTTGACAGCAAGGTCTATTCATGTGGATATGTTCACCAAGGCCAGTATATGTCTGCTGTCCTAGAACCCATCCCTATCCTCACCCTCTACCTCCTCTTATCTCAAGCTAACAAAACTACAACCACAACCTACCCATGTCCGAACAAATCCAGACTGATGATCATAGAGTGCCTTCAAGAGGAAACTATGGATACCAGTGACTTCATGCCACTTTAGATTTATCTAGGATGGCCCATCAGACTCAGCATCGGGGAACATTCGTTCGGTACCCGGACCTTTACCCCCTGGACATTTACGCCCAGACATCTACCCCCAAATCATTTACCACCATGGACATCCACCCCCAATGACATCCACCCTCTTGGACATCCACCCCCTCGGACATTTACCCCAACCCCCATAGATCTAGTCCCTTGGACTACCACTTGGTCTGCTTCTATAGCCCCTAGCACTGTTGTCTAGTCCCTGGGACTATGAATCTAGTCCCCACGACTAATTTCAGCCATTAACAATATTCCTCTGCCCTGAGGACTACATTTTTAGTGCCTGCGAATTGGATTCTAGTCCGCAGGTCTAATTGTACTATATATTCTTAGTTAGCTTTTGGCAATACATTTACCAATATATTTAAGTATAGTACTGGAATATAATCTCCCTATAGTCCCCAGGACTACCATTTTGTCTTTTAGTCCTGAGGACTTTAAAACAGATCAAGTGCTAGTCCCAGGGACTAGACAACTAGTCTTGAGGACTATATTTTAATCCCCAGGACAATCTTCCCAGTCTCAAGGGTTGCACACCTTTAGTCTAAGGGACTAGACACATAGTCCCGGGGGCTGCATTTAGTCCTGAGGACTTAACTAGTACATTTTATAGTCCTCAGGACTAAACAGGTAGTCTGTGGGACTTGGAATCTAGTCCCCAATGCAATGTTATTGATAATATAATGGACTAGTCCTGAAGTATATGTAGTAGTCGTCAGGATTACAGTGTATTCCTGAGGACAAGGTTTCTAGTCCCCAGGACTACATTTCTAGTCTCAAGGACTAAATGGATATGGAGGGGGTAAATGTCCTAGGGGGTAGAAATGTTAGAGATAAAAGCCAGAGGAAGTACATGTCTGACATGTACTGACATGACTTTTTACATCTGACTTTGCTCCCAATTTATGCTACTTTTTCACTTTTGAATAGTCTATCCTCCTTTTCTCCTCATCTAACTCACTTGCCATTCGGTACAGTAACCTAACCGCAAGAGGATAGGAATAGATTTTTTTTTTCAGATAATGGTTTGGTTTTTGGTTGAGGCAGTCCCAGTATGCATCATTATCAGGCATATGATGCAACTGAGGCTTCGCCAAAAACAAACTTCGCTGTAGACACATGGCTGCCCTTTCCCGTGGCAGAGCACCACTATCCCAGCACCGGAAGTGCTGGTGTAGCTGTAATATCCATAATTGATGCTTCACTCTAAAGGAAGCCACATTGAACTGCTAGAGCCCTTTGTGTGTGGTGTGGGCTTAGCTTAAGACATATAAAAGCTGAAGGTAGCCTTGGGGCATCTTCAACGACATCTCTGGTTCTGCTTAGATTATTTATATGCTTCTGTAGAAATTGTGTGTTTTTCACTTATTGCGGCACAAATTTTCATATTCAGATGACCTTGACCTTAGGACATGGTGGAAATACATGTAACCTTTCATGTAGTTGTTGATCGATATATCATAACAGTGATTATCTTGATTGGATCCAAAGTTAATGCAATTCAACACTGAGTCCTCAGCTGAAGGCAGCCATGTTGGATTTAAGGCACTTCTCCAAGGTTGATTTTAGTCAACTGTCTTTTATGAAATGGTAGGATTTATGGCTGGAAACTGCCTTAGGGCATCTTCAATGAGATCTCTGGCTCTGCATAGAGTATTTATCAACTTCTGTAGAGATTGAGTGTTTTTCACTGATTATGGGCAACTATTTCCATATCCAGATGACCTTAACCTTGGGGCCTGATATAAATGAGTGTAACTTTGCATGCTGATGTTAATTGATGTATTTCAATAGTGAATATGACAATTAGATCCAAAGTTAGTGCAACTTGACACCGAAACTTGGTCTGAAGGTGGCCATGTTGGATTTGAGACACTTGCCCAAGGTTGATTTTGGCAAACCTTTTTTCCCTGAAAAGAACAGATATCAAAGAGTTGATAACCATCGAGAAACCTTTTGTTACAATTTTGTTGAACCTAAGGCCTTTTTTTAACCTTTGGGTACTGGACTAATAGACCCATATCTATCTATTATGAAAGTACTGAACCTGTGTATATGATATTTATGCCTAAAAGCCCCAGTGAAATATTAGGCTATTAATCAATGGTGTAACCCGGCATGAGTTAGTTTAGTTCAGGATATTCTCGGGGTGTATAATGCCCTTATTTCATTGTCAAGTACTACATGCAGTTTTGACTACATAAATGTGGAGGTCGGACTTCAGTTTTATCCTGACCTACAATGATCTTTCAATTGCTGTTTCTCGGCCTTTATGAAAAAAAATAGAGATTAAAAAAAATAAAAAATAAGTTGGTTCCTAGAAAGATTAATCTACTAAAACTGGCATGAAGGCAAGCATGAATGTCAATGCCTTTTACCTGGTACCTGGAATACTAAAGTCTCCCAACCTCTTCTACACCTTCAATTTACTCAGCAGAGACGCCTTCCTGGCAATACTCACACCACATCCTACAGACTGCGTTCAGGGCCTAGATTAGGTTGCAGTCCCAGTCTATGGCAAGGATGGTACTTTTAGAGAACCACTTGCCCGCCATCAAATCCATTTAGCAAAATAGTGGCCTGGCAGGTGATCGCTTTTACTTGTTCGACTGCAGCTGAATGCCTGTTAGCCTTCTAGATAGATTGTTAAAAATGGTCATTTGCAGAAAGGAAATATTCGATATCATCATGTTTAAGATGGGCAAAATTGTTTTTAAAGCTCTGGGTTGATGCCTAGCGATGGGCCTGATGGCACAAAAAAGCTTGGTGTATCTATCTTTTAACTTCATTTACTTTGGGCAACATCAACTCTGGAAATCATATAGATTAGTAAATGACCTGCTGTATCTCAACCCCACGTTAACTACAATTCATTCATTCTACACATTTCAGTTACAACATTCTACTGATGTAACCATAAAAATATAGAGCGATATGCAGCTTAAGTGTGGCTGCTACATGCTAACAAAGGTGTCATGTTGAATGCAAGATAGTTCTGCACTGAACTTTCCTCTGTCCTTCCAAGGCCATACCACATTTCTACCATGATGTTGGGTGATTGGACACAAGAAGCACCTCAGGATTACAGGCTAATTAAGTACCTTACTGCATTTGTACACTAGGTTTTGATACATCATAATTGTGGTTTCAATAGCTCTTTCCCTGATATAAGAATGCTTTATCTAAATATTCATTGAAATAACTTGTCATCAACCAATATTATGTTGAGATAAAGAAAACTCTTCTTATTTTTATTACATTTATATATTTATAAGTAAGACTCTGCATACAAGATATATTGATGGGTATAGACATTGGCAAGGAGATCCTTTAACTATTCCTATTATGATCTCCCCTCTCCACTCTATATCAATCCTTCAATCATATCTCTTCTCCTGCACAATATCAAACACTTGCAACACATCATACCACTATGTACTACAGCAGGCTACTACAGTCTACTATAGAAGTCATTAGTAGTACAAGTGGACTATCAAGCAGACATCATGGCCTGTTAACGTGATGTAGCCTCCCTGGCACTGATATAATGTTGCCATTTGAATAGTTGCACTGCACAGCATCCAGTGGTCAAGGGGACAAGGGAAAACTTGGGATTTGATGAGGCCGGACACAAGGGTGACTAGATTCTGAGTGATGGAGCCATAGATATTCTTTTGCTTTTTCATCTGTTTGTTTCAAATGCATGAACAACATGACTTACCTATAGATGAGGCAGCTTCACCTATATCTAGAAGCAGTCAGCAGAGCTACGGAAGGACCATGCCATTACTGATTCTGAATATGAAGTGTACATTATCATACAATAATAATGTGATACGATCTGCGAAAAAGGGCCCTTAGTGCAGGGTGCATTAAAGGTCCCTAGTCCTAGTACATGTCACAGTTCTTATACTCCGATAGATTGAGTAGCCTTGAATAACATCCATAGGCAAACCAATTTGAGAAGGATATAAATGAACAATATCAGAATCGAAAAGAATCTGTAAGGTATATGGTAGATATTCTTAGCTTATGTCAGATATGGGCGATGATTTCAGTTCCCTCTCTCATTCATGCCCAACCTTTCCTGGCAATTCAATACATCCCTCTTAGCATGTTGGAGCACAATTACATGCATTTCTCAAAGTTCTTTTACAAGGGTTAAATACTCATGGTCACGGAAAGATCCAACATACACATGTTCCCTGCTGACACTAGGTTATTTTAGTTCTGTGTTTTAAAGGTACTTTGGCCATGGCATGCTGTACTGTTATCATAGAATAATGCTCATTGGAAGTTTTACATTCAATGTTGCTGCAGAATAACCACTGAACAGGCCTCATACATGTTAGGAAAGGTTGGGGAGCCAATTTGGAAATGGGTTGTGTTAGATGGGAGGGTGTATTTTGGGACAGCTACAGAAAAGTGCAATGGAAAAGAGATTTAAAGAACGTCATTCAAATTTCCACTCATGGAGCTGAAGGATCAATGTTTTTGTAGCACAGCTGTTAATGGTGTTATATGAGCTGCTTTATGTACTGCCTATTAGGCCTAGGGGTGAGGTGAATGGGGTTGTATCATATATGGAGAAGAGGTGAACTTGTATACATAGCAGCATGGGAAATGAACACAGTTGTGGTTTTCACCTGATGTCAAGGACAATATCATAGATAAGCTGCGCAGTATTATTCATAAGCTGATGTAACCGATTGAAAGGCAGTGAATGTCCAAAATGATTTGTAGCTGATGTACCTGCTGCTTATGTTTGTGTAGACTAAGTTCCAAAGCATTTTGAATAGAAGAAGCCAAAGTATTTTTGAAAAAAATAATAGACTGCCCTTTATTGTTCTTTTTAAACTTCATACAGCTAATTTGCACTGAATGAAATAGAAAAAAGTATTGAAGTGGAATTCATCCTTCACAGAACATGACAGTGATTGACCGGAACTACATCATAGCTTGTCGGTTGATTACACAGTAAGGATGAACTAATGCATGGTGTACATACAAATCCACAGTGTGTTTGCAAAAAGCTAACAGGACTTTCCATGCCTCAGATATTTAGGATGTCACAGTGTTCCTGCAGTATTTGCACTAGGGCCACGTGCAACTCTTTCCCTCTTGGCAATAGCATGGCAATCTATTCATAGCTGTAAAGATAAAGGAGAAATTTTGAGGCACCACAGGAAGAATTTCTGCTCCTGTCTAGAATGGCTTCATCTGCTATGGTCGGTGTTCGATGGAAACCACTCTTGAAAGTGAATTGTTTGTAGAATGATTTGATAAATAGGTCTCGTGAACACAAATCTGGACATAGCCATTTGCTACTAAGCTGCTTATCTTCCCTTATTCCACGATTTCTGGGATTCTGAGTGCTTTCCCTGGATATTCCCATGCACATACCTGTCGATATTGCACACCATGATGCCTGCATCATGACTTTTGTAAGGTGTGCGGTTATCCAAGGATAACAGGCACCCGGTGCAGTTATCCATGGATGATAACCTGAGAAACAATATGTGTTTGCTTGGTTAGATTGTAGAGGTAGGCGGGACAAGTCCCGGTCCGGACGCATTCAAACCAATCTAAGCCAAGCCGGGTGCCGAGGTGTATGGCCCGGTGGTCTAGTGGTTAGCTCATTGCGCTCAGCCGTTAGAGGTAGGCGGAACGAGTCCTGGTCAGGGCGCATCTTTTTTTTGCCGTGTGTGCTGTAGCTGTCCGCTGCCGGGCGACGAGGTGTGTGTACCGATCGTGTACAAACACTATGGCTGGCTTCGAGTCCCGGGGAAGGGGAACAATTTTTGTTTTCAACTTGAATTTATTAATATTCTATTGATTATCTATTGGTATCGTGGAATAAAATAAGTAGTCAATGGATTCGGTTGCTAGGATGCTAGGGTTGGCTTAAATAGCAGCAACTGCCACTGCTATTGTCCATTAGTGCTGAGGCTTTCATGTCCATGGGGGTTTATCAGTGTGGCACCCCCATTGTCCCGCTTGGTTTGGCATGTTCAGCGGCCTGTAACTCTGCCATCTATGCAACTGTGCACTTGTAACTGTACATGTGGGAAGAAGTACTTGTTAGCTCCCCGTACCTTGCTGGGCATGTGCACAAGTTGCCCTGGTTTGTCTGTGGCGCACTGAGAGCTCAAAACACTCTCTGTGGCCTAGCTTCCTTAATAATGGGACTTTTGACACCGGATTAAAACCATGAGATGCGTCTTGTCTGGGAGGATCCAGGCCATGTCCATTATCTGGGCCATGACGTCCGTGAGATGGTGTAAATGCCACCGGAAGTTCATAATGCCATCACCTCTTTATACCACGATTTCGGGACTTCCGGTGGGTTTCGCACTATACAAAGTTAATCTAGCCATTTTCCATTGTGAAATATCGTGCCAACTCGTATGAGGATTGAACCCCGGCCGCAGTGGTGGTAGGCAAAGGCCTTAGCCATAGCGGCACACTGAATGGTGATGAAATCCAATGCGAAAGTAAATAAATTCTAACCTGAGGTCCTAGTGCTACGTTTCCAGTCAGTTTTCGTCTTGATTCCAAGCTTGTCATGTTATAATATTAAAATCCTAAGAAGTATTCGATCCATAGATGAGGAATACGTGCTAATTTTCTCCATTTTCTTTGATATAAATAAGAATCCAATGATCGTAAGCGAGTCGCGGCCCGGTTCGCTCTGTGCGAAGCCATTGTTTTTGTTCCTTGCCGGGAGAGGTTCCGTCGTGTTCACACTCACTTTTCGTATGGAATCCAACCATGACAAATCGAGAAATTAACAGGTTCATATCCTTAGATAGTCTAGATGATCCCTCCATATGTATTATGTCCAATATATTCAAAATAAAGGAGAATCCATTGATTTTCCCAACGTACGCGAGTCGCGGTCCGGCCATTCCCACCCGCCTCCTTGTCCTGCGAAAGTGTGTCAGTGGCCCGGATGTAGATATAGGTCAACTGCTCGTCGTACAAGAAAGACGCCGAAAATTTCGGACCGTTTTGGAAAATCAATGGATTCTCCTTTATTTTGAACATATTGGACATAATACGTATGGAGGAATCATCTAGACTATCTAAGGATATGTATGTTTTATTTTGAATACTTGTCATGGTTGGATTCCATACGAAATGTGTGTGTAAACACGGCGGTACCTCTCCCGGCAAGGAACAAAAACAATGGCTTTGCACAGAGCGCTGACCCGGGCTGTATCGCTTGCTTTTACAAAATGTCTTCTCATGGCTATAATCTTTGGATATCAGGTAAGAAATTAATACAAAATGGAGGAAATGGTGGTATAAACCTATTAGGTGATGAATATCGGGGCCCCACGGGCTGTATATGCTGTATATACAGCCCTAGGGCCCCGATATCCATCATCTATTAGCTTAATAACCTATTGTTAATTTTATGGTGTTCAGTGGCATGTGATGGCGGTTGGCTTGTCTTCAAACAATAATATACACTTTTGTTCATGGTCAGTGGACCATGAGGTCAGACCTTTTGGTCCTTAAACAATTATATACACTATTGTCCATGGTCAGTGAACCATGAGGTCAGTTGCTTTGGTCCTTTACATTATATATTCACCTAGCTGGTGATCAGTGGATCGTGAATGCTCATATGGAGTTATATGTATTAATGCCTCATATTATGCATTGATACATTCATATGTTACAATTTATGGCATTATTAAAGTGTATATGATATACTTAAAATATAGTCCAATTACAAAAAGGCATCTCTGGCTGGTAACTTTCCGTGGCTGATATAATATTATTTGGATTTAAAAAATTACCTAAAGATTATCTGGCAAGAGGCAGATATTATTTGATTACCAAGTTTCATTGATTGTATACTATAAGAAAGCAAGGAAGTTTAGGCATGTCAATGCCCTGGTCTATTTGGAGGGATATAAAATTGAAGCCCTCCCTTTCTGGGAGTCGTTTGTAATTGACTGTCTTGCAAATGTGAATCTGAAAACCAGCAATCAGTGGGGTGTTGTCATCTGCCATGAATTCAAAGGACCATCCTTCAAAAGGGACCATGCCTTTTGCCAACTAGTGTTAGCTGCTCTTGAGAAAATGCATTTATGAGCAAACATTGTTGAAGCATGGCCATTAAAAGCAAGCAAAGACTAGAAATCTAATTCTTTTTCTCCACTTCATAGGAGCATTCAGCATCTATACTCTCAGGTAATCTTTCAGTGTAGAAACATGATTTCGACAGCTTTTCCCTCCTCGTCTCTTCTTACAGAGTAGGAATCTGTAGATTACATAATGTTGACATTGGATTCCCTGGTAAAAATGCACAGAAATAGGATCCCTCATATAATTTTGAGTAGGAAAATGTGTAAAATCCCTCCCATATATTTTTAAAGTGCCAGAAAAAGTGATAATTTCCGAATACGGAAATTACCAATCCTAATAAAGGTTGATATTTGAATTGATAATGATAGCCACTTTGTCTAAGATAAAAATTCAAGCTATTTATGTTCCTATACTTACCTTTTATTAGGGCTCTCTACAGAGCTGTACAGCTTGTGAGTGGTGTGTCTTTTCAGCATTTGTGCAAATGGAAGAGTCACTTTCAGGAGAGCAATCATCTATAGTGTCTACGAGGTTCCCCAGGGGATGTTGCTATATATACCAGTGTACACAGAGGCAGACTTGGGATCAGTGAACAAACAGCAGGGTACTTTAGTGCTACCTGAGATAAATGTGTAAGGGAATGCTCTTGTTGCAGCTATATAATATCCCTCTGCTACACTGTGCTCTCAGATGATAACACCACCTCGTATATCACACATTCATTTTTTTTTATGAATGTAAGTATGTTTAATGGGAACACACACTAACGTGTACTATCCTATTATTTCATTGTACCATTGTTACATTTGTATTCTACACCTGATTTTTATGTGTAGTGTGTATTGTATGTCAAAGGAGACGAATTCAAACGTTCAGTCTGTCCAAATGTTTAATCTGGATGACAGGCCTCAGGGCCACTGAATGTGATACTGCGAGAATGCCTGCTACCAGGGTATCATCATTTGCATCTTGGAGTAGAAGTTTCTGGTTGCACATAGAAGTACTGTAGGTTTCTGTAATGCCTCATTTAAGATCCAGGGCCTCAAATAAGTTCCAGTAGCGAATAAGAGCTTCAATAGTATGTGCTTTTCATCTGGGTTCTTCGTTGTATAACTTCCACCTCTTTACTGCCTAGCACTCCTTCCTCAAAGAGCAAATTAATTAGTCTCAGAAATTATAGGTGGTTGAGCTATATCAATTGTTGGCATAGAATTGAGATCAGATGCCTGACACATAAGACCCACCCTGCATATATGGAAAACCCTGACTGGAAGCCAAAAGGTTCAGCTAGGGTTTGATTTCGAGCAGCACTGTTCCATACTATGATATTCTCGCCTATAAGGCACACCATGACCTCAGGCACTTTTTTATAAGACACAGCAAGGCATTATCCTCACATATAAGCTGTGCCTCATATGCATGCTGTTATGGCACAATATCTATAATTTTACCAGGGGATCTTCCTTCTATGTCCCAGCATGATCTCCCTCCACTCACACTATATCAGACACTAAACACATAGCATAAATTGTACCACTAGGCTACTACACTCTACTATATAAGTCATTAGTAGTACAACAAGTGAGCTATAAAGCAGGCATCATGGTCCGTTAGCATGACCTCGCCCGCCTTGCACTTGCAACAGGGAAATTTAGAATAGCTGCACACCCACTGAACAGGACGCGATTTTGGAACGTTCACAAATTGGGCAAGGAGAACGTGATTTTCCCTGGAAATTTGGATATGCCAGAACATCTTATACTCAAGAAAAAAAAAACATCTAGACTCGCGAATTTTCTCGAGTGTAAGATGTTATGGCGTGTCCAAATTTCCGGGGAAATTCACATTTTCTATTCTTGTCATATTCACAAGTCGGGACTTGAGAAATTCCTGGGAAATTCTCGAGATCTTGTTCAGTGGGACAGAATTCACTGGTCAAGGAGACCAAGGGGGAACTAAGGTTGGGTGAGGTCGAGCACTAGCATGATTAGATTTGTAGTCACTGTTGTTTTCATAGATATTGTTCATTCTTATTTCGTTCTTCATTGCCTCAAATGCATTAACAACGTGACTAAGTTATAGATGAGACCTGGAAGGCAGTTTCATATATATCTAGATCTAGAAGCAGTCAGTAAAGCTAAAGAAGGACCATGCTATGACTGATTCTGAATGAAGTGCACATTACCATGTTTACCGATAGATGGAGTAGGCTTGAACAGCAACCATAGGTAAACCAACTTGGGAGGTTATATACATGAATACCATTGCAGTAGATTTAAGAGAATAAGGAGAACATGTAAAGTATTAACTACATTCCTCAAATAATTTTAGCTTACCTCTGATATGGTTGAATACTACAGTTACCTCCCTCATTTGTTTTTCAATTTTTTTCCAGGCAATTCAATACATCCCTCTCAGCATGCAGTGGTACACTTACAAATGTACACATGCGTATGTAGGATTCATTTTACCGTGTTCAAATACTGATGGTCATGGAAAGAACCCATACACAAGTTCACTGATGGCATTATGTTATTTCATTTCCTGGTTGTTAAGGTTTTCTGTGGCCATGGTATGTGATACTGTTATCCCAAAGAAATACCAATATGAAAGGGCCAGAGCCTGTCTAATTATCAACACCGAGAAAATATTGTAACTCACATGAGTCTAGATCCAGACTCAGGCAATGTCGCCAAAATGAGTATGATTTGAGACTCAGCCTGATCCTTGGATGATACTCAGGCAAAGCCAGAGTATCATCCAAGGATCAGTCTCAGGATCTGCCTGAGTATCATCCAAGGATCAGGCTGAGTCTCAAATCATACTCATTTTGGCGACATTGCCTGAGTCTGGATCTAGACTCATGTGAGTAAGAATATGTTCTCAGTGAAGCTTTATTGATTTTATACTGTATAAAAATATTAAAGTGAGGGTCTGTCAATACCCTGGCTTATATTGATGGACATAGCATTGAAACCCTACCTTTCTGGGAGCCAATTGCAATTGACTGCATTGTGAATGTTGATCTGAAAGCCAACAATCAGTGGGAGGTTGTCATCTGCCATGAATTCAATCAAACACCCTTTTAGAGCCGCCATGCCCTTTACATCCTAGTTTTAGCTGCTCTTGATAAATGCATGAGCAAACACTGTTAAAGCACGGGCACTAAAGGCAAGGAAGGACTAGAAATGTGATTTTTCTGACACATTTATTTCTTACACACTCAAGGCTTGTCAGACTGTGCTTGTCTCAATCATACAGTGTATTTGTCTAGCTCTCAAGGCTTTCTGAATAGTAAGCCTATTTAAGGCCTCTTAAATAACACAAGGAAAAATGTTAGTTATGTACTGTAAATTGAAAGAAATTCATGCTGTAGTTTAAAAAGAAGAAGAAATAACTTTTCAAGCTATCCAAAGTATAAGATGGATACATATAATACAAAAGGAAAGAATACGACTTGGCAGGAACAACAGAATCCTCATCAAGGAAAAAGATGACACAATTAGAAATAACATTTATCCAATCATGAGAAACTTGAAGATGGCGACTGGGATCATTGAACAAACAGTGGGAAAGTATCCTGCATGTTCAACTCCTTCTGATCCTGCAGATATTAATTGAGCACATGATGTATTGAGAGGAGAGAAGAGCCACAAGCTACAGATATTAACAATTCTAATATTTTGTCTGGCTTAATAAATGTTCACGTTTTAATCAGTAATGATAGCCATTTTTATCAGTATTTGTACTAAGACATATTTAAGGTACATTTTCCTATACCCTTTATTATGGCTCTTGACAGAGCTGTACAGCTTGCAAATGGAATGTCTTTGCAGCATTTGTGCACATAAAAAGGTCACTGCCTGGAGCGCCATCATTTATATGAGGTATCTCATGGGATATAGCTCTATGAACCAGTGTACACAGAGCCAGGCTTGGGATCATTGAACAAACAGTAGGGTATATTTTAGTGCCACCTGGGATGAATGTGTTAGGGATTGCTCTTGTTGCAGCTTACACACATCCTATTCACTCCTAGAGGATGACACAGCCTCATATGTCACATATTTGTTTTTACTGAATGCAAGGATGTTTCATAAGGACACACTAAGGTGTAGTATATTGTGAGTACATCCTTCCTTTTCTTCATTTCTATGTGTTATGGGTAATTATCACTCTGTGGTAATGTAAAAAAAAAAGAATTCAAAGGCTCAAATATATCATTTAAAAGTTTAGGGTTACTCAATTTGAAGCTGTTTGTATGTCTGCTACTAGCATAAGACACCATCATTTGTATCTTGTAGCAGAGGTCTCTGTTTGCCTAATTGTCCCTAATAAAGAACACACAACGATCTTTTTACATAATTTTTGATTAAAACCGGGTACCAGGTAAAATTGTGCAACAGGTCCCTATAGCTGCCTTGTTTGTGCTTATAACAGTAATGAAGCCATTATTTAGGTTATCAATTAGCTTCATAGAGGCTAAATAGTGTTGACAGCAAGGTCTTTTCATGGGAGGATGTGTTCACCAAGGCCAATAGGTCTGCTCTCCAACAACCCCCCCCCCACAACCACGCCCTCTACCTACTCTTATCCCAACCTGACAAAACCACAACCAAAGCCTACGCATATTTGAAAAAGGTCAGACTGCTGAAGATCACAGAATGCTTGAAAGAGGAAGTTATGGATACCAGTAAAGTCATGCATCTTTGGATCTATTTGGGATAATCCATCATTTTCAAAATTTATGGAACTTTTGTTCAACTGAAAATTTGTGGTCCAGCTTAAAGAAAAGATCACCCTTTTTTCACAATGACTTCATTTGATAAGTTTACATTGAATGAAAATAATGTGACGTACGTAGTATCAAACTCCTACCATAGAGCCAGGAAGCAGGCCTATCTGATGCATTGTATGATATCACAATTACACTCCCATTACAAACTGCCCATGCTTTTGGATCTAAAATGCCTAATAATAATTTTTGCTATTTTATGTAAAGTAATGAAATTACTAAAGAAACTTCAGTGTAATGAGATGTCTAAGAATGATTATCTATCTTTTGTCTTAAATATCCCTTATCAGACTCACCCTACCACCTCATATAGCTACAGGTTATTACTGCCTATAATGAAAGTGGCTGGTAGTACAACTAAGAGGACTGTGAGACAGGCGTAATGGCTCAGTAGCGGGACTGTTCTTCTGGGCCTCCTCTACATTGTCAGGTAAGGGTTGGGGGGGGCCCTAACAATAGCTGCATGATGACCAGTAGTCAAGGAGACCAAGGGGAATGTAAGGGTAGGGTTTTTTTTGCATAGCGGAAGGATCGAGAGGCATGGCTGGAAGGAAGTAAGACCCCAAAAAAAATCCTGTTTCCAGTTACACACCACCAAGACCTAGGGTCGGTAGGTCGGATGTTTCTTTAAACATTATAATATTATGATATGAAATACTTAGAGACAAGTGAAAAAATATGCAAAATATATACATATCTAAGCCCTTAAATCTACACACAGAGATGACCTTCATGAAAATTGGATAAAGATTCATGAAAAGTACGAAGAAATTATTGAAAAATTACCAAAGATTCTCAGAATAAAAAAAGTTTTTTTTACCCTCTTTTGCTAGGGTCGGTCGGGTAACTGGAAACAAACCTTTTTCTTTTAGGCCTAAGTGTCATTCTAAAAGAGCAGCACACCCTTTACACTTTTTTTTCGACCATCTATTCATGACTCCTACTCTTTAGAGGTATATTATCTACTACTACTAACAGTTTATTTTACTAAAATAACAGGTAGCCATTAAACTGCATTTCCTTATACTGGCATTTATACACTTTTTCCATCTGCAAATATATCCATTTATAAAATTCCACTCATAAGTCGTTTAACATTGGTGTGTCAACATGGAGTTATTTTCGCATTTTTTTTTATCCAGGGTTTGTGAGAGGTATTGAAGACGATGTCATGTTGCTTGTTATTAAGATAAGTGTCAACAGTAGTTGTAGCACTAACCACCTATGTACAGAAGCACAAAACCATTTACATTTGGCACAGTAGCTTAAATTGTAGGGCTCATATACTGATATACAAAAAAATCTATTTGCTAGGACTTGTGTAAGGAGAAATCTATAACAAGACATATCAGGTATGCATGGCAGACACAAAGAGGAAAATAAACAAAGCAGATCAAACTAGAATAGAACAGCTAAGGGGTGTGGCCTTTATAGCAGTTTTGTAGTGCCAAGACGTTATCCCCTCATAGAGTGGGTCCATTTAGTGGGGTGCTAACATCATTTAGAGTAGGGAGCCTTTCCCTTTGATGTGAGCTGCTCTAGGTGCTGCTTGACAAGGGTGAGGTGTGTGGGGATGTATTATGTATATAGAGAGAATTGGTGCATCTATCTATAACTATAGAAGAAATGACCGAGCTTTGGATCTTCACAAAACAAGGAAGCTCTAGATGAGCTGTACATGGAACTTATATTTAAGGCATGACTATTTATCTCTGCTGAGAATGATAGTATTTATAGTAAACTAGATAGGGTCAGCTAATCAGGTGTCAATAAAGCAGCTCTCTTTTTTCATACACAGATTCTCCATTGTGGCGCCATCAAATAGACTCAAACCGCTTATCAAGTGTTATTTCATGGTAAATTTGATGCTTCTTTTCATGTTTTATTTTCTCTCTGGTAGAACATTGAGAAATTGAGTATTGTCAAATAACATTTTATTTAGACCGGACTGGTTTTCGGGATCACCGCATGCATGCTGACATTCAAGGAACTTCCCACTCCCATTTTTCACTGCAGCTGGTTTCAGGCAGTTCTTGCAGTATGAATATAACCTACGTAATTCTCACGAGATGGGTGCTGCCATTGCTTGGCTGTGTGTACACAGCGTGTATTGAGTGCTATATGACTGCTGAGACCAGCAGGGTTTATACTGATTTAGTTAACACACATACCTGTATTTACACACAGTAGTCTTAGCTCCATGTAAACACTGAAAAGTCCTAAGACTAAGTGACAAATGTAGTCACCTAGTCATGAATAACATACTGTGGTTCTATTAGAAAGTGCCATATTTTAAAGAGAAAAAAAAAAAAAATAAAGAAAACAAGTGTTGACACTACCATATTATTCCTATATTCAGCCTTGTCTCATCCTCAATGCCATGTCTCTCCTTAAACTCACAAGCCCACTGGCAGTTTCTGCAGAGGAGACTATAAATTCTCCACCTTGTACCTTCCACCGTGTAGCTTACTTTATAGCTATTCACTAGTAACTGTTATATAATAGAGTCAGCATGAATACTGGGTGTTGAGAGAAAACAAACGCTGTCCATCATCTCCCATGTGTAGACATGCCGATTGACTACTCTGTAGAAGCAGACAAAGGAACAAGGGGAAATCGAAACTTGTTCACTGTAATCGTTTGAATGTAATTTGGCAATTTATGTTGGGGGTTGGGAATATCATCACAAGGGAGCACCAGCTTATCATTTTCCACCTATGCATGATAATAGGAGGCCTCTGCATTATAAGGAGAACCCTGGGGCACATCCCAGGGAATGTGCTTAAATAGTCTGAACCCTTCCTAATGAATATAATTGTTGTCTCTTTAGATCGCCTGAGTCTCCATAACACAATTTCTTCCTTTTCCCAAATGTTAACAGGATTGGAATGAGCAGTTATATCATATCATAGTTTGGTTAACCATAATCAATAGAGATGGCTGTGTGTCCCCAGCATTCTGCTGACATGGCTATGCCTCCTCAGGAATAACAAAATAATAAATGTCCTGTATATGTCTGCTTTGACTTCTCAGTAATGTAGTTTGACAGAGTGAGGTGGCATAGGTCAGGGTGCTGGGAAAGGTCACTGTAAGCTAGTTTTGGTTAAACAGACAGGGCGCTATGTGATAGTATGGAGGTGACATTCCCCTGGGAAAGACTTAACAGTTCATTCAGCAATGGGAATACTGCTTTAATCCTGTAAATTACTACCTCTCATCATATCATTGCGGGATACGAATCTGTATTGCTCCATTATAGAAACTACACTGCTTCACTGCAATGCAATTACAGTGGTTCATTGTTCAGTTTTACGAGGATCCCTGGTAGATTCAACATTATTCCTGTACATCTAGATGCCGATAATGCACAACCATCAGCTGATGATATCGCTGTCTCTCTCCCCTGTGATCATACCCCGTGCGGCACTAACATGAGAAGTGAGGTGAATGTCAGCTACTACTAGGAATCTCTCTTCTCATTCTTCCTGTTCTCATCCACACCTCCCATCTAATCAGTAGATCTGCAATACCAGGCCTGACAGAAGCCACACTGCCTTCTATACTCTATTCAGCCCTGAGATTACCTTGCAGTACTTGTGTATGGCGCAGGTGGTGCTGAGGTAGAACCACCTGCCACAGAGCAGCCATACCATAGTGGTCAGATAGTTATTACTTATGAATTGCTGTTATCGAAATAAATGCCATGTTCCCTAGAGAAATTAGTGTTTAGGTGTAAATATTATTGGATTGGTCAATAAAACACCGTAGGTTTTAACATGATCAAGGTTGGTTTTAATAGGACACGTATAGTCTTAAGACCTATGCAGGTAATCCTGAGAAAAGGGTGGATTTTTTGTCACCTTGTATGACAAGCTACTTTGAGGTTTTGACAAAGAACCACATATACCCCTCAAATATTGAAATATGACATGCTTAGCTTGATTTGATTCACTCTTATGAACTCAGAATACATAAGCAAATGTCAACGATCAGTGAATAATTTAGGATTGTATTCCTAGAGGTGCTTCTGCCCGTATTCAACGAGGCCTTATATAATTATAAATGGCTGAAATAGCATTTGGCACCAACGGCTAGCTCTGTATAAATTTCAAAATGGCGCCGCTGGATATGCGAGGATCGTATTCCACCCCCCCCCCATTGAATACGGCGTAAGTAGTACTAATCTATAGTGTCGTCGATATTAGCCATGGCATAACACTTTATACTACTGTTATAGGCTACTCTTGAACACTGTCTATGTAGTCCGTAGTACATTTAAGAATGACAAGCCAGCCATCATGGTTCAGTAGTACCCCCCTCCACTGTCATGTAAGGGGTACATTTCAATATCTACATGATTACCAGTGGTCATGGACAAGTAGAGGGCTGGGGTATGTACAGATAGGGGAGGGCAGTCACTAGTCATGGAAAAGCTATATATATACATTTAGTAAGTTGTAGAGGGACAACGGTATGGACGAAAGGGAAGGTGTGAGTTAGGGCAGGTGAGGGGAGCTCCACTCTACGATAGTCAAGAGGATGTAGATGATACTAAAAGTGTGGATGGTGGACATTAAAATTTAGTATTCTGTGTATCAAATAAACCAGAAATTGGACAGTTTACTCTCCTGATGTGTGTTGTAATTACTAGCTATAATGTTGCAATAGGCAAATTACACCCCTATTGTTGGTGTAAGGGCACAGTCATTATTTAACCCTCATGCATTTCAAGAATTCCAGTAGCACTGATGACCATTTGAAAGTCAATGTGAACATTCTCTCTGGCCTCGAGTTATTTGTTGAACTTACTGCATGTTTTCTAGAACAGCCCCAACTTTGTTAAGAGGCTGGCTTTAAGCATTGTGACCTGGTACAGGAAGGAAAATAGCGTACTGCAAGCATGTGCAGAGACATCCATTATTGACATGGATAATTTCATTTGAAAATTAATGGCGAAAGGGTGGAGTGGCAGTTTAGGCAGGGAGACGAAAAGAGGTTTAATTTTGATGTTAGAAATATCTTAAAACGAAATATACACAGTCCCTTAATTAAGTATTGATAGGAAGGACTGAGCAGACTTAAAGCTGATAAATCTGAATAGGAGAGGAGTATTCCAGGCAATGTGGCTCAAAAATAGGCCTTAACTCAACCTGACTGCAATACAATTTGTTTAACCACAATGCATTTCCTTAATGTCCCCAAAATGGCATACTAAAAGTCCTAAGCTGTGCATGTGGTGGAAATATGGCTAATTTGCATAAATGTATTAGTGGCCCCTATAGCTGTTACATAGACAAGAATTCAGTTGTACATGTGACATGGATGAGCAACTGTGACCCATTCTTACAAAATGGCCATATTCATTTACAGCTCATTAAGAGCTTTAATTCCGTATATTACACTTGAACCAGGCTGCCCTCTTTGGATCTTCCAGCAGTAAATGTAGTCAGATTGATCAATAATATATTAAACCGAGATAATTAACATTGAACATATAACAATTTATGAATCCTATATAATCACTAGGTAATTCTATATAACCCCAAGACCTGTAGCTTTGTCTCTTAGGCATTTTGGGCTAAATTCACTTTAGGAAGCATGGATTCTAAAAGAAATCCACCCATATGGTAAAATCTTAATGTTGAAAAATGAGGACGAAATTGCTAAATGGGGAAAGGGAAACACCTCTTTTTATAATCATGAACGCAAGAGAGAGGTAGCCAAACATCTGATGAGGGCCAAGTGAAAGAGCAAACATCTCTCCTTACACTCTTTTTACTCAGTGCCGGCACATCATTATATAAAGGCACCCTCACTCTATTGCAATACTTCAGTGTAGATGTGCTGTCTTTGATTTTTACAGTAACCTACCTGCTCTGTCTATTCATTATGTTTACAGAGGTCAACGGTAAGGTGAGATGACGGTAAGGACTGTTCTCAGAGGTTTGCTTGTCCCCTCTATGCTGTGCTGAAAAGCAATTCCTCAGTTGGACTTTTCAGCCAAGATGGAGTTTACACATGAATAACTAATCTATAGTTAGATGCAGATAATGCACAACAATCAGCCAATGATATCACTGTCTGTCTCATGATTGCACCCTGAACAGCAATGAAATGAACACCTGTTACCCACTACTAGAAATCTGGTATCAGGTCTCATCCACACCTCCCATCCAATCAGTAGATCCGTAATTCCAGGATGGACGCTGCCTTCTATACACTTTTTTCAGTCCTGAGATTACCTTGCAGTACTTGTGTATGGCGCAGGTGCTGCTGGGGTCAGATTTCACTGTTATCAAGCTAAATGCTTCTTCCCTTAAGGAATTAGTACTTTTAGGTGTAAGTGTTCTTGAATTGATCAAAATAGTTAAAAGCATCATAAGTTTAAAAGTGCATTTTCTATTTTTGACTTACTTAGCTACATGTAAATCCCGAAAAGAGACTTGGATCACTCTTCATGTGAGCATTTTTCTTTCTTCTTTTTATTTCACAAAGAATCCAAAAATATTCCTCTCATCTTGATTTTGTTTCTCATGAGCTTTGGACTCATATTATAGTATATATTACTATAGGCTACTACAGATTACCATTTATGCACTCTGTAATACACCAAGAGTGCGATTAATCAGCTTCATGGTATGGTAGCATGACTACCCTTCTTGGCCTCCTCCTCTTTGTTGTCATGTAAGGGATACATTTGCAAAGCCATATGACGTCCAGTGCATTACAAGTGGTCAAATGCACCAAGTTGAGGTTTGGGGATATTAGGGGATGGAGGATGGGAGTAGGCCTAGTCAATGCGGCAAATGGGACAGACACTCATATTTTCCAGGAATACATCCAGGTATTTGCCATCATTGCCCTAGTTAGAAATACATCATATTTTAGAGTAAATGCCCTTGGTGTTGTTAGAGAAGTAGATTGCAAACACCATCTCCATTTTGGCAGATCGATTAGCAATGGTCATGATGGGCAGTGGCGCTTGCAACCTTTTACTCTAAAATCCAGCAGCAATAGGTTTTATCCCTCCATTTTTAGATATTGAGTTGGTTACACGTGCATTTCCCTTTCAGTGTTCATAAACTCGAAACACGGACTTGCAACAAAGCTGTGTGGTAGTTATTTCTTCTGCTACTGAAAATGCACTTTAACTGAGATGAGATAGTGCAATCATATATATGATAATAGAGGTATGATGAAAAAACAACACTGGAATCATGTGCTAATGAAAAACACTTACCTTCCCTGCACTCCCATACCTTTTTCACTCTTCTTTTCTTGTTGGATAAAAGAAAAAAACCAAAAATATCACCCCAACACAATGTATTTACAGAAGAACCTCTTGGATGTGAATCGAATCCATAAGGAAAATTGTGTGGCTTATACAGTCCACAGTATTTGCATGAAGGCTAGAATATAAGAATTGTCTATAGACCTTTTCTTTTTAATGTTGGTCTGTCATAGATGAGATAAGATATGTAATATAAGGTTTCTGAGGGCATCAGAGGTGCGCTTCTTAATTTGGTTAGGTACACAGTCTTCTATTGACACAGACTCCACCTCTTGAACCTGACCGTGTAAATACACTGACAAGCTGTGAGTCAGTGAAAGGGTCCAATATACGGGCAGGATATGCTAGTTCTTGTTTCATCCACCAGCTGCCGTAGTTTCCTAGCTGGGGTTCTGCTATGGTTTACTATGTGGCCACATTCAGTGCCATGGAATCCAGTACACAGACTTGCCTTGATTTGATCAATTCTGAATTCTTAATACGCTGACACAAAGTCTCTCCTGTAGGCCTATTCGTGAGTTTACTCTATCCTCAATGTCTTCTATCATTCTCCTAGAAGCCAGTTTGCTTTTGAGACATTATTAGAAATATCAAATGAGCTGAGCTCTAAATGTTTCTGAAGACCAGAGATAACCAATTGAAGCAATAAAAGAGGAGAGCATAGCATCTTTAAACCGGCTCTATATTATGTCTCTTTGATCACCAATTCCCCATACTTTTGGACATTATAAGCTCACTTGCCACTCATCTTTTAAAATGATGACTTGAGTCAGCTTCTTATCTCTGAAGAAGCATGTCATGTTTGTAATGTTGGCTAAAGTAAAATCTGTCTCTGATGTATTTTGGTGCCCTCCCTTTGGTTTATCATATTTAGGCCACTGGAATATTGATTTATGTTAGAAAATTATGTCCGTGTGGCCCTGGTGGGAGAGTATAGGTCTTGGTAAAGGTTTTCTCTAGGGTAAGTTGTGTATTCATAAAGAATAATTATAGGTCTGTGCCCTTGAAGGTTATGCAACAGATCACGTTTCTGATAGTATCAATATCTTCAACATATATCAGAACATTTGATTTTCAACAAAGTAACGATTTGACTTCTGTATGATAACATGTTTCAATGATTTGTAGAATATTTGAATTTGGGTATTAAGAATCTGATAGCTGAGCGTTTGATTTCCTCCCAAAGTTCTATTTTCTTGAAATGATGATGACACAACTATACATACTTGAGGCGAAGTGTTTTTTTAATTTTTTTACTAGAGTGGGGTATTTCCCAGTGGTTACAAAACGTTGAATAAACTTTTAACTAATGGTCATCATTGTTGATCAATGTTATTCCTACGTTGACTCATGAATGACGTTTCATGTCAGATAGATACATAGGATAACCTATGTCTTTTAACACAACAAACCTTGCAGTCACCAATATCTCTATGCATAAACACTAATGATAAGGGTTTGTTGCCAAAATGGCGGAAATGTGAGACAACATGAAACACAGATGTGAAGGATGTGCTTACATGGCTGCAGGGTATGTAGGCTAATTTTATGGACAGTGCCAACCCATTCATCTACATCTACTAGTGGCTTCACCACTAGAGTTTGGAGCAGTAGTTTGGTGCAGCTTAATGACGTTGCTTAGCGACGTGACTTTTCCTAGTAACATGACGTCGCTTAGTGACGTGATGTTGTGTCAAAAAAGATAACAACAACACTCTCCAAGCAGATATTCCCGGAGGTTTCAGTGAATAGGATCAATCTTTGGAACTATTCATCACATCTTAACATATATATGACCTATCAAATTAAAGATCTGGGGGAGTACTATTCAGATATTCAATTCTGGAGCAGATTCATGTATGAATTAATCCATGGGGGCTGCTGATTCTTTTGAGTCAATATCCAATATGGCGGCCATTCCAGCAGGACTGACGAGTTTTGAGGCTATAAAATATTTTACCAAAGTATGTATAAAAGACAACGTAAATATGAACCTTTTGGGATATTTCAGGTTGGGAATATACTACTACACAGTTCTTAAAATGTTTTTGTTGAAATATTCTTTCCCCAGGTCGAGTTAGCTGGCACTTTCCTCACTGCTTCACAGCGTGAAAATTTTGCTTCATCTGTTACCTCAAGGGTACTCAAGGCTGCAGCAGTCACAAAGTGCCCATTTCTAACCAGCGATCAAATAAGGCATTTTTATATAATGTGTAATAACAAAGGGAGGGGTCATTTTTTTAACAAAAATGATAAACCTGTGATCTGAGTTATTTATACAAAAACAAAAAGAGCTTTATGGTAAAAGCATGCCAACTTCACAGGTTTGATGTAGTCATGATTATAGTATCTACACTTGATGGCATGAAGCCACTATGTTGATGTGTGTTATCTCGTGGAAAAATATGTTGCTATGAAAGGTATTTATGTCAGATATATTCTGATCAAATAGGTATGATGTCGCCATCTACCATACAAGACGCAAAACTACATTACAGAAACCAAAGCACATCAGTATTTCAAAGCTATCATTGCATACATATATAATAAATCCATGCATGAAATGTGTAACTGAGGTCCACATTCAATGGCCAGTAGGAAATCATAATTGTTATCTGAGAGAGTGGTCGATCCGAGTTCTTTCATGTACTCTGCAAAAGAATGTCTTCAAAACAACCACAGATCCCTGGCAACTTTGTGGCTAGGATCTCAAGATTATTCTCACTGAATTTCTTTATACCACACTGTTTTATAATTACTGTACTGCCATATGGAACTTCATTGTAGAAACTACATTGCTTCACCACTTTACAATTACGGTGGTTTACTTTTCAGTTTTATGAGGATGACAGGTAGATTTAACAATGATTTCTTAGATTATGCCTGTCATGCAAAGGGAGACATATCAAAAGGTAAAACATTCTTGCATCAACTGACATACAGAACATACCGTTAGAATATGGTTTCGGGATGTTTCACTGGCTTGAAATCGGTCATGCTGCACACAACTGACGCAGTTGAATACCCACCTTAAATATTGGTCCTACTGCTGTGGGTTGGGTAAATTTGCCCTAATCCAACGCTTAACAATATTTCAATAGTTGGAAAAAGATTAGTCGGATTAGCAAAAAGTCGCCCAACCAATGCCAGTGGAACTAAAGCTTGAGACTTCTTTCATATATACATAAGAGGTCCAGGTCCTGCGGTGAACTATTATTGAAATGCATCACAAGTAAAATAAAGATTTGCATTGTACAGAAAACATCAAAGGAAATGGCTTCAATAAAACTCAACCCTTATGTGTAAGCAATGGAGTATGATGGGTGAATTTAAGCTTCTAGACTGTCCTCTTATTTTAGATTCATAAGATCTATGACTGGCTATAATAGAGTGTACACGAGAGTTCAAGTGATGAATCGTTGACCTCACTGTCAGGCAGCTTACACCTCAGATACATCACACAAGCACTTCTCCATTATAGGGGCCTGACCCTATTATTTTCACATAGTCACTCGCAATACAGAGTGATATTGGCTGACAAAGCACAAATATCAACACAGAATTATGGACATAGACTGCCACGAGCTTTAGATGGCTTACGTTGTCATTCTTCTTGGACAAATTGTGTAAAGGTTGTGGACAATACAATGTATTAGCATTCATTTCTAACAACTACATTCCAAAAGAACATTATGTCTGTTTATTGCAGCTTTAGATTTTATGTTATTCTTATTGCATGAGTTCAGGGGTTAATCTGCAAGGATGAAGTGGTGTTAACACCAATTCTTAGCCTCAGTGCAACAAGTTGTAACTGACATTTCGGCAAAATTGAGTTTTAGAGCTTCTGTTTTAACGTATATTAAGCCTTGCTTATATGAAAGTACTGAAGCTCTGTCTATGATATATGTGCCTAGAGGCTCCAGTGCAATAAGGAGCTTGGTGCAATAGTAATCATAGCACCTCTGTTGGCTATTCTGCAAATCTTGAAATATGCAGATACAACCTTGTCGCACTGAGGCAAAAAAATTTATTGAAAACAACTGTAGGAAATGCCTGATGCTTCATAATGTGGCGGCAAGCGCCGGACTTGCTGCAGGGAGGGCTAGTTCGGTCCAGCAGTGACAAGGGACACGACGCTCATGACGTCTATATAAGACGTCGTGGGGCCACTGCCTCCTAAGTCGACGTCCGAGTTTAGTACACTGTGGACCAGGCTAGCCCTGCTGGTGAAGTCGGCTATAGGAAAGATGTGAAGGCCTTGCTTTGCATCTTATATTACTGTACTGTTTATTGAAAAGAAGCATAATACACAATGCAGTTACGACAATTACCTCACTGGTAGATGGTATGGTGTATTGAACCTGAAGGGTTGGCATGCTACTTGAGAATATGAGGCTTTCAAGCCCTGATCCATCTGCATGTACTAGGGGCATTTTACATTCCACTTACTAACCGCTTCTCTTAGAATTATGGGTTTAATGTCATGTAGTCATGTAGAGTATTAGTCTATAGTGTGTTGATAAAACACAATGCTGCACGCCCTAACCTTACTGTCAGCATGATACTACCTATACATCAGTCTGTAAGTGGACTGTGTGCTATTTTATGCAGGGCTGCATCGTCTACTAATTAGGGACCACATCCATTGCTTTAATGACTGTTGGGTTTCAAAAAGAAACAGCGGCATCATGCAACCCTCAGAATGTTCAAATGGCTTTACGTATGGTGAGGTTAATGATTTGGGAGAATTAAGCTCAAAATCAATGACTTACCTCAGCAAAGTGTTCCTGGTTACTTTATAGTGTCATAAAATCAATTATGCCAGACTTTGCATGGTCTCTATGAATCATCTAATGTAGATAATAATGGTGGGGGGGGGGGGTTGAGGTGGTTCTCTTTACAGCTCTAAGCTTAGGTGACAGATGCAGTTAACCTGTTTATGTTCATGTTTCAATGATCATATCAATCATCGCTAGGTCTTGGACACATTGGGGGTTATCTTTGTATCTAATGGGTGAGACTGTGGTTCATACTTCAAAATACCTCCTTACCTTATAGTGAGGTAATTTTGACTTTGCCACTTCGAGCATCCCCACATTATCTGTTTTACCTGACATTACATCCTGATACGATGTAATGTCAGGCCATGGGTCCTTATAAGAACTTCATTTCATCATACCTATTTAATCAATATCATTGAAATGTCTGTTTATTTCTCTTGTGGGTATCACATTGTGATAGTCAGGTAGCATATAATACAATGTAGCTCTTCTAGGTTCTGAAAGTACACACATATATGTAGAGATCGGATGAGGGAGAACACATCAAGTGCTGGCGATAACCTTCCATAAATACTCGAATATTATGTCCTCATTATTATGGACAGAACAGCCAAAGTTCATATTTAAAATGGTGTGCATCTTTTTTGCTCTGCAATAATTCTATTAAGACTCTATACAGGCAATGGTGGATTAAGCCCCATTTTAGGCTATAAATCTGCTGTCACTAATCATTGCACACACATGCAGTGAGTTTCTAAGCCATTGTTTCACTGGTGCTATATATGCTAATCCTCATCCAGACCCTCATCTGAGATGACAGTGTGAATGAGGATTGCTCTTATTGTAACATGTACATCCCCTACTAGCCCTTTAAACTATCTGTGCAGAACAATACGGTGTGTCATAATGCCATTTCCAATAACGGCAGGGCCATGAATACTGGATGTCCTGGAATGTTATATTCCATGAGTCCATTAGCACACAGTTACAAGTGAAAGTGAAATTTGACTTGAAGGATAGTTAAAGCTCCTAAAGTCTCTGAGTTGTCTTGATTCTAGACATGAGGAATGGCCACAAAAATACTATAAGGGGACAGCAGGTCTGGGTTCAATACAATGTAGGATAGTAACTTGGCAGTGACCACCCCAGCACATGATAACACATAGAACACAACCAGTGTGTATGAGGACTAGATGGGGACTGCAGAGCAGCTCACTGAGTAACTCACTGCTCTTGTTTATCACACTTATGATAACAAAGCATCACTTATGCTCTCACTGTGTGCATGGAGACACATATTCTATACTGCGTCTCTCATATTATGTCACAACGACATTTCCCAATTATAGGACTTTTGTTGTTGGTAAATCAGACAATATCATTTGGTGAGAGAAAAAAGGAAAAAAAAAGAAATATATGCTAGGTTTGCTTAGGTTCTTACCTCGGCGATGAGATTAAGATATGTACACAGATATGTATACTTGATATGACTGGATTTCACATGATTGTGATTGCGAAAAACCATGGAAAGTGTTGATGCAAGGATTTTCTGATCTCGTTTTCCCCTGAACCTACCGATAATATCTTCACCATAGCCCCCACGATACATCAGTCAAAAAGTTCATGCAATAAGAATATAATTAGTATGAGTGTCCTGGGATAAAGCTATTCAAGTTGTCGACTCCCAGTCTTTGGTCAAGAGAGAGTAGCATGGCTGTCATTTATGGTAGCTTCATGTCTATAGGTGACACTTTTGTTGACAAACAATGCCACTGGGAATGTGGTTCGGATGTGGTTCCTCCGAAACTGCCTTCCACTCAAAAGTAAATTGTTCACAATTCATACTGAAAGTCCTTAAGCTACTACATTCTTTCTACTCAAATAGAAGATGTAGTTCTATTCACTACACAGAGTAATTGATAATTCTAATGAGAAACTGGTTAAAGAAATGGGCCTTTAACCTCCATGACTTGAAGTCATTGCAATGGGAGCCAGTCACACGAATCACATGTTTCTAGAATACTGCTCAGGGTAAAGATGGAATTTTCTGCTTAGTTGACTTTCTGCAAGATTTGTCTGAGGCCCTGGCCTAGTGACCAAATAGTCAGTAATGATGGTTGAGTCAGCCACTTGATATGTGAACCTATTCCTAACTGTAACTGCATTTGCATTATTATCTACTTGTTTGAGCACAAAGGACTAGAACCGATATAGTTACCCAGGTAGCAAGGATACATTGGGCCAATTTCGGCTTATATTGGGCTAATGTCGGCTTATATTAGGCCAAGCAGGGACAAGCATGGCCCAATGCTACATTGCTGATTGGGTCAGCAGTAGGTTGATTCAAGAGGGAAAGGGCAAATAAATATGTCTGGAAGCCAATCTGATACATTACCTGATTTATATCACCTTTTTAGAAAAAAAAATGTCATTAGAACGTTGACATGATAAGGGCTACACCACTATCTGCAGCTCTGCACCCCAAGTCTAACATCAATAAAGTGTGTTTTCCCTTCCCCACATATTGAGTTGATTGTGAATGTTCTACACTCTAAGAAATGTCGGGGAAATAGCCCCAGAATCCTTTTCCTAAAGTTGCCAGAGATCCGTTGTTATTTTTTAAAAATGTCTCGTACGACTGTATTGCCACCTAATGTTAACCGCAATACAATGAAGGTGGTTCAGTTTTACCATAATTCCTGGTAGATTCAATAGTTATTTTGTAAATTGTCTGTAAACTGTGGATACATGGGAGTAGTGATATTGTGCACAAGTGATATTTAGACATTTCTTCTAATAAGAGTGAGTAATGTGGGAAACTGTTAAGGTTTGGAGAGAAATCGATGTACTTGATATAATTTCCATTTGGAAAATATATTCACTAAGCTGAAAGTATTTTATCTCTTTCAGGTGTGTATTGATTCATTTATATTACCAAACTACAACTGTTTTACACTACAAGGATAATGCAGGTATGATATCAGGTATGATACTTATTGAGTGAATCATCGGCATGAAATACCCCAATATGCCCTTGTATTATAAGATGAGTGGATTGACAAATATGGCCGTACAAATCAAACACAAAATGCACAGGTCAGGATTCCAATGTAAATCGAATACCAATTATAAAAAATGTTCCGCCTGAGACATTCATTTCAAACAATCTTTAAACTAACTTAAAATGCAGATAGCAGCTCTTCCATTATAGGGCCACGCAAAACTCTCCCTGCATGTAATCCTACCCTTACATACCTTGGGTTTGAAATAGGCATTCATGGCCCAGACCGATTCATCATGGTATTTAGACATATAAATGGAAAGGAATCTGCACACAGGTAAAGGTTCTTTACCTTCGTCAGAGGCAGAGTGACCATATCTTTACAGCCATACTAATTTAGAGTGGGTTTAATAAACAGTGGTTAACCTATCATACTTTGATATTGAACGGTTTCTTATCAGTGGTAGTATTGGATTGAGGTATAGTCTTTTAGTGTATTTGACGTAATATGTGCCCTACATGAATATGAAATTATTTTCATGGTAAATTATAACTGTCTGTAGAACTGTGAAAAAATCTTTTCTGCATGAAAAAAAAACAAACTCAAAAAGAGGGGGTGGGCGCTTATTAGGGGATGGGTGCTGATTGTATCAAATAACAACACATTTAAAGGGTACAGTACATTGATTGGTGTCCCAGTGCATTCAGCTGGGTGATGCCAATGTCCTAGTGTTAATGGATAAACTGTGGAAAATCCCTAGAATTAAGCACCACTATCCATCACCATAGGACTGACTGACAATATTGTGTACAGATAGCCTTAGGGGGTCACAGGGTCCTACTACTGCCTAATCTACACAAGCCAACGCCATCCTGTTCTATTTAATCCCTAACCTGTGACAAACTAACCCACTTAAAACCTTGTAGGGAGGTGAGGGAGGGGGACATACTAGTATTAGTTTTAGTACTGGATTAGTTGTGGCTTGGTATAAGAGCTGGCTTCTCTGCTGTCAGGCGGGTAAATTTTGTTAATCAGACCATTTTTTTTTTATACTTTTGCTTGTGTTTGACTTTTGGGAGGGATATCAGAAAGCTGATAACATTGAACTCATATGTTTCTGGGGATATCACTAGCAGGTTTGATAATCCTGTAATATTGTAAGGAACGTAATATAAACACTCAGACTGAGTATTACATCTAAGAGGAGATTCCCCGGCGGTTTCTACAAAGAATCTAAAGTTTATGATATCTAACTAAGAATTAGTGTCTGTAGGATCAATTCTTGAATTGTTGTCAATGTACCTTCACAAACTCCAGCAAATAGGGCTGACAGAGTACTTGAGAATATTTGAAGCAGTCAGTACAAGACCCTCACTGAAACTGCTTCAGGGATATTAGCATTTACATCTTAATTATTTACACCTTAATCTTCTCTATTATTATAGTATTAGCCTCTAGAGTGGGGGGGGACATACAGGGGTACAAACCCTGCCCTTACTGTCAGAATACTGATACTACCTATACATCAAGATGTAGATGTAGTGTGTATGGTACTTTACCTATGGCTATATCATAATCCATTTAAGGGCAGCATGCGTAATTGTAGCAACTCAACAGAGTTTGATCCATGCAGTACCCAAACCTATGTAATGCAGAACTGACCTTGATAAAACCATGGTATCAGTGTCTCAAATTTGTGCATAATTATATACATACGTCTTATAGTATCTTAAGTACAATTAAACTGAGACCTTGCCACCCTACCAACCCTTAAGCTTGCCACCGCATTCATGAGAAAATAGTAGAAGTGTGTGTTTGTTCTATTTCTTTAATGAAAGTGTGGTGAAAAGAGAAGACTTTTCTCTCAGCCGAGATTCCCCGTCACTGGTGCTTACTTAGAGCTGCTCACCTTCAGCCACTCACTCAGAGAGCATCAACTCATCTGGAATAAATCTACAGCTGCATCCTCTCTGATATTTTCCTGAAAGTGCAGCAGAGCATTTCAATTCAAAATATACAATGGCCAAGCTTTGGGATGGAAAAGTGGGGCACCAATGTATCATTTTGGAAGAAGCAAGCAAAGAGGATCAAATACACACCCCAGCATGGATTTCCTTTTCTGCCTGTCTGATCATACTTGTGAGTTAACTGTGAGGACTGTAGTATAGAATGACGGCCACATGTGGGCCCAATACAGGGTAAATACCTGTCTTGGAGATTGGAAGTTGAGGGATGGGAAAATTTATCTGCAAATCAATGACCTGCCATAACAAAAGTGTTACACAGGTACTTTAGAGTGTCATAAAATCAATTATGCCAGAAGTGTATGGTCCCATAGGTTATTTAAGCTAGGGGAGCATCAGACAGAGAATGTCCTTTGCAGTCTGTAAGCTTAGAGTGGTCGCTGAAGTATACCTAAGCATAATTGGTCAATCATGATGATTTGCCCCTTTTGCTTAAAGTTAATCCAAAATTAATGAAATACTTTTGGGGAAAAACCTCAAATTGATTTGTAAGTGTGTAGAGTGGGCATTAAATACAGAACTTTGGTGAAGCAATCAATACATTTTCTCTACATATGTTCAAACTATATGTTAGTAGATTTCTATATCCTATGGTGTGTTACTTTCCGGGGAGTTTAATACTACACTGCCAATGAAGCAGCACATCAAAGGTGATGTCAGCATGGCGTCTGCAAAGCCTTGTAAGAAAATCTTTGTTTAAAAAAGAATAAATTCTTGTGACTCTATTTGTTTAAAAACCCTTCACAATGAGGAAATTCCCAGGTAACCTGTGAACAAGTACTATTTTGTGACTGCGGACCTTGCATGTTCAATGTACATATTTGGAACAGAATGTGCTGCATGTTATTTGACTCCTAAATGGGGAGGCCTGCAGGAATAGAAATATCCTAGTATAGTGTTTTTATATTTGCCCTACAATCTTTTCACAGACTATTCTTTATGATTCCACACTTATGAAACATACAGCTCAGCTTAAGTGCTGACTCCACACATTGGACAATCGGTTTGAATAGCCCTAATTCATGAAATATCAAAAGTATAGAAAACAAATCTGTCGTATTAGTGCTAATCTCACTGATTTATGCCTGTGGAACCAGCGCTTTGTGCTATATCATTCCTAAGGAATGAACATGAGTCCCAGGAATCTAGTGGATGCACAAACGTATCAATGAAAAGGATTGCATCAAACACTGAATGATAAAATGCCAGAGTAGAAATGAAATAGAAAAGTCAAATGCTTAATCTGTAAGTTTACAGCGATTTATATAGTAGTTGACCTCTTCCTGTATCAGATTGAACATCAGGATGAAGGTTACGGAACGAGACATTGTACAGGAATCCTGTTCAGTTAATGTGATAATATGGGAGTTTCCCTCGACACCTAGCCTCCCTTTGTGATATATATCCTATTAGTAATAAGAGGAACCTTGAGGGAAATGGTTCAATTGCACAAAGCCTTTCTAGACATACTGTGGCATAGAATTAAGATATTTTTTTAGACTTACAGAGGCATAGAGGGAACTAACATTATCGGTAACACAATATAAAAGGTATGAATCATGCCAAAACTAGACTAAATGAGTGAATGGCCTTTTTAATAGTGCCTATTAACCGCATAATGATAGATCAATGCATGGAAGTATTACTAGCAACCTCCTACACTCATTCATCCTCTTCCACCTAAAATAGCATAAGGCTTCAGAGGTATTGGTAAATCTCCATCAAGTATTTAGCAGCACATGGTATATTGCCAGTTGGCTAAATTCATCATGAAAAATAAATCAAGTACTGATATTGAGGACAGTATGCCTCTGACCTGGGTCAGTCCATTATAGGCTATCACATACTATGTAAATATGTAGATATTATATAATCAGTGTGACTTTTTAAACTTCTTGGTTGAGCCCCGGGTCAATTTCTATATTGCTAAAGCAGAACGATGCCATTACCATCTGTTCAAATTACAAGAATACAGTTGATTTTAGGCCTAAAAATTAAGACCAAATCACATCGCCTTTCTTTCACACAAATTCTCCTTTTCTTCCTGACGACTTGAGTCATCAATATGACAACTCTGTACTGTCAGTATCGTCATCCTCATTACCTGTCATTTGAGGTCTGTTCAATGATCTTAGCACTCATCGTCCCCAATAAGGGTAAGTAAGCCTGTAGTTCCTATCCAGATCTCTGTTCCATTTAAACAATGCTGTAGCATAATCATGACTATAGATGCACTTTACCATTAAGGTTCCTTTTCCCAACCTACACTACTACTACTGAGGCAAGACATGGGCCATTTGGACATGGGGTTGTATGTTAAGCTGCAATTGCTAGGCAACCACATACCATAGCAACCATTTACTACCTATGTTCATACTGTGGGATGTGCAAAGGGAGCTATATGCAATTTGAAATCAGTGAACTATGTCCTTGAGGTTAGACTATGCAGAAGACATATTATATGCCTACGGAAGAGTTATATGTAAGTTTACATCACAGCATATTTACAGGTTTGGTTGCTATGCCAAGCCACTGTTGCTAGGCAACCACACCACCTAGCAACAAAACAAAAGCACCACAGTATTCTACTAAGCTGATTTATAGGGGGTATGGCTCACCAGATACTTTCTAGACTGTCCATATGTGTAATTCAAAGTGACATTTGAATCTATTGTCAGCCATTTTGATTTTCAGCCATATACAGCGACAGGGGGCACGGCGCTCGTGACGTCTATATAAGATGTCGTGGGGCCACTGCCTCCTCAGTCAATGTCTGAGTTTGGTACACTGTGGACCAGGCTAGCCCTGCTGGCGGAGTTAGCTATAGGAAAGACGTGAAGGCCTTGCTTGTGCATCTTATATTACTGTACTGTTTATTGAAAAGAAGCATAACACACGGGTGACCATTTCCCTAACCCTACATCTACGTTTCTGGTTTTATGTCCAACTGAAATACGCTACAATATGTTTATGATTATGTTGTCAAGATGCAGCAATGCAGTTATGACAATTACCCCGCCGATACATGGTACGGTCTATTGGCCCTGAAGGGTTGGCATGCTACTTGAGAATATGAGGCTTTCAAGCCCTGATCCATCTGCATGTACTAGGGGCATTTTACATTCCACTCACTAACCGCTTCTCTTGGAATTATGGGTTTAATGTCATGTAGAGTATTAGTCTATAGTGTGTTGGTAAAACACAAGGCTGCCAGCCCTGACCTTACTGTCAGCATGATACTACCTATACATCAGTCTGTAAGGGGACTGTGTGCTATTTTATGCAGAGCTGCATCATCTACTTATTAGGGACGACATCCATTGCTTTAATGACTGTTGGGTTTCAAAAAGAAACAGCGGCATCATGCAACCCTCAGAATGTTCAAATGGCTTTATGTATGGCGAGGTTAATCATTTGGGAAAATTAAGCTTGAAATCAATGACTTACCTCAGCAAAGTGTTCCTGGTTACTTTATAGTGTCATAAAATCAATTATGCCAGACGTGCATGGTCCCTCTGGATCATCTAATGTAGATAATAATGGTGGGGGTGGGTTGAGATGGTCTTCCTTACAGCTCTAAGCTTAGGTGACAGATGCAGTTAACCTGCTTATGTTCATGTTTCAATGATCCATATCAATCATCGATAGGTCTTGGACATATTGGTAAATCAGACAATATCATTTGGTGAGAGAGAAAAAAAAGAAATATATGCTAGGTTTGCTAAGGTCCTTATCTCGGCGATGAGATTAAGATATGTACACAGATATGTATCCTTGATGTGACTGGATTTCACATGATTGTGATTGCCAAAAACCATGGAAAGTGCTGGTGCAAGGATTTTCTGATCTCTTTTTATCCTGAACCTACCGATAATATCTTAATAATGTCTTCACCATAGCCCCCAGCGATACGTCAGTCAAAAGGTTCATACTATGCAATAAGAATATAATTGGTATGAGTGTCCTGGGATAAAGCTATTCATAACATAGCTGTCGACTCCCAGTCTATGGTCAAAAGAGAGTAGCATTGCTGTCATTTACGACAGATTCCTGTCTATAGGTGACACTTTTGTTGACAAACAATGCCACTGGGAATGTGGTTCAGATGTGGTTCCACTCAAAAGTAAATTGTTCTCAATTCCTACTGAAAATCCTTAAGCTGCTACATTCTTTCTACTCAAATAGAAGATGTAATTCCATTCACTACACAGAGTACTTGATAATTCTAATGAGCTACTGGTTAAAGAAATGGGCCTTTAACCTCCATGACTTAAAGCCATTGCAATGGAAGCCAGTCACATGAATGACATGTTTCTAGACTACTGCTCAGGGTAAAGATGAAATTTTCTGCTTAGTTGGCTTTCTGCAAGATTTGTCTGAGGCCCTGGCCTAGTGACCAAATCGGCAGTAATGATGGTTGAGTCAGCCACTTGATATGTGAACCTATTGCATTATTATCTACTTGTTTGAGCACAAGGGACTAGAACCTATATAGTTCCCCAGGTAGCAAGGATACATTGGGCCAATGTCGGCTTATATTGGGCCAAGCACGGACAAGCATAGCCTAATGCTACATTGCTGATTGGTTTGGGGAACGTGTTGCTCCTCTGAACCACTACCACAAAGTGCCAACCACCCATCTACATTGCTAATTGGGTCGGCAGTAGGTTGATTCAAGAAGGAAAGGGCAAATAAATATATCTGGAAGCTAATCTGATACATTAACTGACTTAAGAGTTTATATCACCTTTTTATAAAAATAAATGCCATTAAAACGTTGACATAATGAGGGCTACAGCACTATCTGCAGCTCTGCACCCCAAGTCTAAAATCAATAAAGTGTGTCTTCCCTTCCCCACATATTGAGTTGATTGTGAATGTTCTACACTCTAAGAAATGTTGGGGAAATAGCCCCAGAATCCTTTTCCTAAAGTTGCCAGAGATCCGTTGTTATTTTTAAAAAATGTCTCGTACCACTGTATTGCCACCTACTGTTTACCGCAATACAATCAAGGTGGTTCAGTTTTACCATGATTCCTGGTAGATTCAATAGTTATTTTGTAAAATGTCTGTAAACTGTGGATACATGGGAGTAGTGATATTTTGCACAAGTGACATTTAGACATTTCTGGTAATGAGAGTGAGTAATGTGGTAAAATGTCAAGGTTTGGAGAGAAATCGATGTACTTGATATAATTTCCATTTGGAAAATATATTCACTAAGCTGAAAGTATTTTATCTCTTTCAGGAGTGTATCGATTCATTTATATTACCAAACTACAACTGTTTTACAATACAAGGATAATGCAGGTATGATATCAGGTATGATACTTATTGAGTGAATCATCTGCATGAAATACCCCAATATGCCCTTGTATTATAAGATGAGCAGATTGACAAATATGGCCATACAAATCAAACACAAAATGCACAGGTCAGGATTCCAATGTAAATCGAATACCAATTATAGAAAATGTTCCGTCTGAGACATTCATTTCAAACAATCTTTAAACTAACTTAAAATGCAGATAGCAACTCTTCCATTAAAGGGCCACTCAAAACTCTCCCTGCATGTAATCCTACCCTTACATACCTTGGGTTTGAAATAGGCATTCATGGCCCAGACCGATTTATCATGGTACTTAGACTAACCCTGTGATGAATGAGTGAGGACATATAAATGGAAAGGAATCTGCACACAGGTAAAGGTTCTTTACCTTCGTCAGAGGCAGAGTGACCATATATTTACAGCCATACTAATTCAGAGTGGGTTTAATGAACACTGGTAAACCTATCATACCTGATATTGAACAGTTTCTTATCAGCGGTAGTATTGGATTGAGGCATAGTCATTTAGTGTATTTGACGTAATATGTGCCCTACATGAATATGAAATTATTTTCATGGTAAATTATAACAGTCTGTAGAACTGTGAAAAAAAAAACCTCAAAAAGAGGGGTGGGCGCTTATTAGGGGATGGGTGCTGATTACATCAAATAACACATTTTTAAAAAAGGTCACAGTACATTGAATGGTGTCCCAGTGCATTCACCTGGGTGATGCCAATGTCCTAGTGTTAATGGATAAACTGTGGAAAATCCCTAGAATTAAGCACCACTTTCCATCACCATAGGACTGACTGACAATGTTGTGTACAGATAGCCTTAGGGGGTCACAGGGTCCTACTACTGCCTAATCTACACAAGCCAACGCCATCCTGTTCTACTTAATCCTTAACCTGTGACAAACTAACCCACTTAAAACCTTGTAGGGAGGTGAGGGAGGGGGACATACTCTTCTATTAGTTTTAGTACTAGATTAGTTTTGGCTTGGTATAAGAGCTGGCTTCTCTGCTGTCAGGCGGGTAAATTTTGTTAATCAGACCTTTTTTTTATACTTTTGTAATATCACATATCGTTGGATCAGCAAAAAAATTCCCCAACCGACGGCAGTGGAACCAATGAAGTATCTGGATTTGACGTAACTAACTAGGGCAAAAGCTCATCTAGCGCCCCTTTTCTCTAGACATCCGGGGCAGTATTTATTGCCAGGGCAGAAAATTACCAAAACTCTGTGTGATTGGACAAAGTAGTGGGCATGGTTGGTTACAATGAGGATTGGGACACTTGGGGATTGGGTAGTTAGTGATAATACTCACCCAATCAAACTCTTCACACACAGATGCCTTCATTTAAATATGGGCTACTCACTGGCATTGCGCTGGTCCATCATGGCAACTGATACAGACCATACACTTGCAATTGTAGCTTGAGGTACCAAGGGTTATCATGAGAAATCTAAGCCTATTGTTACAAGTGTTTCTAGAGTAGACATTGTTGACAGTGTGTCCTGAGAGCATGGAATAAAGCAATACTGCAATTCAAAAAGCAAAGGATTTCTTCCCTATCGGCTGAAGTAAGGTATTCAAAAAATGTTTTATACCCCCATCCGAGCTTGAGAACAAGAACTTCTATCTGATCTTGTCATTGATCTTTATTTCTATTGGCAGGTGTTGTATCCTCAACATCCTAAGTTAAGGGTTCTGAGAGACATAATTTTTACTGCCAATTATTGTCTGTTTATGTAGGAGTGGTAGATACAATTATAAAGTGCCAACCACTAAACCGCAGTGGTTTTTTTTTTTTTTAGATTCGGGAGGTTGTTAAGTGACTGAACATGAGGGTACATGAGAGTTCAAGTAGTTCAGAGTTGACCTTGCTGTCAGGATGCTAACAATATAAATACATCACACTATCATCATCCCTTATATCAGCATGATCCCTGAAAAGGTGATTCACAATAAAAAGTGCTATTGGTCGACAGCACACAAATAGCAAACGGAAAGGGAAACAGAAAATAGGGCATAAATAAGATTAGAGCCCATAGATAGATGGCTTGTGTTTCCCTTTGAAAGGGATATCAGAAAGCTGATAACATTGAACTCATATCTTTCTGGGGATATCACTAGCAGGTCTGATAATCCTGTAGTATTGTAAGGAACATACTATAAACACTCAGACTGAGTATTACATGTAAGAGGAGATTCCCCGGCGGTTTCTACAAAGAATCTAAAGTTTATGATATCTAACTAAGAATTAGTGTCTGTAGGATCATTTGTTGTCAATGTACCTTCACAAACTCCAGCAAATAGGGGTGACAGAGTACTTGAGAATATTAATTATTTACATCTTAATCTTCTCTATTATTATAGTATTAGCCTCTAGAGTGGTGGGAACGTACATGGGTGCAAACCCTGACCTTACTCTCAGAATACTGATACTAGCTATACATCAAGCTGTAAATGTACTGTGTGTGGTACTTTACCTAGGGCTATATCATAATCCATTTAAGGGCAGCATGCGTAATTGTAGCAAATCAGCAGAGTTTGATCCATGCAGTACCCAAACTATGTAATGCAGAACTGACCTTGATAAAACCATGGTATCAGTGTCTCAAATTTGTGCATAATTATATACATACGTCTTATAGTATCTTAAGTACAATTGAGCTGAGACCTTGCCACCCTACCAACCCTTAAGCTTGTCACGACATTCATGAGAAGATAGTGTGTGTTTGTTCTATTTCTTTAATGAAAGTGTGGTAAAAACAGAAGACTTTTCTCTCAGCCGAGATTTCCCATCACTGGTGCTTACTTAGAGCTGCTCACCTTCAGACACTCACTCAGAGAGCATCAACTTCCAGCCACTCATCTGGAATAAATCTACAGCTGCATCCTCTCTGATATTTTCCTGAAAGTGCAGCAGAGCCTTTTAATTCAAAATACACAATGGCCAAGCTATGGGATGGAAAAGTGGTGCACCAATGTATCACTTTGGAAGAAGCAAGCAAAGAGAATCAAATACACACCCCAGCATGGATTTCCTTTTCTGCCTGTCTGATCATACTTGTGAGTTAACTGTGAGGACTGTAGTATAGAATGACGGCCACATGTGGGGCCCATAGAGGGTAAATACCTGCCTTGGAGGTTGGGGTTAAGTTGAGGAATGGGAAAATTAAGCTGCAAATCAATGACCTGCCTCAACAAAAGTGTTACACACATACTTTAGAGTGCCATAAAATCAATTATGTCAGAAGTGTATGGTCCCATATGTTATCTAAGCTAGGGGAGCATCAGACAGAGAATGTCCTTTGCAGTATGTAAGCTTAAGCGGTCACTGAAGTATACCTAAGCATAATTTGTCAATCATGATGATTTGCCCCTTTTCCTTAAAGTTAATCCAAAATTAATGAAATACTTTTGGCACAAAACCTCATTGATTTCTAAGTATGTAGAGTGGGCATTAAATACAGAATTTTGGTGACGCAGTCAATACATTTTCTCTACATATGTTCAAACTATATGTTAATAGATTTGTATATCCTAAGGTGTGTTACTTTCCAAGGAGTTTAATACTAAACCGCTAATGAAGCAGCACATCAAAGGTGATGTCAGCATGTGGTCTGCAAAGCCTTGTAAGAAAATCTTTGTCTAAAAAGAATAAATTCTTGTGACTCTATTCGTTTGAAAACCCTTCACAATGAGGAAATTCCAAGGTAACCTGTGAACAAGTACTATTCTGTCACTGCAGACCTTACATGTTCAATGTACATGCTCGGAGCAGAATGTGCTGCATGCCGTTTGACTCCTATATGGGGAGGCCTACAGGAATAGAAATATCCTAGTATAGTGTTTTTATATTTGCCCTACAATCTTTTCACAGACTATTCTTTATGATTCCACACTTATGTAACATACAGCTCAGCTTAAGTGGGTATTCCATTGCCATCGGTCGGCCGAGATTTTGCTAATCCGGTTATTTTTGATTATACAAAAGTATAGAAAAAATCGGTCGGATTAGTAAAAATACGGCTGTCTGACTTAAGTGCTGCCTCCACACATTGGACAATCGGTTTGAATAGCCCTAATCCAACAATTCATGAAATATCAAAAGTATAGAAAACAAATCTGTCGTATTAGTGCTAATCTCACTGATTTACGCCTGTGTAACCGGCGCTTTGTGCTATATCATTCCTATGAAAAAAACATGAGCCCCAGGAATCTAGTGGATGCACAAACGTATCAATGAGAATTATAGCATAAAACACGGAATGATAAAATTCCAGAGTAGAAATTACATAGAAAAGTCAAATGCTTAATCTGTAAGTTTATAGCGATTTATATAGTAGTTGAACTCTTCCTGTATCAGATTGAACATCGGGATGAAGGTTATGGGACTGAACCATTCTACAGGGATCCTGTTCAGTTAGTGTGATAATATGGAAGTTTCTCTGGCTCCCTCGACACCTAGTTTCCATCTGTGATATTATATCCTAATATTAATAAGAGGAACCTTGAGGGAAATGGTTCAATTGCACAAAGCCTTTCTAGACATACTGTGGCATAGAATTAAGATATTTATTTAGAATTACAGAGGCATAGAGGGAACTAATATTATTGGTAACACAATATAAAAGGTATGAATCATGCCAAAACTAGACTAAATGGATGAATGGCCTTTTAAATAGTGCCTATTAACCGCATAATGATAGATCAATGCATGGAAGTATTACTAGCAACCTCCTACACTCATTCATCCTCCTCCACCTAAAATAGCATAAGGCTTCAGTGGTATTGGTAAATCTCCATCAAGTATTTAGCAGCACATGGTATATTGCCAGTTGGCTAAATTTATCATGAAAAATAAATCAAGTACTGTTATTGAGGACAGTCTGCCTCTGACCTGGTTCAGTCCATTATAGGCTCTCTCAGACTATGTAAATATGTAGATATTATTTAATCAGTGTGACTTTTTAAACTTCTTGGTTGAGCCCCGGGTTAATTTCTATATTGCTAAAGCAGAACGATGCCATTACCATCTGTTCAAATTACAAGATTACAAAATTTACAAGTTGATTTTAGGCCTAAAAATTAAGACCAAATCACATCGCCTTTCTTTCACACAAATTCTCCTTTTCTTATTATATCTTCCCAAAGCCGTGGCTCCTGTAGTATACTAACACAGCAGAATGGCAGGGAGACTGCACTGTTCACACACCATGTGTAACGTCATATGGAACAGATGTAGTGTAACCTGTTCCCTGGAGTTGCATACCATTGTGTACAGAGACAGTCCTGGTACCAGTGAACAAACAGTGGGGCAATTTCTAGCATAAAAAAGATGGATATGTGATGGATTTCTCTTGTTGCTGCTTACACATGGCTTATTTAATGCTCTACTGCACTCTAACTTTATTAATCAGGTTTCCCTGATGCAGGAAAGGGTTCTGTGAAATATTTTGGTGATTTTTCACTGTCTGGTATGTCCGCCATGACTGTGACCCACGTTGATAGGAGGTTTGTATCCTAAACCCTGTCGGAGCCAAGAAAAGAGTATGTTATTGAAAAAATGGAATGTTGATATCTACGAGAGAATAGTTGGCAAGGATCTCATTCCTTGTGCCATAAGCACAGCATTGGCATTGTTGAATACAACTGGAAAGATTACTGGAGCCTTCATACGGCTCTCTACATCATGTGAATATGTGAGTGGTAATTGGTCAAAAGGGGAGGGGGGTTGTGATATGGGTAGAAGATTTGGCATATGGACTATGGATAAAAACGAATCCCTTAGGTACATTGGCATGGAGAGAAGGGAAAAACCAGATACCAAGGAGACGTGTGCTCACAGGTACCAGCAATACTGTCATCATCAGTCTAACCACTGCATCCCCCCAAGAGACCTTTCCCTTTGACATAATGCAGCATTTAAGCTGTCACAGAGACCTGTTACTGACTGTAGAGGTCATTAGTGGAATGCCAATGGCTGTTGTACATGTATGGAACTGTCAGACTCTCCTACACCCTATTCCACTACTATGCACGTCCCTTCCCAAATTCCACTGCATTTTCATTTAGGATATAATATCAAATGCCATTTTCTAACCCTGATGATGTTCTAAGTAAAGTAAAATACAATTCTGTGGGTGTTTGCAGATGACCTAAAGAAAAATAGAGGAAATGATAGAGCATGATGATATGATAAAAACAAATAAGTTGAAGATTTATAAACTTGTTGAAAATGTTCTCTGTACAATGGATCTGAAGTGAGTTCACATTGGATTCCTACATTGACATCCAGGGTGGGTAGAGATTTAAGAAATCAAAGTTAAGTACATTGAAGCCGATCTGGTTTATTAGCTTGGGTAATTACAAATACATAATTCTTTTATCTCTTTAGAATAAAGGTTTAAGGGCTGCTAGTGCATTAATGCATTGTGCCCATCATGATGTATGAATGCAGCCCTGGTGAGTGACTCGCCAGGGCTACATTCATGCATTATGCCGACCCTATGGGGTTGATACACAAACTCCCAGAGGGTCGTCATGATGCTCCAATGAAGTGCTGGTGAGCAGTCTCGTGAACACTTCATTGGTGCAACATGACGACCAATGGACATGATGCATCAATGCACCAGCGGTCCTTAAAGGCTAAGTTTGGAGACAGATCTAGATTGGAGGCACTATCTCTTTGCGATCAGTCATGCACAGATCAATTAGCAATAGCTGTGATGTACAGCGGTGTATGCAGCCCCGCTGTCCACAAATCTACGATCAATTATGTCTGCACAAGATAATACTATTCAGAGAATGTTATGGAAAAGAATTGAATGTTGATATCTATAAGAGAATAATTGGCAGAAGGTTTCATTCCTTGTGCCATATAAACACAACATGGTGAAATGAAAGTGGAATGCAACTCGTGCATCTGCACTAGATATCTAGTCGATTATATTATTATTTTCTCTTCGATGGCAATAAACTTGGTAGACAGGGTAGGATGAAACCCGTTTTCTGGTTTCATTGTAATAGTAATACAAGTGGAGCGAGATATAATAGTGTATGGAACTGTATATAGTTAAGACCGATGTCTAGAGATACACAGGAATATAATGATGGTGTCAAATTTGATACCTATTGGTATGAGAAGCTATGAATTAATGATAAAATGTAAAGTGAGCATCTATTTCCTATAGTTGATTTACCATCTTTTCTAAGGACATTCCTCGGTAACCTATCGCTTATAGTTTTGAAGCAGTCAAGGAAAAAAGAAGAAATTTTAGATAATAATAGATTTATTAAGTTCACAGGCACACACAGTGCAGTAATGGAGTCAATGACAAGTAAAGGCAGAGAATAATGTTGAAAGAGCACCAACTGATAGAAATATGCACAAACATTGCTAGAGAAAGAGATCTAGACTGAATGGATCAGAGCAATAAGAGTATGGGGAGCAGTCAACACTTTGCAGGACTCTTAATTGGTTATATAGGAACACTGGATTTGGGATGGTGGACATCTTTACTCTCTAATTTGTAGACCTTATAAATGCTGATCTCTATTTGTGGGATGATTGTATGCACGCCATGGCCTGTGAACAGGGTTACAAGACGGCAAATTATTTGCAATAAGGCTTTTACTTGAAATTGCACATGGTATATTCGGGTTTTAGTAGGACAATTATCCTTCAAGGCTTTTTCCATTGGTCAGTCTTTTCCTGAAGCTCTTTTTAGCTGTAGCAAAAACTATGGCTTTAATATCATGGAATGGAATTCTTGCTTAAGAGCTCATCCAAATGCTTGTTTGGGGGACCCACTATACGGAAGAATCCAGGGAAAACATAGTAAGGGTAGGTCTATCCTTAGGTTACCTACACATCCACAGCATTTGCAGGAAGGCTAAAATAGATTGGCATCCTGGTGATCTTGTTGGGGATGGCTCACATGGCCATACTATTCACTCTCATTATTTACCCTAGGGTAATACTGTCCACGGCTTCTATACCCTTTTTCGTCAGAACTCTTCTTTGTGGCTTGCAAATGGGTGACATACCTTGCAACTAGAGACACACATGTGGATATATAATCATATTTATGAGGGTGAGAACAGCCTGAGGACACTTTTTTATTATATGTTGTTGCAGGCAGTAGGTAAGGTGAGGTGTGTCATATGAGGATGCTAAAAGACAGCAGATCCCAATTTGGTTATGTCTACAGTCTTATACTAACACAAACCTACCCAATATCAATGGTCTGGGATTACACATTGCTCAGTACACAGACCCTGATTGGATCCCATGAGAAGGGCAGGTTATGATAGTTCTCATTATTCTTAGGGGTGTGAGGGCCCCACTGGTGTACTATGATGATGTACACAACATCAGTCTATAACAATAAAATAATGGTTAGGTCTCCTGCAATGTCCTGATATCTTGGCATGTCACATAAACCCTTATGCAGAGTATAAGTGCAAATAATGCAAATTAGCCCAGTAGATGATCTCCAAATAAATCATAACAATGGTAATTTGTCATTGGTATGAACCATAAAACAGGGTTAGAGATATGGGAGTTTGAGCAGGCTGAAACTAATTGCTAGTCCCAACAGTCTATTATGTGGTGGTGGTGGTGGTGGGGGGGTTCAGATATGCTTAAGGACAGGGATTGGGAGTGAATGGTGTAGTGAATAAGATACGCATCAAATGTCAAATTGGCAGGAGAGAAAATCCACCTCATGTTAGCTGGTTAGGCTGTTACCTCCTATATCAGCAAATCTAATGATGAGACCAGTTTCATAAAGCTAAGACAGTCTGCTTTCAGAAGCAAATGTGAACTTCAAATTGAATCTTTTGCCCATAAGACACATGTTCCCACATGGGGCCTTTTTTTCGTATAGAAAAAGTGTTTCTATTTTGATAATCGTGTAAAAATGGGGACCATTTATAATTGTCACAAAGATTATGATGAGAGTCTCAATGATCATGATGAGAGTCTCAAAAGCTACAGATCTGTTTAATTTCTATTGTGGTTTTGAGGATAATGTTATAGTTCCATGACCAGATTTGACAATTAAATGATGACTATACAGTCTTGCTGATGGATGTGGTTAGCTTTTGGTCTAGACCTAAAAACAAGTGATTTTTTTTTTCTAAGACAAAATAAATCTTTAAAAAAATTACATTAAATGGTTATAGGGTACTTATTTGTTTTGATTAGAAATTACCAAAAAAGATTAGGATTTAAAAACAGGCATTAACCATGAAATAATTAATTAAATAATGAAACATGTCAGGGACATTTTTCCCTTTTTCACAACTAGGCATTTCTAAAAAGAAAATCGTATGATTTTCTCAAAAGGAGCTTGAAACAGGATCTCACGATTTTCCTTTCAGAAAGGCCTAATCTCTTAAAATAATCTTTATGTAATCATCGAATAACTGTTGAAAAAAAGAGAATAATTTCCAAGACATTTTTTTTTCATTAGATTTATTATTTAAAGATCATCGTCAATTTTTATGAGATTAGAATATAATCTCAAGTGATCAAAATGCTAAAAAAATGTTTGGAAATCGAAATTTGTCATTCTAACTTGCAAGAATAAGTACCCTATAACCATTTAGTGTTCTTTTTTTGAAAGATTTATCACGTTTTAGAAAAGAAATACCACTTACTTTGTGTTCTAGACCAAAAAGTAAACCCATCCATCAGCAAGACTTTTTAGTTGTCACATGATCTTCAAATATGGTCGTGGAACTATGACATTATCCTCAAAACCACAATAAAAATGAAATGATCTCTAGCTTTTGAGACTCTCATATTAATGGTTGAGATTCTCCTCATGATCTTTGTGACAATTATTAATCGTCCCCATTTTTACAAGATTATCGAAATAGAAACACCTTTGTTCTTCCACTATGTAAAGAATTATCTTGTTTAAATCAAACAGAAAAACCTGTTCACTCTACCTGGAGAGGCTGGAGGAGGATTTTCAATGACTATTTGACGATTATCTGATGATCATTTTCAAATCCCCATGACTAGGCATTTCTAAAAGGAAAATCGTGACATTGTGTTTCAAGCTCTTTCTGAGAAAATCTCACGATTTTACTTTCAGAGTTGCCTGGTTGTGGAGATAACTATCAGATAAAAAAAGTAAACATCAGATAATCGTCAAATAATCCCATACATGAAGAATTATCTTCACCAAAACAGAAAAAGCCCCATGGTCACATATGATGGTAATTCATGGTGCAGGCTACTCAGAGTGCTGCTTGTAAGTTAAGAGGGTTTGCTTCTACTTCTTATATTGCTGCTTATTACACTCGCAAACAATTAAAATCTGACTTTCCTAAGATTTATATAAGAACAAAGGGAAGCTAAGTTATTTGTATGAGCCTGTGGTATGCTCTAGCATACCACACAATTGTGTGGTATGCTTTGAGGGGCTCTGGACGGATGAGAAGCCACTTTTCTAGGTTAGCCACGCCCCCTTTTGTCTATTGACCAATCAGCACTCAGCACTCTCCAGATGAGGCCATAGGCCAATAGCCACTAAAACAACAACAATTTTGCTGATCTAACATCAAAATAGCACCGATTCAACATAAAAGAGCCAATACAACACCAAAATGTGGTAAAATCAGCAGAATAATGTCTTCTGATCATGTAATAAATATTGTATTGAACATACAATAAAGGCCACATGCCTCTTGAGCCATATGGCAAATAAGAGTCATGCTCGTCCAATACTGGCTATTTATTACGCGATTTCTGTGACTCACTTCACTATGCATTGGCGCGTGCTTCACTTGCACATCTGAAGATCTGGGGAAAGTTTACCTGGAAGTCCAGAAACACAAAGAGAAGGACAAAAATGAGTCTCAGAGGCCTTCATGGCCAAGACTGATTCATCAAGGTACTGGCCTATGGCCCCTCATTTGATATCCTACGATACAAGCAATACGAGACAAGCATACTCCTGATCGGCAGGTTTCGGCAGATCGAATCTGACCCATCTGCAGTTGCCTTTGCTGAGCTGTGTCCTATTTTTAGGTGTCTGCTTAAAACTGGAATTTGGAACTGAAAGATTGAGATTGTACCAGGAGAGGTTATCATACAGACAACCACATACCTTGAGACATCCATTGACAAAATAGCCATCAGTATGACTTTTGTTGCTGAATCAACACTACCAGGTGGTCAATGCTTACCAATGATTTAGCAATATTGATTCAGGTAGCAAAGCCATTTCGATGGTTATTTTGTGGGATGGATGCCTCAAGGTATAATTTAAATACAAATGCTTCATTAGCCTATACATAAGTAATAGCATATAGATCTGTGACTTTAGGTCATTCTACATTTACTGTACCTTGAATTATTTGTTCCATTCACTGTATTTTACTGCTTTCAGGTGTGTACCAAACTACAGCTGTTTTAAACCACAAGAACAATGCAGGTATGATTTCAGGTATTGATGCTTATTAAGTGTGTTATGTTCACAGAATATCTTTATATACCAGTGCATAAGACCAAGGCTAGGGTCATCTGTTCATACAAAACAAAAAGGATAATCACACGCCAATTATAGAAAATCAAATAGTTATTCTGTTTAGGAAACACTCATTAAACTCAAGCCAACTGCCCCATGCTTTGCTCTACCAAAATGTTACATAACCTACATTTTTAAGTGGGTCTTTCCACACTAGTTATTGCCCTACTACCCGCTTGCTGTGTAGCTCATCATACCACAATTGACAAGGCGATAAGGGCAAGTACACCTATATGGGTGATTCCTGTGTACTGCCCCACCTTTGGGGGTCAGGGGCCAAACATGACAAACTCAGCATTACATTTTAAGACTTTATTTTATTGATAACCCTATATCTTGGCTGTATGAAAAGGTCCATTCAAGTCATTAACTCCCAGGATGTCAGTTTTTATCACAGTTGCAGTAAAAAGGTATAATTTGTGTAACACGCTTGATCGATATAACTTCTTATGCATAAAACTTCATCAATAATGTCTCTGTGATTACCATATTGCATGTCCAAACTTGTATAGTAGTTATGAATAAGTGTACCAAAAATTAGGACTGAGTCTTGAAAACTTTTGAAAATATGAGACATAACTTTTTAAGAAAATTGAGATTTTTCAAAAATTTCTAACACAAAACCTTAACTTTACTCTCACAAGCTTAATATGCATTGGGTATGCATGTAATTCAAGTTATTATGTCTTCATTGTCTATATTTTCTTAAACAATCATCATTCTTCCATTCCTACATTTTTTTTTTTTATGTGAGCAGCTGTCCAAAATTGGCCAAATAGCGATCAAGCGCGTTACATACAGTCACTCATAGATAGAGGCTCCATAGAGATACTTAGACCTTTCATATCATAATGCTGCTTTATACACAACTACTTAAGCAATGGGACTACTGTTTAACACCAAGAAATGTACATTTTATACCTACCTGGGGTCTCCCGTATGCCTCGGAAAATAAAATTGCACTTTTTTGCGACTAATTTTTTTACATCAATCAAGCCAGAAGGTCCAAAAATTAACTAGGAGTATCCAAACAGGTCTAAAATACCAGCCACACATGTCTAGTAACATATTAAATAGCAGTAGTACAGCTCAGATAACTCTCAGGTTGCCCACACCCAATGAAGCAATACCATGTCAAATGCCCTCCGCGTAGGCGGATACCGATCAAGCGCGTTACATACAGTCACTCATAGATAGAGGCTCCATAGAGATACTTAGACCTTTCATATCATAATGCTGCTTTATACACAACTACTTAAGCAATGGGACTACTGTTTAACACCAAGAAATGTACATTTTATACCTACCTGGGGCCTCCCGTATGCCTCGGAAAATAAAATTGCACTTTTTTGCGACTAATTTTTTTACATCAATCAAGCCAGAAGGTCCAAAAATTAACTAGGAGTATCCAAACAGGTCTAAAATACCAGCCACACATGTCTAGTAACATATTAAATAGCAGTAGTACAGCTCAGATAACTCTCAGGTTGCCCATAGCCAATGAAGCAATACCATGTCAAATGCCCTCCGCGTAGGCGGATACCGATCAAGCGCGTTACATACAGTCACTCATAGATAGAGGCTCCATAGAGATACTTAGACCTTTCATATCATAATGCTGCTTTATACACAACTACTTAAGCAATGGGACTACTGTTTAACACCAAGAAATGTACATTTTATACCTACCTGGGGTCTCCCGTATGCCTCGGAAAATAAAATTGCACTTTTTTGCGACTAATTTTTTTACATCAATCAAGCCAGAAGGTCCAAAAATTAACTAGGAGTAGTCAAACAGGTCTAAAATACCAGCCACACATGTCTAGTAACATATTAAATAGCAGTAGTACAGCTCAGATTACTCTCAGGTTGCCCACACCCAATGAAGCAATACCATGTCAAATGCCCTCCGCGTAGGCGGATACCGATCAAGCGCGTTACATACAGTCACTCATTGATAGAGGCTCCATAGAGATACTTAGACCTTTCATATCTTAATGCTGCTTTATACACAACTACTTAAGCAATGGGACTACTGTTTAACACCAAGAAATGTACATTTTATACCTACCTGGGGCCTCCCGTATGCCTCGGAAAATAAAATTGCACTTTTTTGCGACAAATTTTTTTACATCAATCAAGCCAGAAGGTCCAAAAATTAACTAGGAGTATCCAAACAGGCCTAAAATACCAGCCACACATGTCTAGTAACATATTAGATAGCAGTAGTACAGGTCAGATAACTCTCAGGTTGCCCACACCCAATGAAGCAATACCATAACAGATATTGCTCAAGCGCGTTACACGCAATGTCATGCAGTTAAACAATTCCTAGATGGTCTGAAACCTTTCATATCATAATGCTGCTTTATACACAACTACTTAAGCAATGGGACTACTGTTTAACACCAAGAAATGTACATTTTATACCTACCTGGGGTCTCCCGTATGCCTCGGAAAATAAAATTGCACTTTTTTGCGACTAATTTTTTTACATCAATCAAACCAGAAGGTCCAAAAATTAACTAGGAGTATCCAAACAGGCCTAAAATACCAGCCACACATGTCTAGTAACATATTAGATAGCAGTAGTACAGGTCAGATAACTCTCAGGTTGCCCACAGCCAATGAAGCAGTACCATTACAGATATCGGTCAAGCGCGTTACACGCAATGTCATGCAGTTAAACATAGGTACAATACAATATATACAATATATAATGAGCTATAGCAGCCCACCAGTGTAGTGGGTCTGCTGTACAATGCTAATATACTTCGGGGTGTCTTTGGGGTTTTAGCTGCTTGTCTGCAGATCCATTCGGCGGTCGAAGGACTTGGCGGTGGCAAGCCGCGTCGCTGTGTGTTGTGCCCTGGAGAAGATGGGAAGATGTAGATTTGTCCATTGGGTTTCCTGGGTCTGCATCCGTCTGGCATCCTTTGATTGGGCACAGTTTGGGTCTTAGTTATAGTGGCCAAAGTAAAACAGGTGATAACCGGGATCAATGACATCTAACCAGTGCACTCGCTGCGGTACTTGAGAAGCTTCCGATCAGCCAGTTGGATGGTGAGGGGATCAAGTTTGTAGACAGCGTTCTCAGTGTTGCCATAACGACTTGGCTTGGGCAGAGTGACTCTGCCAAGAACGTTGAGGGGGTGGACCCTAGCTGGGATGATCTCCTTCCCCCACTTGAAGCTTCTCTTGTCCGACGCCATGTAGCACAGCATGTAGTGCACTTGGTAGAAGTCATTGTCCTTGGCTATCACCTTACCCATAAACCACTTGTCCTTTGAGCTGGTACTGGCCAGGCTGGCAGTGATAAGAATGTCACCTACATGGTACTTATCCTGCACCAGTACCAACTTCCCTACACTGTCCGTTGGTTGTACATCCTCCTGAGGGAGGGTCGAGGTCGGTGGATCCTGTCGTGCTTGCTTGGTTGTAGGGACGGCGATGGCACGCTCCGCGGCACGCTTTCGTGCGGCACACGGGGGCAATGTTCTCCTTGTCAGCCGTGGCAGGAGTTGGCACCCGGTCACTTCGAGTGCGCTTACGTGCCACGACTGAGCCGTCCCTAGTGCGCTTGCAGACAGTGGTGCGCACAACAGAATCAAAATCAGGGTCGCCGGTGCGGGCATCCGCGTCGTCCACCTCTGCCTTTATGTCTTTATATTGTCATATTCATGTCAATATGATTAACAAAAAGTCTATAACATGTGGGTAATAGGAGTTAGGCTTTACACAGTAGGGTCTCTGTGTACTTCACTTGCACATCTGAAGATAGCTTATCTGGGAAAGGTTTACCTGGAAGTCCAGAGACACAAACAGATGGACAAAAATGAGTCTAAGAGGCCTTCATGGCCAAGACTGATTCCTGAAGGTACTGGCTGAGGTTAAGTACTGATTCTTTCAAGTAATCAAATGATTTAAATCAAAACAAAGGAACCTACATTTAAAGAGCCTAGTATATCTTGTCATTGCAGACACAGTCTGAGCACCCTGTAGGCATAAACTGGTCATTTTTAGAGTGATCTGGACTGCTTTCTAATCACAGTATAGCCTTTCTGATTTAATCAATCACATTTTGTATGCCTTAGGCATAAAACAACCCGAGTTTAACATTTGCAAAATTAATATAGTTAAAATCACCCACTAAAGTAAATCAACTTCTGAACAAGTCACATTTCAGACAATTGATCATCATGGAAAAGTGGCACAGTAACTCATTTTTTTTTTACAATGCAAGGAAGTGTATCTAGGCTTCATGTTGGTGCAAAAAAAAATAATGATCTAGATGCAGGATCTTGTGGTGCTTATGATGAAAATGTAACTATAGCAGGTTGTTTAAGTAAATTCAAAGTACAATTAAAACTGCAATTCTATCAAGTGTATAGTCCCCAATCGTCATCAATTGGGGACTAAGGGCCAACTACTAGAATGCGCTGGTCTAGGATGTTTTTAGTGACAATATGGGAGGGTACATGAGAGTTTAAATGATGCAGATTGACCTCGCTGCACAGAAACCCTGCCTGCGCTTGAAAGTCGTCAATACCTGTAGACGGGTTTAGGGTAGTCAATGTCTCATAACGACCTAAACTCGTCATACTGACAATACAAAGTCGTCATACTTACGCAATTAGGACGACCTAATGCTGTAGATTTAGGTATTTTCAACCTAAGGACCTAGAGTCTTCTACACTGATGCAATTCGGGCTTCTCAGGTTTTCAGTGTGTCAAGATGCTAATGCTGCAGATAATCATACTAGAACCTCTAAATATGAAGGCCTGGCCCCTGAGAGTATCTTCATACAGTGAATAACAATACCAAATGTTATTGGCTGACAACATACAGATAGGAGACTGAGAGAAAGAAATTCAACCTGGATTAGAACCCTAAGATGGATGACCTGTGTTTTCCTTTATGAGAGGAATATTACTAACAGGTTTTGATATGCTTGTAATATTAGTTTAGAACAAAGGCAATATGGACATTCAAACTATAAGTACTATGGTTTAGAAGGAAGAGATCTAGAGCAGATTCCTAGAAAAAAGGTGATATCAATTAGAATTTATTATAACTAACACCCATTGCCTCACTGATTGTTCTTTCTCATGCTGTACGTATGCAGTGAGAATGCTACATTCAACTTTCATGTTTTTAGTGTCAGAACATTCCTGTATAAATTTACTTCACATATTTCCCATCCACTCCCTAATCCTTTTTATGGGACTTACAAGTTGTATGTCATGTTAAGTATTAGTCTAGTGAGTGTGGGAAACATACAGAGGTGACAGTCCTGACCTTACTGTCAGAATGTTGATAGTAGCAATACACCAGACTGTAAGTGGACTGTGCATGATACTTCTCCTGGAGCAATATCATATATCTATAAGGACTAAATAGCACTCCATAGACTCACTATTTACTTTTGTAATTGAGCGCATTTCTAATGATATGGTGGAAGAATGATAATACCCAAAGGGAAGTCTTGCATATTTCCCGTACACACAATACATGCTATCCTTTTAGTGAAAGTGTGCTGGGAATAGAACCCTTTTTCTCTCTAAGTTCAAATATTTCTACAATGTGACTTACTTAGAGGTGCTCATCTTCAGCCACTCACTCAAAATAGGTAATAGCTACAGTAAAGCCCTGCTCACAAGCCGACCACGGTCATAAGCTTGGGGGTGCAGACTTTGGGGTAATTTTTATGAGCTAGATTTGGTGCTTAGTTTACACAATTTTTCTTTAACATTAAAACCCTACACATACGTTGAGGGTAGACAAAACGTTAGAAGCTGATTTAGACCGAAAATATGAAATAAAAGATTGGCTTATGACTAGAGTTTTATGGTACTTCCAATCACTTATAGGTGACATAAATCTATATCTGCATCCTCTCTGACATATTTCTGAATGTACAGCAGAGGGTTTAATGCAAAATGTGATGCTGAACCTATGAGATGGAAAAATGGTGCCCAAATGTATCATTTGGGAATGGATGTCCTTTTCTACCTGCCTCCTCACCTTTGTGAGTTATTTGTTTGGACTTGTGAGAAGGTGGTTTTGCATTATGATCACACATGAGACCCTCAAATGGTAATGGCTTAGAGATGGGAGTAAAGTTGAGGGATGGGAGAATTAAGCTGAACATCAATGACTTGCATTACCATAAATGTTATCTGGGTACTTTATATTGTCATTAAATCAATTAAATGCCAGAAGTGAACGGTCCCTATAGGTTACTTTAGCTAGGGGAGCATCAGACAGAGGACATTCTTTGAGGTCTGTAGGCTTTAGTGGCAGTTGGAGTAAACCCAGGCGTGTTCTTTTATTACCATCCTAAAGTTGCCCCTTCCTTCAAAGGGAATGACCTACTGGCTAATATGTAGGAGTACATAACAGATAAGAAGATATAACATTACCAGGTCTGAAATGAAAGAATGGACTGGAAGTTGATGCATATATGGAGGTAAGAAAAGCTGAATCTCTGAGGTATAGAAGGAACTAACCCTATGGGTATTTAAATGATGTAGTATAACCATATGGAAACAGATGGTAAAAATAATGCCAAACTAGAATAACTACTTTACTCATGCATCTTCTCCCACAAGCTTAAATAGCACAAGACTGTAGGGGTGTCGATAACCCTCCATCAAGTATATGGCAGCATGTGGTAAACTGCCAGTTGGTTTAATCCATGACGAATAATAAATCAAGAACAGTTATTGATTACAGCTACTAATGCCCTGAGTCAGTTTATCATTGGCTACTACAGACTAAATATAGGATATCAATATTTACCACACTATATAAGGATCAGCAATATGTGAATAATACAGTGCATTGCAACTTAAATTACCCCAAATAAGCAGAGGGGTCTGTCCCTTTATTTTGGAGTTTATATTGTTTTGAGAGAACATCCTCGTTAAGGTGGCCTTTAGATGAACCTTTGGAAAGCAGCTTGAAATATAGTCCAATTACAGGGAATCCTTTCAAGTCAACAGTTGCCTCTTGTCAAAGCTCTGTTTGGGCTTCAGGACAAGTAGTCCCAGACGTATTATGTGAGGTAAAGCAATTTGAGGATTTAAATAAGTCTATAGGGACAAGCAATTATTGAGAGATGATTTAAGCAAAAGAATATTATGCAGTACTTTTGGCTGACAACATTAAAGTATTAATCATCAGACATCAAGAAGAAAGGCCTAAAGGTATGTAAGCCCAACAGATGATACAAGTATTTGGCCTAGACAATGATGTGGACATCAACCAGAGTCAACCGCACAGAAATCCTCCTTTTAGTTTCTGAGTTCCAAAATGGATGATTATACCCTTAGAGTATCTTTAGACCTTGCGGTTAGTTCATTATCCCCAATCAGTTCACCTAAGGTTGTAGACAGAATGTGATACAGTGTCCTGTCATCAGGTGATTCCTTCTCCAATATAGAAATATATCATGCAAACTATAGTGCATGCGTGAGCTTTCCTTCTGCTCTCAACATTGGATACATCCACCAGTGGCTCAATATGGCACACAATATTAAATCCCACTCATTGCCATGGGCCAAAGCAATTATATTTACCTATATCATCATACAGTTCCAACTTTGTATGCTACACACATTGCAATTAACATTGTTTCACACTGTATTGTAGTGCTGATCTTCTGGTGAGAAGAAACAATGACAGAAGTGCAATGACAATTGGTTTATAGATTTATTGCCTAACCTGCTCAGCAGGCCACACCATCTAAGTCTTCTTTTGTTGTTCTTTGATGGCTATAACCTTTATTGCATATTATAAAACAGCTGGCAGTGCTCTGCTGCATGATAGAAGTGACCTTGAATGCATTATAGGAGTACAGTGCACGCCTGGGCAAGGTAACCATAGCTGTAAACCAGTCAAGTATCAATAATTGGTCTAGAAATACCTTGATTGGGTACTTGATTACTTGGAATGAAATGTACACTGTTTTATAAGATGCATTCGTGCATTATAGGACAACAGACAGTCTTGATGTGAAGAAGATCGTTGTCTGTTCTCTAAATAAAGCATATTCCTGCATTTTGATATTCCCAACTTATGTGACAGCTCTGAGTCCTCATGAGGAACTGATCTCAGGAGGTACAGATTCCACTTACATATTGAAATCCATGTCATGTGCCAGTGTCTTCAAAAGGAACCCATGATGGCAAAATGTCATTCTGAAACCTTAGCACTGGAGGGCTTCTGCCATAGCTCCTCCTGCAGGGCTAACGCTCCAGTCACAGTATCTGCTACAGTATTCTTCTCTTTCATCTCTGGCCAAATCTGTGGCTCTTGCAGCATACCATAGGTCAATGCTACACACATTTATTTTACTATAGGGTTTAGCAAATTGTGAATAATAATTGTGAAAGGTTGTCTTTTCAAAGAAGTTGTTGGTATTTTCATTGCACCTTTCAAGGTTAGAATCATTTTGGAAAGCGCCTGATATGAAATATTTGCCTCGGTAGACAATGTTGTGACTGAAGGCCATATGATACAAGGGTTCTGCCAAACGTGATGCAAACACAACTTTATTCTTGAGAGAAAGTCACTCTTTCTTGCTGCATGTGCCTATAAAAGCGGTTGTGTACTGCTGAGACACCATTATGTTGTTTTGTGCTCTTTTTCACCTCATATTATGTTGCCCTGGAGATGAATGCTATTGTGTAGATACTCAGGCATGGGACTAGTTAACAAACAGTGTGGCAGTTTCTAGCATGATCCAAGAGGAATGTATGAAGTATTTCACTTGTTACATCTTGCACAGTACTTATTTGGTACTTTACTGCACTCTCACTTGATGACACAGACTTGTACAACATTCTAAATCTTGATAACTGCCACTGCCATGTTTCATCAGTTGCTATTGCACACCATGACAACGGACTGGTCAGGGAATACATAGTAAGTGTAGGTCTATAGATGCTCAGGTTACCTACACATCCACAGTATTTGCAGGAAGGATAGAATAGATTGGCATTCTGGTGATCTCGTAGGAATGACTGACATGGGTGTACTATCCACAAACATTATCTACTCTATGGAAATAGTGTGGAACGTTTTCTCCCCTCTTTTCATCACCCTTCTAAATTCTCGCTGGCTTGAAGATGGGTGAGATATTCCACACATGCGTTGACATTAAAGCCTGTGGAGGTTTTTGAGGGTAAGGCAAAGTAATCACTCATGGCATATGCCAGTGATATAGAATGTGTACACGTAAGCCGTCAGTCTTGTGGGTGCAAGGACATACAAAGGTAGAAAGCCTTTCTACACCTGACACAATCCACAGTATTTGCTTGAACATCTGAGGACATTCTTTTATATGTTATATTCTCTGTTGCTGCAGCCTATAGATAAGGTGGGGAGTGTTGTATAAAGTGAGCAAGGGTAGCACATGAGTGTGTCTTCTAATTTGGTTATGTAAACAGTCTCATATTGACACAAACCTACTCAATGTCCCTAATCTGGGATTATACTCTGCCCTGTACACAGCCCCTGAATGGATTCCTGGTGTAGTTCTCTTTGTCACACTCTTGAGGGTCTGAGGGCCACACTGGTGTACTGTGATGGTGTACTCAGTGCCAGGTATATGTATAGTACAATGCACCCTGGGATCTGGGTATTGAAAACCAACTCATAAACTTTGTAACCACATCCCAAATTCACTGGAAATTCCTTTACAAACAAAATAGGCATCTGGAAGCATAGTTGATACATACCATCCTGTCTTTTAGCTACACAATTACTGTTGTCTTCTTGATGACTGTAGGCTATTGTCTCTATTCTAATATCAAGTTTATAAGCAGGGCCTTAATGCTTGCCTGCAAAGTAGAATCGCTTCCTATTTAAACACCTATTAGACAAAGCATTCCATTTTGTGTGCCATCTTAAAATGAGTTTGGTCAATGTTAATGACGATTGTTATTATGTTCTCATGGTCAGTAAAATGTTTAATATTGTACACAATACCTTATCATGCTCAGGCAATGCTCCTTTCTCCCCATTGCAAAGATAATGTAAATGATTATTTCAGTTGCACACAATTGTAAAATGTCTACCCGTAGGGCTGTACCACATTTGAACAATATATACAAGGTAAACAGACAGTCTCAGACAATCTCCCCCTAGTGACAGAAGGGAAAAACACCAATATTGCTGTAGAGTTAACCAAACTCTAGAAGCTAAGGCAATAGATTAACCTCTGGGGAGGTGAGGGCAAGCAGTCACCTCTTGGCTTGTGCCAGTAGTACTTCCTGTTACATTGATGGTGTGGACATTCTCCAGACTCACAGAGTATTCCACAGTGCTAGTCCAATTTCCCCTGCAGGACCTAAAGGAGTCCTGTAGGGGGATTTTTGCTCCTCTGCATCCTAAGGTTGATTATAATAGGTAGTTTTGATTAAGGTGCGTTAGGAGCTACTGCAGCCATACCTGGGAAGTTGCTTATATAGCTAAGATAAATCAGAGGGCTTTGCAATCTCTAAATATGTACATACCAAGTGCCCTTAAAAAATGTGCTCCTTTAATATTTTGCATTATTCAAAGTTGATGGAAGAACATATTGGAAATTCAGATGTTGTCGATATAAATGTTGTGTAGTGAAGGTGAGGATGAGCCAGGCTTATGTGATTTCATTCCCTCATGGTATCTTTATCCCAGAGATATAAGTAGAAGATAGAGTTCTCGGCATATCCAAAGGGGTTGACATCCTCTTTCTTCATTGCCTTTGTGTATCTTTGAAGCTCAGTCCCTGTGGTGGTCATCTAATGGACAAGTCAATATCCTCTCTTTGATGTTGATAGCATGGGGAATCCACTTAAGTTCTATTTGAATGAAGTGTAATCTGATTATGACTGTCTACGGTAATCTGTTTCTTTGACTATGATTATTATGGGGAAATTACTCTGAATGCAATACTCAGTTGACTATTGCATTCCCCGTAACACCAATAACCTCTTGAAATAATAAAGGCGCATTCCTTTGTCTGAGTTAATAGATCATCAAAATTCATTTGACTTACCTTATTCACTTACCAGTAAGAGCATAGAAATGATTATTCCAGTGATCTATAGTCCTTAGAATGTATCATTGGACACTTTGTGACTAAATCATGGGCTTTGCCATAGTGTCTTAGTAGATTTAGCTGAGGAACGTCAATGTAGTCTCGATAAAGCGGGTATTCCACTGCCATCGGTCGGCCGAGACTTTACTAATCCGACTGATTTTTTTCTATACTTTTGTATTATCAAAAATTAGCAAAGTTCTGGCTGACCTACATCAATGTAATACCCACTTATAAGACAGACAAAATCCATCACGATCCATCACCATAGGAATGACTGAAAATGTTGAGTACCTAACAGATAGCCTGAGGGGTACAGGGTCCTATTCCAGTCTAATCTTCACAAGCCAACACCTTCCTGTTCTACTTAATCTTTAACCAGCTGAAAACCAGTATGGAGGAGGGGTAGGTGAACATGCTGTGTAAGTTTATGTGCCAAGTTCAGAGGTGGAGATACAAAACACTTATGAAAGTGAGTGGGGATGAAATGAACACTGGTTAAAGTGGAGGCTAGAGAAACGGCTTTATAGTGTCGACAGGGGATAAGCAATGAGACCAGGCCAGGCAAATGAAACACGTATTGAGGAACCAAAGACAAATAGGTAAGCAAGGATGGAAAGCATACATAGGCAAAGTGGCATGCAGACAGGAGCCTGTGAGAGTGAAGAATTATGGTAGAAAGTGAATGTGAAAAGGGGATATATGCTTAGAGACTTATAGACTCAAAATGAAGAAGAGATGCGATTGGCCATGGCCATATGATAGGAAAGTAAGGATGGAATAGAGGGGGGACTGGGGGATTTGCACTACTACTATTATTGTTGAGTTGACTCAGTAGTTGTGGCTTGGTGAAGTGGAATTGGACTGAGCTTGTTAGTGTAATAGCTCATCTGGCTGTTTTTACTCTGGATATCCTGAGCAAGGCTGTAATTATTGACAATGGTGATGTAATGACCAGTTCTCTGTGTGAGAGATCGAGTAGCAGCTGTGGGTGCATTCAACAAGGAGAGGGTGCCTGGAAGTATTGCATCTAGGGATGGGTAGGCTTTAATAAAGACAACTTGCCTCTCTTCTCAGACTATTAAAAAGAAATGAGAATGGAGGATTATAATATATCTTTACTTTTTGATAAGCGCTTATAAGAATTGAAAAGGACCTGGAATAGATGCATCAAACTTTACCTTTAAAAGTATGATTGTCATTGACAGTTTAAATTTGTAAAAATGTTTATAGCCAATGCAGAGGCATCCACTCCTATTTTTACAATATTAGGGGGTTGCATTTGGATCATAATCTGGTTAAGATGTAATGTGGCATTTAGTCAGAGTATGGCCATTTTATTCTAGTGTTCCCCTTTGTTGTTTTTGATGCACTAACACAGTGCAAATCAGTTAAAATACTGTATTGGTATATGATGCATATCATTTGAGGAGTATTACCCTTTGTTGAAAACCCTCAGACAAAGGCATTAAATAAGAAAGCTACAGCTGTGATTAGTTAGTTTGAAGCCACGCCTTGGGGAACACGAAACACCATGAATTATTGAGATGTAGGTTATGTGCAAACAGCGCCTAAGGCCATGAATGTTAGCGCCTGAGTAGTGCCAACACTCTGGTTTTTTTTTAGATAAATATGAGAAAGGGTGGTAGTCAAAATGAAAAAAAGACAGACATGCCTGTGATCCAATGATACCCATGGAATGATACTGAAACAAAAAGAGTGTACAGAGTGCACAGTCAAATTCTTTGTTGTCAACAGTCCATATACTACTTTTATCATACCAAATTTCGTTCAGCGATGCCAAACTGTAGGTCTATTTTAATGTATATGGTGCCATCAAGAATGTAGACAATGCCTAACTGCCTATGGCCTATGCCTATGCCTACTCATGGTATGTTTTAGAAATATAGGCAAAAATACTTTCCGCAGCAAGTTTGCAGGGGGGTGAATGTGGTTTCGAATCTGCATGAGTTGCAATGCATATTGTGAGCAAGTGGAAAGCATATGACATTTGCAATGAGAGTGCTGCTGGTGAACTCTTCCTATCTGTATGGTGTTTTAGATTTATTAGAATAGTGACTTACTGTGTAGGAGTGCATGGAAGAGGGCAAGTGATGCCGTGTTGACCCTACTTCAAGATGCCAACACCTCAGATACATCACATTGGCACCATCCCTAATAGGGATATGACCCTGTAGTAGATCTTCACACAGAGGCTTTCTGAAATGTGAAGGGAAAGTGCTAATGCCTTACAATAAACAGATGACATTCTGAGATAAAAGAAATAACTGCTGTCTTAGCATTTATGCAAGCTGTATATAGAAGATGATGTGAATATCCATTATTTTTCAGGATTTTCAGGATAGGACATTCATAATCCATAATTTCCCTATTATACCTACCCTGAGGATTTATGATCCATTGCATCAACCTATGGAGGTGAAGGGTCAGTGGCAACATAATATCAATATTGACTGCTGCTGATGCTGTTAACGAATCACAACCCCCGCCCCTGACATGATACCTCAAATATAAAATTATCATGATGCACTAAGGCTGTCCCTAGAAGAAATCTGCCTAATGGGCACAGAATATAAAATCAACCTTCAAAGCTAGTTGGTGTATGTTAATCAACTTGATTTCAATGTTGCACAATTTGAATTCAATGTTCTCTGCCCACTTGATAGTGACAGAACATCATGCTCAGCTTTCAGTACTAAGAGCAGTCATCCTGCAGGGTTCTGTTCAAAGATGTCATTCTGTTTAGATTTGTGTGATCCTTTCATCTTCGTTCCTTCTTCTCTTTCCATTTCTTTGTCTTTGCTCACTTCCATCTGGGAAATAAATATTATATTGCTTTGAATTTGGGATGTGTCCATGACTATCTCAGGATACATATCTGTGTAAATGCCTCATGGCAATGTCCTAATTTATGTTAGAGTAAAATGCTGGCTCAAACATCAGGATATAATCTGAAGTTATTATGGCAACTACCTTCCTTCATACAATTCTGCGATGTTTTACGCCCTACTCCATGATCCCTCATATAAGAATTACAAGCTTTATAGTATGTGGAGTGTTAGCCTATAAAGTGTGGGAACCATACAGGGCAGTAAACGCTGGCTTGCCAGTCACGATTTTGATATCACCAATACATCAGACTGTAGGTGTTCATTTGATAATGGTATATACTGTCCTTTACCATCGCCCCTTCACATGCCACTCAGGGTATTCATGAATTATGCATTTTCATTGCCTTGTCCAGGAAAGGCCATAGTAAGTATTTATGTGATATGCAGCACACAGATTGGCTGTGGGCTTCCCTAGCCCACTTAAAAGGGTCTACTTCTCATCTTTCCTATCCCCTCAGGATGTGTGTGGTGCACATATGCGTGGGCACTGACACATTCGTCTGTGAAATTGTGTAATGTCGTTCTCGCCATGAATATGACCTTAGCTATCGAAATGGCGTTAAACATCTATTATTCACTCACTCACAGATTGGCTGATACACTGCTGTTGCTGGCTGGGCACAGCTGCAAGTCTTTTGACTTACTAGGTATCAGCATCTCACTTTATTAATGTAAGTTAAACTAGCCCACAACTCCCCTTTTAGATTGAGGTCAAGGCTCGGGCACACCACCTATCTTTGTATCTTGGCTAAAATATAGAACTACAGACACCCCCACTTCCTCAACTCAGAACTTTCATTACCTCAGGCAGAAAATCTGAATTACCTCTCTGTTCTCTATTATATTTGGACATAACTCCTCAGATAATTTGCTTCTTAATTTTCCTTACATCTGAGGAAACAAGGGAAGACTGTAGCTAACATCGATCACATGAAGTCTGGGTATGTAGCTCAGCAATGGAACTAGATTTTCTCTGTGAAAAGAAAATGTACTAGGACCCTGAATGTGGGTCGAGTATGTGCATTAGTATCAGGTGATGATAGAAGGCAGCCTCAAACTGAGCAGTGTGCCTCTAATATCAACAGATGAGGGGAAAGGGCCCTCCCTGCGGGATGTTTAGTACTGTGTTGGCCACTGGGGAGCTACAACAACCATAAATGTGAAAAATAGGCCAAAAATTACTATTATCTACTTTTTTACATTGGAAAAGATGGTTTTCTCAAAAATGTTCTATTTTCTGGCACTTCCTGTCTACTTGGAATGTAAATGGAACATTTTGAATCCAAAAAGAGGCTAAAATAGGGGTTTTCAGGTAAATGTGTTACCATGGCAACCAAAAAAAAAATGTTCCAAATAGAAAAAAATACTGTCAATTGATAGAATGACCCATCATGATTCATATGCTGAAAAAAGCATATAGATACCATTTCTAGATCCAAAACTGTGCCCAAAAGTATAAAAAAGTTTGGTCATTTTTGATTGATTATTTAAATCATTATGCTAATAAGATGTCAAATTCAATGCAACCAATAAATAATACAGCTTATTGCCTATATTGATACAGTTATGTCATTCCACTTTTGTGAAGCAATATCTCCAAGACCAAAAGGGCTATCTGCAAGGGTGATACCTCATTTTAAAGCTGATAACTTCAATTTTAAATATCACATTTCACCTCGGAGGACCCTTTCCCCTCATCTGTCCACTATATTGTCTTGAGTCCCTTCTAAGCTGGGATAAAGGTATTTTTACTATTATAAGAAGCTGTCAATCTATAAACTGTGGTACTGGCATTCTCCGAAGCTCTATATAATTTCTTTGTAGATGCAAATAAAATAGAACATCAAATGGGGATCAATTAGAGAGGTGGGGGGTCAATAGGTGTTCACTATCATCAAACTACCTGTCCATTTTCCCTGGATTGTATCTGACTGTCAGGTACCCATCATGATGCCTGGACTCCTATTCCCATGGGTCACCTACTAATTACTGTCATTTAGGGAGGTTACCTTTGACCTTAGGTCTTACTTATAGTCAGTCAGTATCTTAAGGTTAGCAGCAAAGAACCTTTGCAGGACGAAGTAATCATTTAATTTACAAAGAGAGAGAGAGAGAGAGAGAGAGAGAGAGAGATAAGCAATTAGAGTGTCTATAGCAGATAACTTGCAAGGTTCCTATCTCTGGTCCCATTTGATAAGAAAAAAAGCAGTGCTTCAAAGAAAGGGCAAATTTTCATATGTTGGACCATTATTTATTAAGATATGGTGTGCCGAAGTTGTGAAATTGCCAATTTCTCACCATTTGCACTTTATTCCAAGCCATGCATTATTAAGACAGACAGTGAAAAACTATCATAATTTATTTTTTCCTTACTTGGTGGTCCTATCTTGCATTTCCATATGGTTTAAAGTTCCTATAGCCAACAATATTTCCGCCCCGGTCACCTTGAGTGGAAATTTCTCATAAACCTTACTTACATCACAATTTTTTCCGACCTCCCCAGTAAATGCAGCCACTTGTATGAACCTAAATGAACATAGGTATCAACTACCTATATGTCCTAAGTAGAATTATCTGGAAATGTTATGTCCTGAATACGTTCCCAGAACGTTTAGAACAATTTCACGTGATTTCATGTGCAAGGAAGTATCAAAGAAACCTCTTGATACATCTATGCCAAATACATAATAAAACGTAAATTTACATTAGATTTGAACCTACTTTCTCTAATGAGAAAAATGGAAAAGCCATTTTCAAAACTCCTGACACCAGGATTTGAACCCACGCTGTGTTTTCCTTTGAATATCAAGGCAGGAATCGAACCTATGTGGCGCGAAGCCAACCTATGTGCGGATGGTGATAGGAGGGACTTGTTGGCAAGTCAGTATGACCTCTTTAGTACCATTGATGTCTCAACAAGAAGATTCTAAGTCCACATATGAAAGAAATTCTAAAGACAGATATATATATATATATATATATATATATATATATATGAACTTTTACTACATTGCACCATGTCAAACCATGTAAATTCTATCTAAACGTTCACCCAACGTAACCAGGACAAAATATTTTAAGCTGTTTAAACGTTGGATATCTACCAATTTGCTACGTTAGATAAAGTTTTGTGTTTACTGGGTCTGAATCGCATAGTAAGAAACAGGTAGTACTCTTGTTATTTATCATGGTAAATATAGACCCTAAGAGGAGTTATATTGATAGGAATCTTCTTTTCTTAACTTCTGATATCTGTGACCTGAGATAACAAAACAATTTTTTCAAGTCAGTTTTTGTGATGTACGTAAGGTTAGCATTAGCTTCTCAAATGCATTTTGGTCACCCAAAATTGCTAGTATCACAGTGTTAGGCCATTAGCGTAGTAGAATACCATGTGCATGTGTGATATAAAGACAGTGTGATAGTATGGAAATAGGTAGCTGATACTCAAAGACCTTACATACATCACATTTTTCATTTTATATAGACAGGTTATAGTAGAATGCCAATGATGGACCAGAGAGACTCTGCATAGTTGTTATTTCATTTCTACTTATTAGTAGACATGTTTGGCTTGATGTAAAGAAGTATCTTAGGTCTTTGAAGATATTTTCATTCATGTGAGGTGTGCGAAAAGTGTGGAGAAAATGTGAATTTTCATTCTCATTTTCATATTGTTCACCAAAGATGGCTGGTATTAATGTGTTTATCCAATGAATACATAAATGGTCAAATATTTGTACCTGGGTTTTGACCTTTGGCACACATAAACTAATATATTGTACTAGTTTGGGGTCAGTTTTGGGTACAGATATGGTCATATCTAAGTGCTGCTGATAGCCTGCAATGATTTTCGTGATGAGCATATCCCCCTGGAGCTGCGGGGGGGGGTCTGATACCAAACCTTGGAGTATCTCAAAGATTTTTTTTGTGGATAGTATATAGGTATTGAACTACCCCTTAAGGACTCCCATATGTGCTTTTATATATTAATAATGGTCTTTTATGTTATTATTCTTGTACAACTGGGTCTAAATGTTGGGTTTAGGAAGTTGTGACCAGATGTTCTGTGATTTTTCTTTGGCAATGGGTCATTTTCCTTCAGGGCTGATACCAGATTTTAACTCAAATTGAGGGCAGAAAATATTTATTGTCTGCCATTTCTCATAAAATGGACATAGATTTAGGCAGCAATTATTAATTATATGAAATATGTTTTTATATGGAATATAGCATGATTAGGGGTAAAATCGGTATATATCTAAGAATTTCAATTGAAAATGGCATGCTAATCAGAAATCACTCGCCAAGACACTATCAAAAGATTTCCTTCCAAGCCCTGCTGTTGCAGAGAATAGGCAATAAGTAACTCTTTTACACATTGGTTACTTAGGTATGTGTTAGGCAAAGATTGCTGACATATTTAGAACATCAAATATATCAACTGTACACAGGAGGGGCACAATCATTCATTTCTTTGGTAAGGCAAAAATTGGAACAGAATCGCAATAATCGTATATTGAAATTATATGGATTTTATGACAATAAGAGCACATCTGCTATTAATACAAATGTGATTTCCATGATCTACAGGTCAAAATGGTCCAGGTCCGAGACTTTTGTGATGATAAAATAAAAATCACTCGGGAAGACACTCTCTCACCCAGACAAAAATCAATTTCTGCTGTAGCAGAGGATGTGCAATATCCAACTATTCTATACAGTGGGAACTAAGGTATATGTCAGGGGAAAACTACTGTTATAGTTAGAGTAGTTAAATATATAAAGCCTCTGATGGAGGAGGAAACATCATTTTATTCTGTCTTCCTGAAAATGTCTTCCCGAAAATGGCTTGTATTGCCAAAACCAGGTCTGCCCCCCTCATTTATATATATTAATTAATGGATCACAAAAAGATTTTCAGCATACATTAGGTTTAACCTTACTTTATTTTTCAAAGGCATCTTTGAACCCAAAACCCTCTTTGATTTTTTAGGGGGGTGGGTATAAGACACACATCTTTACCAAACTTCAAATGCTCCCAGCATATCCAAGAAATGTGCCCAGTATTGGGAATTTTGATCATGACACAATGTCTAACCACCAAATGTATGTACCATAAATGGAACATCACATATTTGGTACCTTTTCCTGAAAAAATCTTTTTTTGCTCATTTCTTTTGGGTTTTTGCCCTCATTTTGGGCCAAATTTGGCCTATTTTGAGGCCCTGGAGGCTAGAGTATAAATTTCCTACCCCAAAAACATATATATGACATCAAGAACTCATCGAGCCCAATGATATTAGCAAAAAATAAATTAAGAAAAAATCAAGTACAGGAGCCGACAGAAGTGCAAAAAATAGGATATGCTCTGCCTCTATGACTTTCAACCGTAAGGTTATTTTTAGACAGTTTTGTGCTACATGCGATAAAAACTGACACCCTAGGAGTTGGTGATTGACTAAGAGCCAAGATAAAGGGCTATCAATAAAATAAAGTCTTATGATATAATTCTGGGTTTGTCCTTCTGATACCCTGGCCACCCTAGGTGGCCCTTTTGAGTGGGAAGGCCCATATAAGTGGATGGGGTATAAACAAGCAGGAACTCCTGTGGAACAATGAGAGGGGCAACTGTAGGAAATGAAAGAAACACAATATACAGTTCCATACAAAAAGAATACAGATATTCCTCTTCCAGAAGACATTCCCACTTCCTGCTCACACCTGACTCAAGTTGCACACAGGACATACAATTCCAAGCTTCGAAATATAGTGAGCATGCGATGCTCATGGTCACAAATTTGTGGCAGCCAACAACCCTCCATCTTCAACAGTGGTGGAAAGAGGGCTGTGGTTGATTCATTCAAGGATATTTCTCTAGTCTAGTGTGGTGTATGACATGACGTTTTGTATACTCACTTCACTATTTCTCTAGTCTAGACCTATGTACCATAAGGCATTGTTATATTCTCTTACTTCCTATGGGTTTGTTTATATTCCCTCACCCCTTTACACATTCACAACACTATAATTAGCAATGGTTGTTTCACCTCATTTTGCAATAATGAATACAAGGCATGGTGACTGGGGTTCCAAATGTAATTGATTTTATCTATTTTCTTGATATGGAATAGCAATGACAAGATAAATCAATTTACATTCCAATGCATATATGGTGTATAGATTGTCTGTGCTTCCAAGTCAATAGAATGATGATAGTTGGACACTTAAACATCCAAAAAACATCAATAAGCAATCAGTACACTTTACATCTACAGAACTATTCAGATGCACCAAGTTATTGCCTTAACAACATTTTAAAGGCCCAGATTTGATCTTTGCAAACATGTGACAAACCCAATGAGTGCCTATTATGAGAGATGAACAGTGCTGAAAGCCCAGAAGAAATGTCTTGTTGTTATACATTCAACAATGCACAGTCACCGACTGGTTGTCTGCAATGCAACTTTAAAACCCCACTGTTCTTGAATCCTCCTTCAAAGCTGACCTACAAGCATGAGAAAACATTAGCTGACCCACAAACAGGAGCCGAATTAGGCTTCAAATCTCAAATCTTTGTCTGCTTCTGTGGGATGTTTCACTGTAAGAGAAAATATGACAAAGAACTAGTTTCTGATTCAGAGCCCAGACAGCATTTCTGGAAACCATATCTCTAGAACCTGAACTATGGCTTCCAACATGAAGATATTGAATAGTACTGGAAGGTAGCACTTGTGTGATGGCGCCCCTTCTCCATAAAAGGGGCACACATTTCCCAGCAACTCTGAGGTTCTCTACCTTTGAAATGAGGTGACTCAAAGAAGGTGTCAATGGTAGCATTGGTATTTTGGAAAGAGGCCAGGCAGGGAGAAAGGCTCTCTTTGAAGTTGTGTAGGTCTTTGAGAAAACAATTTGGCTTTCCACACATCTACTAGGATTAAATGGCAAGTTAGGTCTAGAGTATACCATAGCCATTTTGTTTTATTTGATCAAATGTCAGATAAAGTATCATAATGCCCATATCGTAAAGGAAACGTCCATTGGATATTCCATAAAGTCTAGGGAGGGGGGGTTAAAGTGCTTAACTACTCTTGTATTCCTTGGTTATTAGATACGGCTACATTGAATACAGATGCTTCAAAGTAAACATGCGTTTATCACTTCTTTTTACTCACTATGTGGCAAACGGAACGCATTTCGTTTGATGCCTCAATGGCATGTTTAATGTTATTTTGAGTTTTGAGTATCGAACAAATTATTTTTGGCACAGATGCACTTATTAGAATGAATGTCGTATGTAGTACCCTGAGCTATCCCTTATTCCTACTTGCTATTTTAACCTTCTTTCTCATTACAGGTCAAGTCCAGGATCCCTAACAAGGTAGAAAGGGGTCCTCAGATTATCTCCAGTTTCAGTTATTTCGGTTACCATTGCTTCACATGTATAACTTCAAAAATGCATTATAAAAAACATTATAATAACCTGCTATAGTTAGCAACTAGAATCAGTATTAAGTATTAACTGATTTTTCAGCATTTTGTGGATGCACTCTTGAACACTAACTCAATGAAGCTGCATTTCTGCATTACATTAAATGAAAAGGCTCTGGTAAATTCTAAACCAAACACATTCTGTGGGAAGGTAGCATTGACTGGAAAAAAGGGGTCTTAGAATCCTGTATGCTAAGCCCCCTTTTCACAGATCTTTATGGTGAAGCACTGGTCAGAACGTAAAACACTAGTGCTAACACAGACCAATATTCATAAAACACTATAAAGAGACCATTTCTCCCACCCTTAATTCCCTCCCTCAACCAATGCAGCCATCAATACCTTCTCTGAGCCACCGCATGTCAATGGTATAGAGACAGGTACCTTACTTTATGGACATGATGTGTTCTGACTTTCAGAACATATTTCACATGCTAAAGTCCTCTCAGGCAGTAGCTAAAGGATATTAGGACAATAGCCACTGAGGCCTGTTAAGGATATCACTGTTTTAGGACTTTTATCAATGAGCATTAAACAAAAGGATGATGGTAGATACTGAATCTCTCTAACCAAACATTAATCTTATGACAGATTTATTACACCAAAAACTATTCAGGTACTTTGTATGACATAATTCTCCCCCTTATTGTACGGTCCACAATATCCATATACCTAGACACTATAAGTATAAGAAGCTACTATAGCCTGATGCCTTAGGTGGCTATAATGAGAAAATACTTTTGTGGCAGACAAAAGCGTCAAATATTTCATGATTATGGAGAAAATTGTTGCGATTATCTCTATCTCTTGCTCCAAAAATTCTGATAAGCAGAACACCCTTCTTTGAGCTGTTTTCTAAAAAGAAGTTTTTAGAAAAATATGAAAAATTAAATCAAGTCCTAATGATTCAGTAATCACCCATAAATGTTAGTTAATAAGTCCAAAAAGTAATTAATATGGTATAATTAGGTCATTTAGGTTTGACCTACTTACAGAGGTCAAAGGTCATAAAACAGTTTTTGCCATATCTCTGCATATAATAAACATTTCTGTACAATTCAAAGTTGTAAATTGGGATTTCTGGGGAGGGGGGAACTGTTGAAGTATATTTCAACCCATTCTGATTGGTATTTATGTGCATAAATAAGACTCAAACTTTCCAAATATGCACGTTTTCCCATTATTCACTTATGTACATTCCAAGGCCAAGTCTCAAATGTTCTTTGCTTGGTATCAGTGTATCCTATAAAAGGGTTTTACAATTAGAAAATAAATTGGCTCAGTCAATATGCAGACAATTTGAAATTATCAATTAACTAGTGTGTCCTACAAGTCTTAAGAAGGGATTATTCGTAGTAGGGTTATGTGGCAATATACACTGTGGTACATTGACCACTGCTCAGGAGTCCTTTCACAGGACTGGCATAAGTATCATTCAATACCTTACAAGTGAAAATGGTGGGATCAAGGCAGACCTTCTTAAAGATAAATCCTGTCTAAATCTGGGACAGATACCTGTCCAATATTTGCCATGAAGAAATAATTTGTGACCTACTTGAAGGATCTGGATGGACAAATGTGGATGGACAGATGCCATTAATCAGGTCAATGGTGCCAGGCACAGTGGGCAACTCTTTTCTCAAGGCAGCATGTAAAACAAATACTTGGCATATCCACCAGGTGACTGACCTGGCACTGGCAAAGTTGCAAAAAGATGCATTCACAACTACGGCTGATTAGAGCAAATACTTTGAAAGTTGGAGACAGGTAATAATTAGGAATAGCCCCACACAGCCCCCCCCCCTGCCACTCTATGTAGAGTCCTTGACAGCACTGATGTTTCTCTTCTTTGCCCTTTATCACTTTAATAACAGGATAATGTTTAAGTTGACAACTGTTGACAAAGTTTGAAACATAGTATCTGGCAGAAGAAGATGGCAGTAAATACATGTGCCATGAAAAGTGTCTGTCATCACAGACGACATTTAAAAACCAAGTCCACAAGTTGTATCAGGTGATCAGTGAATTTCAGAACCCCTTTGATGATGACTGCCCAGTATTACTTCAACTGCATTCTAGAAGTTGTGCTGATGATTCAGTAGTTACAACAGTAGGAAACATTGAGATCAATGGTATGAAACGTATGAGTCTGACATTGTAGTGCAACAGACCAAGTCAATTCACAATGCCATTAAGAAAAACTCACACCCACTTTTCAAACCACCAATGCCAAATTTAGGTCCCACAAACGGCCCCACAAATAGCAAGTCTATATAACAGTGGTAGACACTAACACTGGCCCGGTGGCCAATGGCCAGTAGTTTTAAGTGTGGGCCAGTGATTTCTTCAAAACCAACCTTCCTATTGGCCCGGTCGGCCAGTGAGCTCCCCCAATAATGTCCATTGCATCTAGTAGAAAAAAGAACCATCATATCTATGGAGATTCAATTATCAACACAACATAAACCTATGTTATCATGATAATCGTATGGTGGTGATGAAATTTAAACATGCTGGCAGACGTTGTCCTTTGATTTGGTGGCTAATGAATTATATATTCAAATTTAGAGTTTTCAACCTTGTTTTTTTGTTTTTTTTACATAAAACAGTTTTTCCATATACAAATCCTGGGCCAACAGATTTAGCTGTGGGCTAATAGAATTCTGAGGCTGTTGGCCCAGGTGGCCAGTGGCTAAAGAATTTAGTGTCTACCCCTGATATAATGATGCAAACCTTTTTGGCAGACAGTATATTAGCAATCACAAACATGATGGTGATCCTGCTGTCTTTTTGCTCATGACAATCAGGTCTACCCACCATCTTCCTGCCCACATCCTGCCAACAGCAGGTGTTTTAGAAGTTTCTCTGAAAAAGTGTTCCTAAAGGTGTTCAAAGCTAGTCCTCAAGCTAAAGTATCTGGCAAATGCAATGGCTTTCTGAAAGACTCAAAGAACAAAGAAGAGTTTTTTGGTTATCTCACAGGAGAAGTGGACAAAGAAACTTGGAGTCAGGATAAACAGGTTTACATCATTTTTGACAACTCAGTGATTTCCAAATCCAATACTGACCCAACGGGACATTGTACTCATGAGGAAGCTGACCCTTGGTATGTGATCTACATCAAACATGCCCTAAAGGGGCATTACAGGAAAATAGTTGTACATACAGATGACACTGATATTGGCTTTCTTGTTGGACACTTCTTTGATATCCAACAGGCTTACACTATTGATAAAAGTGGGTGGCATTAAGTGCTGAGAATATCCGCAAAGTACTACAGTATCAAATCTTTATGTGAAAACCATGTAACAATCCCTTCTCATGTTCCATGAGTGACACTACATCAGCCTTCTTCAATAGAGGAAAAGAGGGATCATGGGGCGCCAAGATAAGTTGTCCTGTCTGAGATATCAGAGGCATTGGCAGCTATACACAAGGACCCATTTCCTGAAGTATGCTCCATGTCTGAATTTTATTTTCCAGTACTTTGAATGCTTCCGAATGCTTGTGTATGTCAACACCAGCTTATTGAAGTCTGTTGATGTTGCCAGATGAGAACTGTTTGGAACTCATGAAAAGGGCACTCTAGAAAACCCACCACCAACACAGGTTAATATTATAGTATGGCACCTGGATTTAATTTTAAAAAAATTCATAATTTTGGGATTCCCTACTCCAACATGAAAAGAGGGCAGTGTACCAAACAAGTATATGGGCATTCAACAGAGAACCAGAGCCCTATACAGCATCACCTGAGGGCTGGGGATGGATGCTCGAAAAGAACACATGGTGTCCAAAGTGGATAACCCTTCCCATAGCAGTCAGCACTGAACTGATAACGGCTTCCCTAGCCCACTTAAAAGGGTCTATTTCTCCTCTTTCCTATCCCCTCGGGATGTGTGTGGTGCACATATGCGCGGGCACTGACACATTCCCCTGTGAAATTGTGTAATGTCGTTCTCGCCATGAATATGACCGTAGCTGTCGAAATGGCGTTAAACATCTATTACTCACTCACTCACTGAACTGATAAGATGTGGCTGCAGGTCAGATCATGGTTGTGTCTCCCTAAGCTGCAGAGAAGCAGGTCTACTATATACAGATCTATGTCATTTCAAGTGCCAAGGTAACCCTTTCCAAGTCACCCCCGGTGTTATGTTGCACCAGTCTTTTTGGCCTGTGATGTGATATATCCTATACATTGCTTTATATTTGTCTAGTGCAAAACTATTTTGACTTTAAGGGACCTGATATTTTACTTTCAAGCATGTGGATACTATTTTGAATGGGTTGAAACACACTTCAGCAATTTCCCCTTCCCCAGAAACCCCAATTCACAACTTTTAAACCCAACATTCTCACTTGCAGGGAATTGAATGATACTTATGCCAGTCCTGTGTAAGGACTCCTGAGCAGTTGTCAATTAACTATTATGGTGTATATTGATGAGGGCCCCTACACTGAATCATCCCTTCTTTAGACTTAAAGGACACACTAGTTTTATCGATAATCTCAACTTGACTGCATATTATATGAGCCAATTCATTCTCTAATTGTAAAACCGTTTTATAGGATACACTGATAATAAGCAAAGAAAATTTGAGACTTAAGGTTTGAGCCTGGTTTATGCATATAGATACCAATCAAATTGGGTTGAAATATACTTCAACAGTTTCCCCATTCTCATAAACCCCAATTTACAACTTTTAATCATACAGAGATGTTTATTATACACAAAAATATGGCAAAAACTGTTTTTGTGACCTTTGACCCCTGTAAGTAGGTCAGACCTAAATGACTTAATTATACCACATAGATTACCTTTTAGATTTATTAACTAACATTTATGACTGAATCATTAGGACTTGATTACAATTTTTCACATTTTTATGATTTTTTTTGACAGTTTTAAAACTTCTTTTAGAAAATGGCTCAAAAAGGGTTTTCTGCTCATCAGATTTTTTGGGGCAAGGGGTAGAAATGATTGCAATGGTTTTCTCTATGTACATGGACAATTTGGTGCTTTTGTCCGCCACAAAAGTATTTTCACCTTAAGGCACCTAACTGGGTAGTAGTAGAGAGAGTAGGCTATGGGGCAGGTGTTGTAGCCAATTCTAGCATGACAGTTGCAGAGAAGATGAGGGCACTTGAACTACTTATAGCTAAACAATAGCCAGTGACCAAGGGCACTAACATTAAAGATATTCACAGTTCCATCTATAGGTATAATTATGAATGACTCACAGGGGATCAGCGGGTCTCAATTTGGCCCACTCTATACTCCCTCTGACACACATTTATGGCCTCCACCACTTGCATAAACAGGTCCAGTCTTCACTCCCCCCCCCCACCGTACGTGTGGTGTTATATAGACCAGTGTGAGAAACTAGTCTACCATTTTGTTACCCCTTGTTAAGCTAGATACTGACAAAACTGCAAGATGGTGGCAAAAATGTATAGGTTTGTTAGCATCTCACAAGCATTAGGCTAGTACTCCGTAGACGCTCTGAGGGAACCTCAGAGACCAAGTGTGTCTGTTGTAGTCTGTTTGGTCAGCCAGATTGGCTGAGTGCCCAGTTCTCACAGAAGTACTTACTGTCAGGTCCAATGCTTCCACCAACACTTCCCTCAATGTATATCCAAAGATTCACAATACACAAAGCACTTGAAATACTTGTAATAATTAATAATCCAGGTGATTTTCAAATCTCCCTCCCTAACTCCAAATCATTGTCGGCCATCTTGAAGCCAGGTGTAGCCACCTAGTGCCAAAAAGACTACACTATTCTTGGTTGGTTAGCTCTATGTTTCAAGAGCAGTCTAACACAAGGTAGCAGCACAAGATGTTGACAATGGAGGCCATTGAGGTAGTGATATCTAAGCTCAAGATAAACATGTCAGATTTATTGGATATATCTCATGTTTCAGTCAATATAAGCTGATGTACATGAAAACTACATGTTTGTGAATAGGAGGGACAATTTCCAGGAACTGAAAGTATGTAATTAGTTCAGACTAGCCATGTGTTTGTACCACTATAGACTTGTATACATCTTGGATCCTGCCTGTGAGCAGGCAGGTATTTCGGCCTATAGGCTAGATACCGACAAACCTCTCCCCGGTAAAAACAAACTGCTAAGCTGAAAACACATGGCTACTTTGAACATGAAGGCTACTGGGGTAGGCCTACTTGTGACCTATAAATGAGCTACCTACCTAGCACTTACCACCACTCACTTTACAACACTACACAGTCAACTGGTGGCATGGGGCGAGTCATCAATAGGCCCTTGCAATGACACAGGTATACGTTAGCTGCAGGCAGACAAAGGAGGGGTAAGGGGTATAGGGGCCTCCCAACAACTAACACTGGATACCGGCTTTGTGCATGTTAGACCTTTAATGGCACCTGATATAGGAGTGCATAGTTCCTATTGGTTGTCATTATGCACAGATAAAGTGCTAGCGTGACTGCACTTTATTGGACCATTATGCCGACCCCTGGAGTGTATATCAACCCTGTAGAGTCAGTATGATGCAGTTACTCACCAGGGCTGCATGTATGCATCATGACAACCAATGGATATTATGCATCAATTCATCAGCAGCCAAGATGCATCAATTCATCAGCAGCCCGTAAAGCAGACCTTACGTAGCAGCACTGTCAGTGAATATTTACACCGTTTCTTGCTACAACTATATACCGACGCTGTACCTTGAGTGATTAAGAAACTATTACAATGCTACTAATGTATTTAGGAGTGTTTGATGGAATTTCATTCAGTAAGGACTTGCATGAGCAACAAAGTAACCTTTTATCATGGCTCATCAATAGCAATGTTCATGCCAAAAAAGGTATCCTAAATGTGCTCTCTATTGAGGTTTCTACTGCTTTCCTTTCGTCTCTGGATGATGTGGTGAATTTGCTGCACGCAAACCTGTTGTCTGAACAGAGACCTCACGGACCAGTTTTCGTGACTGGCGACAGTAGGTATTTAAACCATTAGACAGAATGCTTTTAAAATATACATTGCTGGACCAATTTCATTTCAACTCCCTGCAAATTGTTTGGCTTACTTCCCAAGAACTTGAGGTGTAAAAAAAAAGAGTTAATGAGGACTAAATAATTACGTTGATATGACAATTTAAAAGGATAGAAGGGAAATCAATGTCCTGGAGACAGATATGGTATGTAGAAGATAAGGAGAGAGGAAGCCTAGTGCGGACAGTATAACCAAGAGCAACTGACTGATTAAACCAATCAGACCTGGTATAGGAAATAAGGTGGTTAAATATGCTTTCAGTCTAACCGCATATCCCATCTGAGGGCAATAATTACCAAAAGCCAAGTGATTCGCAGCCTGTAACGATGTTTGTGATTACTTCCAAATTTGACTCACAATTAGGTACAGCTATATTGATTTTCATTTAAACCTGAATGTTAGCAAACATTCTAGACAAAGCATTTTCTTACATCGACTAGGTCAATAGTGGAGTAAATATGTGACATCCTGTGAGAGAAACAGACCTGTTACCCCATCTGTTACTAATTCAAATGATAAAATATCTACTACCGACACCAGACTTTGTTGAATCTAAATGATGGTCTGCTTCCATAACACAGGCTTACAAGCAATTAAAGACTACGCACATCGAAATCTTGATTCAAGAGGCTTTCCTACTGAATCTGTGGTTAAACAAGCTGTCCTATCTCATTTCTCTGAAGTCATTACCCTGTGCAATCCAATTATTTCTATCAATATTCTCCATTAAAAAGACCCTCATTTTTCCATGCCTTTTTAAGGACATGTCACAGAAGTGAACCACATACCAGATTTTTCTTCTGTTATAATTGGATTCAAGGGGCTGTACGGCATACTATGCTGTTAGAAAGTTTGCAAATTTGAGCCTTGACCCTCATATTGGGTCGTGCATAATACCAAACCCTTCCTCTCTCTTTTCAGGTGTGTACACCCATTTGTTATACTCCTGAATAAGGGTAAGACCTGTACATAATCTGTAGAGCCTCCTCACAGAAATGCATGAATGAGAGTATAGAGCATTATCGCTGCATACATATCTCTACCATAAGGACTCGTTCCATAGCGTCGGTCGGGTCCATATTCTGCTGATCCAACCAATTTTTAGATAGGAAATGTGTGGGAAAAAGTCGACAAATTAGCAAAATATGGAACCGTCTAATGCTGTGGAACTGGCCCTATAGTCAGATCTACTTTAAAACAGGACTGGCTAAAGAATGTTCGACATAAAAAAATTCATAACTTAAAGGCTGGGTAAATGAACAGCAGAATATGTGGTAAATTTACAGAAACTTTTGCGGGCAACTGAGGTTCCAGTAGCTATTGCTGTAAACTTACAGAAAAAAAGAAGTGTAGAATTAAGCAAGAGGTTCTGTTAATCTACAGCTAATGTGTTTGTACAAAAGACACGGCTACCAGTAAGGTTAGTCCATGGAGATCATCCCCATAATATTCTTTATGTGTGCAGTCTGTGCATGCATTGATACTATAAACCATGCATGCCCAAATGTATTCAATACTAGAGAAGTGCAATCATTGAGGCATTATTGAGAGTGAGAGAACCTCTCAACTAATCCATTGCACTGTCATACAGTTTAAGCACTGATTTAAGCCAAAGGCAGGCAGTCCTATGTTACACTCCAGACACTTTACACACTGTTATGGTGTCATCTGTGCACATTACTGTTGTTCCTAGTGTCTTCTCAGATAACCTAAATACATTTGTGCACAATGCTAGATTGAACCTACTGAGGTTATTATCATATTCAAATCCCTTAATACGCTCTGGAGACAATATTGGATTTAGGTGTACTATAAAAATCTACATACTGAACAAGTGATATACTGCTTCCCTCTAGTGGGAGAAAATACAGGCAAGGCTATCTAGGTAAACCCTTGGTAGGGCCACCATGTGTACTCCAATTATGTTGCACGGTGATTGGCTGGCCTAGGGCATAGGTGTATGTAAGAGTAGTTATACCAGACAGCTTACTGTATAAATATATACCTACAGCTGCAAAACTGTGGCTGTAAAGTAAGGCTCACTGTATTGGTAATAACCTGTGAATTTACAGGACATGTTTCTGTTATAACACAAACTCCTAACAGTGTAGCTTCTTTCCCACTGCAATAGATGACTTTTTTCTTCCAATGTATCAGAACGTGCATGCAAGCATATTATATCAAAGGCCTTTGTACATTACCGGTGTATTATGCCTGGTTGTCATAATTACATACTGATGTGCTGCCAGGTGATTGAAATATAAAACTGGATAAAAGAGTGAGATGTGCTAACATCTTCAGGCCCTCAGGGCATTGTGTATTTTTGCCAACCTTATCAGTAATATGCATACAAAAAAGAAAAAACACCGAGTGGGCATGTTAGTCTCAAGCAAAAAGATTCCTTGTACCTCTTCATCTTTTGATGTCCATATACACATTGAAATCAAATTATGCAAGGCAATACATGAAAAGAAATATTAAAACTGAAATGACTAGGACTGATCTATACTTTTCTCTACGGTGTAAGTCTGTCAGGTGTATAACTATACACTTAATAGCCCCAAAGTATCAGTGAAAGCTAGGTGCATAACATTACAATCAGTGATATATCATAAACTTCACCTACAACTTATACTAGAATTGGATGCTTGTGTAGTAAAATCAAGCTGAAATATCTTTCACCTTGGCATAAAATATTAAACATCTGGATGGGTCGGCCATAAGTAACAGAGTAGAGCAAACAATAGATTAGTATCTATCCAAATTTGAAAGAAGAGGTCGTATTTGTATCTATAGGAGAAATTTTGACAGTTTAAAGCTGCTGATGAAACCTTGATTATCGTTATATTTCATATTTATAATAGTATCCATAAATTAAGCATTATTTCATGTTATTCGGTTATTATAAGCCTCAGAGCCAAGGCCAAATGAAAAAAAAGAGTTTTGTTGCCAGTCACCCCACTGACCCTAGGCAAGCAGGGCCAACCCTAATTTCTTTTTAATTTTGCGAAAATTACAGATGGAAATCAAACCTTTTGGTCTACAGTTAATAGCTTAAATAAGAATATCATTTACAGATCTTTTCACATTTCACTTCTGTCCTGCTTTTACCATAAATCTGAATCTTAAACCATGAATCTGATGACATTTGCCCAAAAGATTTCTTTACAATATCCAAAAAAAAAACAAAAAAAAAAAAAACAAACAGAAATCCGACCAACCGACCGTATTACTTGGAGGCATGTTACTGGAAATACTTGGTACCTTGTTTTTGGCCCAAACAGTCATTTAACGAGCTAATAATGTTTAATGGAATACTGATTAAACAATGCTCTTACACCATACAGGAACAGTAAATATTTTACAGCGACAAGCTGCAGCCTGTGAGATCTCGATGATCTGATCATATCCACAACAACCAGAGTAGCTTATTTTAGGAATTCGGTGGGAGAAGAATAGATCTGTGTCTGACAAAAGGGATAATAATAATAATAATAATAATAATAATATATATATATATATATATATATATATATAGTTTTATATAATATATACTCAGATTAATAAGACAATAATTTAAAAATACAATAAGTAATACAATATAACAATATAAATACAATAAATACAATAATAGATACAATATAACAATGTAAATACAATATATACAATGATAAGATTAAAAGTTAAATTTTCCGGCACAACCCAGCGTGGTGTGTGCCGCTCGGAGGATATACACCAACTGACGGTTAATTTGGATCCCGCAGCTTTTATAGGCGCTAATGTTTACTATGACGTCATCCATACCAATGCGCGCTCCTGGAGGAAAAGTAGATCCAGCCACTGCACATATTAATTATATATATATACACGGGTGTATATAGTCCCATAAGTTAATTATGTTCGTTGGGAATAATAATAATAACAAATATTATAATAAATATTATATCAATATCACAAGTGGAATAAGGAAGGAGACAGTGGGTTTGGTGAGAATTGACTTAGTCAATATCAATTCTGTACATGCCAAAAAACCGCCAAACACAATGGATACACCATTCCACACTATAACATCACATCCAGAGCTAGTAGGTCTTGCTTAGAATCATGTAAATAATTATATACCACATTAGATTTCCAATTTGCTCTCTTTTTAATATCATCGACCTTTAAACCAGAGTTCTTTAGAAGTGTTGCTCCACCATGTCGGAGTGAATGAGTTGAAACTCTGTAGGGAATATCACATTTTATAGACATAGCCTTCAACCTGGTATTAATATAATTATAAGTTAACGGTTTGTTACATATATTGAACAATAATCTACCTTTAGACTTCTTACAAATTTCCAAGTATCTAGCTGGACAAAGACCAGAATAATCATTCCTCTTCAAATACACCACGTAAGGTTTCCTACCATACTGGTCAGTTTTAGAAGATTTGACAGCAATGCGAATGCAGTCAACATAAATAGACACATTTTTTGATTCAAAGTTATGAGGGGAATCGACTACATGACCCACCCTGAACACACCTCGGTAACACAATAAGATAGCTGACCAGAAGACTACATCCTCATATACAGACAAATTCAAATTAGATTTGATTTTCAACATATCACTTGGAGTTAAAGGATTTGTTTTAACAGAAGAACATTTATAATTACGTTCAATACCATCCAGTGTCTTTTTTACAATAAAACTACTACTATAATCAGAATAACCTTCCAATTTCTGATAATACCATACTGCAGACAAATAGTTCCGAACAGATACAGGTTTCATTTTATCTGATAAATACACACTATACAACGAAGCTTGAGAAGGAGAACAAGGTAGGGGAATGAAGTTAAAAACTTTACAAAATTTTTTGTACCTGCCAAACTGCTGTTTGCGAACCTTACGTGTGGACTCAGCCACGCCCCTGTACAAAAACCTTCTCCTTCTCCGCTCTAGCTCCCTCAGATCTGGAAGCATAGCAACACATGTTATAACTAGTTAAAACATTTTTACATTTCAGAGGAACACCTTTGTAATCTAGCCTAGACAAATGGTCCGCTAAAACATTCTCCTCAGATTTAATATATGTTGCATATATCTCAATATTATGTATAAAACATAGCCAAAAAATTTCCCTCAACCAGGACATACACAACTTATTCTTGGATCTACCAGTGTTCAACATGGCCAAGACTTGCATGTTATCCGTAATGCAATGAACTCTAGTGTTGGCGAACTTCTTCACCCAGCGTTTAAGACCTACCATCACCGGATAGAGCTCGTACACATTAATATTTCTATGATGAACTTTCAGATCATCAAGTTTAGGGGCTCGAACAAAATGACCCACACAGTCCATCATGGGGTTAGAATCGTCCCAAGTACCATACAAATAATCCTTATCAAACCAGGCTCCAAAGCCCCGTATAGATGAATCGGAATACATAGGAGTACATTCATTATCATTCAAAATGATATTTTTACAATTGAAAATTCTACAGAAATCCCTCCACCACAGCAGGTCATTTCGAGTTTCCTCATTAAGTTTAACAACACCCCTATTTCTGGCCTTTGCACAAAGGTCAAACAATCTCCTGCTGAAAGTTCTGCCTCCCCTAACCACTTGGGAGCAAAACGACATTAAACCACCAATTTTCTGCAAGGATTTTTTTGACACATACGCCCTACCTATACAATCCTCTATGGCTAGTTTCATTTTATCCACCTTACTCTGGGGGAGTGATAATTCCATAATAGTAGAGTCAATTTGTATACCAAGGAAAACACATTTTTGACAAGGTTCAGTTACTTTTTCTGTGGAGATTTTGAAACCCATAAATTCCATACACTCGATGAGAATATTTCTCTGACGTCTACATTCTTCCTCAGTATTAGCAATAATTATAAAGTCGTCTAGATAATTTACAATCCTTTCAATACCATAGAATTTTGCCACTGAGACAATAAAATCAGATATTCTGTTGAAAATGTATGGAGCACATTTTAGGTCAAAGGTTAGGCGGTTACTTTCATAAAATTCTGCACCACTACCAGAATCCCAGCGAAACCCCTGATACTTGATGTGTGGACCGTAAACTCCTATAGACCGGTAGGCTGACTTCAAGTCCACCACACTCATAAAATCGTCTTTATCTAACTGAGATGTAACAGTGCTAATAGAGTTGTATGAAAAGGGGCTAGAAGTAGTACTCATATAATTATTTATAGAGATATTATCAGGCATACTGCAGTCGGTAATAGGACGAAGCTTACCATTAGATTTTTCCACACCCCCTAAGGAGTGAATACATTGGGGTTTACACTCAGTTTTAGTAACTAGACCCTGGTCCAACTCCTCCTCAATAATACTGCACATTTCCTTATAAAATCTATCTTCTAGAATAGACTTATAATTTTTACAATCATATGTTGTATCACACCCTGGGTCAACTATTTTGAAACCTTCAGTAAATCCACACCATAGAAAATCAGACTCAATCTGATTGATATTAATAAGGTCTGACTGCCTAAGAAAACTACCCAGTCGACACGGGAGTATCTGGGCCTTTCTACCATAAATGAAGTGCTCACACATACATACACCATTAATACAACTGTCATAGACCCTGATGCTGGGTCTATTTAGACACTCCACCATAAAAAGTGGTTCAACCTCACCCTGTACTGGGCAACTATAAGAATTAAACAAATTCTTTGACAAATCACAAGGATTATACATATTTAAGCTATCATTATTAACTTTATTACCCGGAATGATAGAACCGGGGGGCTTAGGCGGGTCAACCGTACATACTAAATTAAAATCAGGCATCACATTTTCAGATTCTAAAATAGGACCCGGCCTAAGGGCGACACACTAATCCTTCTTATTCTTTTGGCATTTCTCTTTGCCATGGCTAGGAGAACCACACACATCACAAGCGTGACGGTATTTACAGGGATCTTCCCTACAGCCTTCTGCTCTATTAAAAGCAAAACAAGTACGAGCTGACCTAGATTTGAAAGATTTGGGCTTTGCCACCTGACCTTTCTGGGCCTGGACGGTCCCGTCGTAAGACAAATACCTAAGGATATCAGAGTTGTCTACCCTTTCGAAAGCCTTAAACCCGCTCTTGTTTGCCCTATCCTTTACAGACTTGTCATATTTAGATAAAGCAGACACCGTATAGATTCTTGTACTCGATTTTTCAACTAGCATTTCAAGGTGGCTAAGCAAATGGAAAATATCTTCACCCTCCTCATACTTGTCTTTCGCAAGACGTACATTTACCAGCATTAACCGTTCAATACAATCAATTTTGGAATTTTTCTCTAGGTAATTCTTCTGATCGAACTCACCCCGATGTCTTCTACGTGTAGAGCGGGTAGTATCAGTGGAGGAACCCCTTGAAAAAGATGAATCCTTCTCTGAGTCCGACGAAGAAGAACGGTCCCGTTGCCATCTTGGATTCCTGTTGTCATGGCTTCCCCGGTCGCTTGGCGAGCGCTGCCTACGTCAACCCCGTTGCTTGGTTACCGTGCATTTGGAATCCTCCGTCAAAACATTCCCACGTGAGTCCGCTCGACACGCCCCTTCTACCGGATTGTTCTGTTTAGCCGCTATGGTCTCAAGAAGATCTTTGATATCAGCAAGCTGGTCTTCCATTACCGTAGTCCTCTCCTCCAAATTGATGAACGTCTGGTCAGCAGCTAAACCCAAACTAACTCCTGAAGCTTTTGGAACAGGTGACACCGGGTCAACCATATTTGGATCCGAGCTGCTCGAAATCCTAGAGTTGGCCTTATTCCTCGTATTCTTTGCAGTTTTCTTAGTATCAGGTTTGGTCTTAACACCACCCGTCGATTTCCTACCCATATTGCAGGGTACAGTACCGTAGTTATACGAAAAACCCAAAGAATAAAGTTAAATTTTCCGGCACCACCCAGCGTGGTGTGTGCCGCTCGGAGGATATACGCCAACTGACGGTTAATTTGGATCCCGCAGCTTTTATAGGCGCTAATGTTTACTATGACGTCATCCATACCAATGCGCGCTCCTGGAGGAAAAGTAGATCCAGCCACTGCACATATTAATTATATATATATACACGGGTGTATATAGTCCCATATATATATATATATATATATATATATATATATATATATATATATATATATATATATAGCTTCTTCCTGAACTATCTTTGAAGCAATCAAAAGCTTACTTTAATTGGTGCATGAGCTTTCTAAGACAAAATCAAAATTAAATTTAATCAACCAGGTAAAGGTAATTTTCATGAATTAGAAACTCATTTGTTTAAATTTACATGTGATCTATCTCTCTAATTGCACTATACGGAAGAATGCTGGCCAGGTCCTCGGGATAAACCAGTCAACATGGGGATAACTATGGCATGAAGCAGCTGCTTTGTCAAGTGTGGTAGAATAATACTGAAGGAAAATTGGTGCAAATGACGAATAACAAGGGGCTGCCAAGACATATGGATAATTGGGGATTGTGTTCTTAACAACAGCAAAGAAGCATAGTCCCTCAGTTATTGTAGAAGAGATTCGTTAGAAAATGTATTGAGTGCCTCAACAGATCATTACTATGTGATTACCACGGAGATAAAGACCTTAATATTGCGCCATACAAACAATATATATTCTAATATTAATTTCTAAGTAATTGGTTTCCAAGTGCCAAAAATGAAAGGTGTAGCTGCTAGAGAGAAACTTTTATCTATTAGATTAGAGAGCAAACAGATTTGTCCCTGTATAATAAGCATTTCACTTGGAGGTCAGGATGGCTATGAGGTATTCAGGAAAAGGAGATGGCCCAAAAAGAGGGGGTACACCCCCTATATTTGAGCAAATTTTGGGGTCCAAAATATGTAATTAAACTCTTAGGTACTGGGAAAAAGGGTGTGTGTGTGCGCCCCCACGTCCCCTCCCAATCCACCACTGCAGGAATCTTGATGAGGCAATCTTAGAATACAGGAAAAAACAAAGTATCCATGTCACAGGCTCACACTTATTATCGGACCACAATAATATTATCAAGGTTCAATTAGTAGCAGACAAGGATGACTAGTGACTAATATAAAGGTCTCCAAAAGTATTTACAGTGAGCGTCCTTCAGCCTTTGTAAAAATTGTGAGTAAAATCTACAACAGCAATAGTCCTTCCTCTTCAACCTATTAGACACTAATTCCATTGAACACTTTAAAATTCAACTGCCTGCCATTTACACAAAGCGAATGAGGTTTTCTATGAAGGCAGCCTGAGACATCTACACACTTTAAAATTCAACTGCCTGCCATTTACACAAAGCGAATGAGGTTTTCTATGAAGGCAGCCTGAGACATTTACACACAACATGCAAAGATCCTTTATTCATTCTAAGCCACCATCACAGGCTTTCACAGACAAACTCCCAACAGGAATTCAATGTTAGGGAAAGACTGTTGTGAATATGTCTCTTGTAATTACCACTCACAAAAGTGTCAATGCAGCGGCTACTTACAGAAGAAACTTCAGGTAGAGTGGCCGGAGGGTGAGGCTCCTTCTCCCTCCTCTACCTGACACTATAGTAATCACGAACCTTTTACAACCTTTCTATTTTGAATAGAGACAAGGTGAAGATGTCTAGTAGCTTGATTTAAGGTGATAGCTGATGGAAGAAACCCATACATAAAGGGCTTAGCTTAAATCATTCACTTAGATGGGGAAATCTATTGACAAAGTTCAAGTTGCATTTTAACATTTTAACATTTTTACAAGATTCTTTTTATAAAGCATATGTACTCTGTTCAGGCAATCCTACAGAAATTTGTGTCTGTTCCAAAAACCTGTTTGAAAAGAGCCCTTTTAAAGTCGAGGGTTATAAGGAAAATCATAATTTGTTAAAAAACGAAACTGCTACAAATAGCTTTGAACTAGATGAATAGGATGTACTTTGAGTGAAAATGATATAGTCCAGCATCATGGATCGTCACACATCTTTATTGGGGTGCATTAAGGGTTTCCAGAGCCATATTTCTCAGATTAATTCATATTTAATGGCCATAGGACTAAAATAAAAACTAGAAAATGAACAGACATGTAAGCCTAAATATAATAACAGGGGGCAGCACTGAGTCATTAACTTCTCATTGAAGAGAGAATGGAAAGCAATGTATGGCGTGAAAGCTGTCAGATAGATGGGCGAGGTGAGGTATATGTAATCAGTTAAAGCCTTTTCTGTAATTGCAGTATCATGATAACAATCCCTACATACGAAATGCGAATATCAAGGCTATGAGGGGATATAGAAATTTGGTCTGTAATATCATTTTTTGAAAATCATCCGGCCACCATACTTCAGGTGTAGAGGGGATGGGATTGAGTCCATTGAGCATGTTCACATTGATATTTTCAAAATGTATACCGGTATTTCTAGAAGTTAAATTAGTAATTGTCATGTAGGTTATTTCAGGAAAGCAAAGAAACTTCTTGCAGGTTGGGGTAATATCATACTACAATTGAAGGGGATTTACGCAGTTCTCCACCCACTTCAATTCCTGATATCCACTGCCCTTCTCCCACTGCTATCTTCTTTAATGGCACATGATATTGATGTTTTTTGTAGCTTAAATGACCTCGTGATTGTCCAACCAGTAACCATGACTCCATGAGTTTTGGATTGATGAAGATGTGACTGGTTGTAAATTTGTAAGATGAACAGACCAAATGTTGCTTTATTTACAGAAGCTGCTTAATTTCATGTTTTTTTTCCTCAATTACAAAAAAAGACCCATATCTCACCTCTGAATCAGTTTCTAACACTTTGAGGGCAATAGCCTGTGGTGGTCATGTACAAAATGCCACACTGGGGGAGAAATCTTCCTTGATTCCAATCACACGTGATGCCTGTTCCATGGCCCTATATGCCTCAAAATGAATCACATATCAAACTCACAATGGGGAGTGAATGACAAGCCCTAAAGAGAATAAAATTTCTATTTGCACCATGCCACCTGGAAAGGGTTGATATCACAGAAAAAAAAACACCATTGGCTGATTGGACTCCTCCTGCCAATATGGCAGATCATCAAAGGTACTTTGTCTGTAATTACAACAAAGGCAGAGTGGGTCATGGTCATTGTGGTCGGGCTGATTAATAGGGCAGCTCACTTAAATCACTTTAAGGGAATTAAACTGGCTCGTTTTCCAAACCCAAGTAATACAGTGCCTTTGTCGTCTTTTAACTGATAAACGAACTGCACTTGTTATCCTTTATGATTCTTAATCAATGTATAAAACTCAACTGAAGGCCATTCCCATTGTGTAGAAGAGATGAAGTCACTCTGACTTAGCCTGGATAAATGAATCCACTGATGAGTATTAATATAAGACATCTGTATCATTAGAAGATGGTGGATAGATTGCTCTTTTCATAGACTCAACATCCATAAAGGCCATCTCCAATGCTATATTTATTACTTCATATTATCAAACATTATTCTTTATAAATACAATTGAGCCAGGCCTGTCTTATCGTACATCATAATCGCCTAGATATAATTGTTGGTTCCACTGTATCGGTCCAGTCCCTTTTTTTTGCTAATCCGACAATCTTTTCCATACATTTGCTGTATAAAAATATTAAATGGACCCGACTGATGTAGTGAAGCTAGCCATATATATATATATATATATATATATATATATATATATATATATATATATATATATATATATGTAACTTACTTTGACTGCTTAGGACAAACAGAAAGTAAATTATCCCTAGGAGTGCAACATGATATTATGTTCTCTCACTAGACCTAAATTGCCCAACAAGGTAAAACTGATTAGGTGATTTTTAAAAGATGACCACTTGTTAGAACAGAAAGTAAGGCGATTCATGGTTCACTGGTATGGACTGATATTTTCAAAGGCTAAATATAAAGTGGTCATGTCACAAGGATAAACTCTTCATTATTTCTGTCGGCATTTCTTTTTTTCTGTTACCCTTTTTATTCTGGGTGATTTTGCATCTGATAATGGTATTTGAGTGGATGGCTGCAAAATGAACTGCATGGCCATTAAAAGGGCTTGATTGAACAGGGTAATAAGTTACAGACTGAAAGACCGAGAGAAAGGCAAAAAGAGGAAACAAGAGACAAATCTGGAAGCAGAGACTTTAAAGACATCATCAGGATTAGGATGATGGTGGAGGTCAAATTGGTGGAACAAAACTGCATCAAATAGATTTTGCTTTGCCTCTCAAGGAGTCTTACTTCCCCCAGAAAAGTTCCGCTACTCAGTAATACCCGACTCGTGGTGTTAGGCGTTATTAACTACCCTTTTGAGATAGTGTAATGGACAACATTAATTTTGGAGAGCATCTATGAAATATTGCAGTTGTATCAAAACTAACCCATTGCCCGAAGCATGTTTTGTTGGCTTTAGAGAGGCAGAGATAAAAGACCCAGAGGGACTCACAGAGACAGACAGAAAGAAAAGTCTCAGATGCTTTATTAGTGAGACCTTCAAGTTGTCTCTAAGGGTCTTTCTTTATTCAGAAGGGCCCAAAGCACACAGACCCACAGCTTGTGATGATTTCTGCAATGGCTTTCAATTTCTACCCACATTATGGGACAGCTATATTGAATAGCTTTTTAAACCTATACCATATGGTGAATAGAATTTAGGAGAGAGAAAAAAAAATGAATTGAGGTGTAGGTTATTGAGGACAGGAATGCACAAGTGTTTCTGGAATCAGTGAGCTTCTAGTTGCTATAAAAAAATGAAATGCGTTGAAAGTACTAAATGGCCAGACACATGTGTACATTGTTAGACCAAAAATATGCAAGGGACACTGATCCTTATACTGCAAGCAAATGTTAAAGGGAATAACACGTTTTGAGATGCTAAAACTATAACAAAGCTGTAGCATCCACTATAATTGCCCTGTCACTGAGTTGGACTGATGGCCAGATTCTGTTTCACTGACTCAACTAGCAATTAAAAGGTCCGTTAAATTATTGATCAAGTTTGACATTGAAATCACTGTCAGCCATGCATCAGCTTCCCCACTACCTTTTGGAAATCTAGTTATGCTTCCTTTTACCCTTTTTTGCTAGTGTATATATACAATACATTTGGTATCTCAATTAACAGATATTTCTGAATTGGATTTTACCACATGGAAAAGGATTACCTACACCATTTGAAACGCTAACATGAAATGTCACTTTTTGACTTGCAATGGGCAGCTGCTGATGCAACAAGGATGGTAAGTTCATTGATCAATGAGGAAGTTGCTCTTTTCTTTTGACCATTTAAGGTAGCAGCATCTATAGAAATTGAATTTAGTCCTAAAAGGTGGGTGACATTAAAAAAGAAGAAATATTGCAAAGTTATTTGTGTTTGTGCACGCGGACCACAAAAAAAATACATGATGCACTTTATACTGACTCTATAACTAGTTCTCTGTACTGTCTTTGCCACAGGGGAAGAACTTATTAGCATCCTATCTAAACCATGCAATATATATGCATGCATGCATATAAATACATGCAAGTTTGATGCAACGACTAACATTATTCAGTCTGTTTCATTTCCCCAGGTGTGTACAGTATTCACTCTGTTCCTGGCTCAAGGTAGGATATCCATATGGTGTGACAGCAAGACAGGGATATGCTTGCAGTATGACTTCTACACAGAAATAAATGTGACCCATCTGGAGAAAACGTGCATCGGGGGGGGGGTTAGTTCTGCATTTGGCCACCAGGGGGCAGTGTATGAGTAAAACACTGAAAAATATACCAAAAAATGCCTTAGGAAGCGTTCATTATTTATGGCAGGGGGGGTGGGTGGTATTTTGGTAGGGGGAAGGTTCATTTTTGGGGTATTCATGAGGGGGAGGCGCCTCATTTTGGATCATTCATGTAGGGGGGGTGCAATTCATTTTGGATTTTTTCCATAGGGGGGTGCTTCAATTTCAGGTATTCTTGTACAGGGCTTCATTTTTGGGTTTCCGTTTCGGTGGGTATTTTTTAATGGGTGAAGTGGAGAAATGGCCTTAAGGGATGATCCCTGATTCAACTCGAGCCCTTGGACTCCCAACATGTAGTAGGAATCAGCTGGAATCAGTGCATGAAGCTTTGTTAGCAATGAATGTTGTAGGAATGTATCCATATCTCATTAACATCAGTGACTATGACTAGCATACTGCCAGTTTATTCTTCAGTAACACATCCAATCAAGCCTGACAACATCAGACAATTTTTTTCAGTAATAATTATTACATCATGATATTTATGGTTGGCCTGGCTTTAGGCATTCTAGACTTTGAGTCTTTGTCACAGATCACATTGTAGTCAAAGTCGGCCTGCACAACTTATTATTTGCCTTAAGTTTGTAGGTTGGCAATGTGTAAGTGTGTAAACTTGGTTGATTTTGTCCCTCAGAATAGAATGTCACTGCCTTACTGATTGCATTATCAGGTCTCACGATGGCCTATGAGCAAGGTGACGCTAGACTGCTAACATGCTCCAGGGCAGTGATGACAGTGGGATGGTCACCTGACCACTTCTCTCTCAATGTATAGAAGAGTGATGGCAGCTGCAGCTTATCGAGGGGTGCAGCTTATACAAGGGAATTTCTGGTAGTGTGTCATCCTCTTGCTCATAGGCCCTTGTCAGGCCTGGCAATGCAGCCAGTAAAGGCAGTGACAACCTGTTCATATGGGTCTTGATTTCTTAACATTTATACCCAGTACTTGATGTTAAGGATGGAGCAAGGTGTGTGCTTCCAAGAATTGTATTAGTGACCACAAAAGCACTGTAGGTGCTTCATCCATGTCAAGGTAGTGTGACAAGAGGAACAAGCTGCAACCCCGGGGTAGCTGGATCCTGATATGGTGTGTGGGTTATTCGGTCAGGCTTGCAGCAGTTCTGGTTGGATAGATGGATCTATCCTCAGGTACATGGGGCTCCTTGCACTAAATGTGTGTCAAGGGTAGTCTGTGGTCCTATGCAGTTTTGTATGGACTCATCAGGCTGGATTTGGGTTTTATTTTTTTTTTGCAAACTCCACTGGTCCCATGCCCACTGTTTGTGTAGGGGAGGGGGGATGCTTGGCGCCATCCTCCGCTGTGTTAGGAGGGCCCCTATGTGTACCCAGTACTTGATGAGGCCTATGTCACAAAAAGATTGCACTTGACGTTTGACAGCTGTATTTCAGTATAGCAGTATATTTCAGTGTATGGTTTAGACAAAGAAATGTCTATCCAAATAAATTGTGGAAAGGGACATTCCCTAGTCAGGTATTCTCAAAGGAGGAGGGGGGGCACTTCATATTTTAGGTTATTCCTGAGGGGGAGGCGCTTCATTTTGGGGTATTCGAGTAGTGGGGGGCGTTTCATATTTGGGTACTTGCATAGGGGGGCATTTAATTTTGGCTCATTCGAGTAGGGGGGGGGACTCCATTTTCAGGTATTCGCCAAACTAAAATACCCTCTCTCTGGCCATAAATAATGAACGCTCCCTTAGATCAATATTATTATTGATGGGGAATTCAGTGGTATGCTCAGAATTATTTCTACTGAAAACGTTCCATTTATGGAATGCAAAAGAGACATCTGTTGCCATGGAAACATACATAATTGGCATATATGGCAATGTCTGGTTGCAATAGAAACCACTCCAGTATTCTAAATGGGAATTTTTGCCACAAATGTGTTGGATATTTACATAAGGAACTCAGAATTGAAAACAGACCCAGAAAGTTCCCTCTAGAACTGATTTTATGATAAAAAACTGTATTTTTTGCATTATCACTATTCAAGCTTGGATATATAGTATTTAGAGCTTGTTTGCTTTTTTCAATTGCTCACACTGACAAAGGTTTGGCAAGCAATTACAGAAGAACTACCTGGAATATTTTAGCTCACGATATCTCATTTTAAAGCATATGACTTCAACTTCAAAAAGCCATTTCCCCCCTAGATGCAAGTTTTCCTCCATCTGGTCATAAATGAACAGCTATATAGTATAGTAATGAAACAGTAGTACATGCTAGGTTTCACTGAAACCAATCATTTAACTTCTGCCGCATACAAGGTGCATCCTTATCCAACAGTTTTCAAGTTTCTGAACAGCTGTACCTGCCTGCAACCTTCCATAACTGCACCATTAGCTGATCCACTTCAACATAAAATTATGACAGTGTTCAATCAACGTCTCATGAAACCTAATAGATGAATCATTAAGACCTAATAGAGCAGGGTGTAGAGAAAGGGTGGATATACTTGAAATCCACATGCTATGAATTGCAATCACTAACCATGCCAATTTATAGAATAAATGCAAAAACCAGCAGCTACCATTGGTGTTCATTTTCTTATTCTTTTTTTATGTTTTACCTTCAGATAATAAAGATTGTCCCTTGTCCTTTTGTACACTAGCAGTGATAGTGAATGTTATATTGATCATTCAGCAAGTCACAATTCTTTCTTTGGCATTTGAGCCACAAGTATCACAAATCTGCAGCTTGATATCTATCATAATCACTACCTATGCTCCACTGACTTTCGTCGAACATTTCAAAAACATACACTTCAGCTTTACAAATATTATAAAGCTCCTTGTTGAAGTTACTTCAATAATTGATCTACAATGTCTGGATTGTTTATTCATATCCTTAGCCATCGTAGTGTACTTAGATGTAGGGCTTTGGTTCATGTAGAATCAGTGCTACAGAGAAGGGACTATAGTTGGTCTCTAGTCTATTGATGAGGCAAACAAAAATTAAAAAAAAGGTATATATAATCCTAATCTGCAAAGGAGATGAGAGGTGATGTGTCAAATCTGCCTGCAAATTGCTAATGCCACTTGTATGGCTAAACAGCCAAAAGGAGATTGAAGTTTCTTTTCATCCAACTGCACACCTACATTTAGAGTATGAGGACATTTGGGAATATATTGGAATATTTCAAAGCCAAAAGCAAGGGAAAATTTTAATTAGATCAAATAGGTTTTCATCAGGTATGGAATACAGACTTTAATATTCTAGTTTGTGCAACATCAACTCAATCAGGGCCTGGCCAGGTCTTTGGGGATAAACTTTACATCAGCCATCGTTGGGATAGGTATGGCAGGAAGCAGCTGCTTTGTTAAGTGGGGTAGAATAATGCTAATGGGAAGTTGATGTAAAGGGCGGATAACAAGTGGCTTCCCTTATACTTAAGAATATGGAAAATGGGTGATTTCTTGATAGATGATAGTCTATGCATGAGTTGGTTATCGTTTTGCCATAATATGCTGGGTCTACCTTGATTGAAGGTCATTGTGTATGAATAAATGGTATATAAATGATGTAGGTGTGGTGATTGCTATCTCCCAATAAAATCATGTATACTCATTAATGCCAATATTTTATGATTTTTATATTTACACATTTTGAGAATTTCTGCCCAAGACTTTAGATTTGGATGCTTGTTTATCTTGCATAACAAATGCAAATGTAGAATCGGTAAGGATGCATCAATACATGAAATAAATGCCAAACATGTTTACAAAAACAAAGACCAATTAAGCAGTTAAGATTCTTACTTACAAAAGATTATAGGTATTATGCTCCCTGTAAAGTGTCGATGTCACACAAAGATACTAGTGGCTTATCTCTGTTTCCTGCTACAAGTGGAGACCATAAAAGGCACTTAAAATGTGCAATTATGCTGTTAAAACTCAGGGTTAGGTTTCTAAGTGATCTATTTGATAGGGTGGCTTGCTTAAGTCAAAGTGAAGCTAACAAAAGGAGACTGAGGCCATGCAGAAAGTCACCATTTTCTCTTTTGATGGACCTACCATTGACAGCACTTCTGTGAATTCTAATTGTTTTACTTGTTCACATTTATGATGGTATAAGCTAGGTTCTGTCTCCCATCATTTACTAAATACAAACTGCATAGGTGTGTATTTAGACCTTAGATCACACCAGCAGCCTAACACTGAAGGATGTCAAGCTATCTGTAGAGTACTTTATGCATATTTAAAGAACGATGGTGCTGTCTCAGCAATCTAACTAGAGCATGGCTGTCTGTTGATGTGGCAGAACCTCTAGTCAATAGGTCAGTGATGAGGATGAAGTCAGTCACTCAATATTTAACTTCTACAGCCAATACCAGCCCTTATAATGTCCGAATGAATCCATTTGGAGTAAGCTAATTGTTAGAAGAGGCTATGGCAGAGGTCTGACATCCCTAACCAATATCCTTCAGACTGTGATATAGTAAAGCACCTTAGGTGTTTTTCCTAAGTTGAGACAAATTTAGCACCAATGGTAATGTTTCTTCTCTATAAAAGCATCAAGTGGTCTGTTTGCATGAGAAAACTCTCTCTCTCTATCTCCCTCTGTCTGTCTGTTTGTCTCTCTCTCTCTGTCTCTCTCTCCCTCTCTCTCGCTCTGTCTCTGTCTCTCCCTCTCTCTCTCTCTCTCCCCCCCTCTCACTCTCTGCCCCCCTGTCTCTCTCATGCCTTTCCACTCATGATAGCTGAATGATGACAGGATGATAGCCTACAAATTATGCCAGGAGCCTTTCAACTTTAACCACAATCATGCCTATTGAAGAAGAAGTGGAATTGCAAAACTTTAATCAATGTTGCACTGAAGCACTTATCACACAACACATACCTAGAAATATAGCTGCAGAGGGTAAACATGTGATCGGGTCACAAAAGCAACCTCTCCATGATCTGTGTTGGCATTTTACATTTTTGCTTTCTTTTTTTTCTTTTTTATTTTGAACTCTTTTATGACTCTTTTGCATGCAATGATGTAATTTGGGCACAGAGCTGCCAGAGTGATTTGAGTTGCCATTAACTGGATGGGTTTAAAAAGGAAATAAGATACAGACTGAAAGATGCAGTTCAACGTGAAACTAGGTTTGTTTTTACATAAGGCTAATTGAAGGAAATGTAAACAAAAGGACAAACAGGCATTTTAAAGACATCATGGGGATAATGATGAAATTGGGACTGATAAAGTCAAAGACTCACTGTAAAAAGTGTAGAAACAATAACATTGAAATCCTTGTTCCAAAGATGTCAGTATTCTATTGTTTTCACTAAGACTTCTTGTACCCAAGTTAGTGAGTACTTTACTGCTTCATTGTAAAAACTATACTGCTTCTCTGCAAAGCAAAGTTGCCCATTGTTTAGGTATTTGGGAGTGGGCAATGGTTAAGGCCATAGAGAGAATTGCAGACATTAGGTACATATTGCTCAGGAGGGGGTAGGAGGAAGGAAGTAACGGGGGAGGGGATACCATGAGTAAGGTACCGTCCCATAGTGAAAGAATACTATAAGTGTGTTAGTGGGGTAGAGATGGCTGAGGGGAGTTAACAGATCAATGAGAAAGAAGGAGATAGATGGGAGGATGAGACTCATTAGAGCTGCATTCAGATATCATTAGGACAAAGAACATAATTATGGTGCTTTAGACATATATGTATGTTATCTCTAAAGCACCTTGCAGCAGCTCGCTCCATCACTCAGTCAAAAACATTATCAGTAGAGCACATTACATTTTAATGTAAAACTCCTTTAAATTAAATGATATCTAAGGCATCATTTGTCCATTTTGTTCCATCATATTGCTGTCAAGCTGAGAGTAACACCAAAGCCAACTCATCACTATCAGTCATACACACATACATTAATAGTATCTCTGATGTGCAGTTTGCCAGATCAATCCAAACATGAATGATAATGTTGATACCTTGCCATCAGTGCCTATATGATTCTTTTTCACACAAGGTTGTTTTAAACTTTGGGTCTGTGTGAGCTGCTATGGGATATTAGTCTTTTAACAATGCAATTTGAGAAAAATTACTATAAACCCACATTGCAAGATAGTGGGTTGTTGAACCAAGTTCTATTGTGAATTATAGAAGCTGTGCAGGGCCGCACCATCAAAAATATGCACTCGAAAATCAGCATGATTTTCTTATTACCCCTAACATAAAGTTAAGAAAAATATTGCTGCCAATCACAATAATTTACTGCTATATCCCTATAGCCTGACCATCCTGGGGATATTTTTTGCCTGAACTGGAGACTTACTTGCTCCCACACGGTTTGCTTATTAAGAAAGCCTATATATATGAGCCTCATCACCAATTTACAATATCAAACATCTTTCATCCTTTAGCTTCTTCATGGTCTCCTTAAGTGATGAAAACCTCAAAGGACTTAAGCTGAATTATGCCATGGAAATATGTCACAACATTGGTCAAAAACTGTCAGTGTAGATTGCCCATATTTCAGAATATTCAAGAATGGAATGAATCATACCTATTGCAAAATAAGCATCAATGGTTCATCATGAACTTAGCTATAGTTCTTCTAAGCTGAGTAAATTGTGGTCCAGTGCGGACTAAGCACTAAGATACTTGTGGAACCCAGCTATAAGTCACATTTATTCCTAACTCTTTCTTCTATATATCCTATAGGGCCAGAACCTCATACATGCCAATGGAAATCGGTGTGCTCAACAAGCATTAGAGTGGTGCTATAGTCAGCTGCTGAAAGTCACCTAGTGCTTTAGTTAGGGAATAAGGCACGGGGCATGGCCATGGGAGTGCTCTAGACTGGATTGAGACATCAAGGGGCATTATAACACAGAAAAATCACATATCAGCCACCGACTATAGCATAGGGACATCAATTGTGAAGTCTAAAGGTGAGATTAAGTTAACCTCCTGTACTAGGAGAGTATTATCCAACTAGATAATGCACTGTCAATCAGCCGATCAAAATGCAGCATTTTGGATAGTGCACTATGAATTTGCCCAGCTGTGTTATAAGCTGAATAGTGTTTGAATGCATTCTGTGACCATGCCATACGAATGCAGATCCTTAAGTCTTGATATACTACAATGAGATTGGCATGATACACCAATGTAGTGCTGGTGAGTTAATTGCTAGGGCTATTGTTGCATCATGACAATCATGGAATGTGATTCTTAATGCATCATGCAGCTCTTAAGGGTTCTTCGGGTTTATTATTATTTATGTCTGGTTGCTTCTGAAGCCACTGCATATATCCATCTGCTGGCCTTCTCTTGGCTAATAGTATAGGTTGCATACACTGTGTGACAGAGAAGTGAGTCTTGCTCTTCTATGAACAGTTGATGCTAGCCAGTAACCTTTAGTTCCTGCTCAATGCTGTTTAACAATTCCCATTATGCCCATCTATGATACCAACACTAGCACATTCATAGGCCACTTTTGATTAACAACAGTGTCCAATAAAACATGACCTCCTAGGGAGAAACATGTTGTCTCCCTAGTCTTTTAATGATGAATTAAATTTGTTATCCAGCCCTCAGGCTCTTGGTTGATTAATTGGTGTCTGAGAGGAATGGTATTTGTGTATATTTGTGATAGATGGGTTTCAGGGATACTCAGTGTGGCTTCAGATTAATGAGTGAGGGTGTCATGTTACAATGATTTAAAAACCATACTGTTTTAATGATGTATTAGTATGCATGTTAAATGGGGAAATGCCGTTTTCGTCTTTCCCTCTTTGTCATTTCACTTTTTTTTTAGCATGTTTTCTCTGTTGTGCCACCTCCATTGGTGAGGGCTAAAGGCAAATATTCAGAATGGGCATACTTTATTGCTCTTTCTGATTAACCGCCAATTTTGTAAAAGCAACATGACTAATCAGACCTACAAAACAGTCAAATCTTGGGTCATCCGAAACAGAATGTATGGGTGATTGTGTGCTTCATCTTAAGAGAGACTCTTTCATAATTATCTACAAATAGGACCAAACAAACAATGCTTTAAAAAGGAAAAAAAAAACAATTCAGGTTACTACCACATACTGGCTGTAAGCCTTAGACTTTAATCAGGCATGAAATAGTTCATATAACAAACAAATCTGACCAGATGGGTGAGAACCTGCATCCAGGGGGGGGGGAATGGCCTTTTAAAGTATATCTAAAAAATTCCAGGTAGTTCTTCTGCCATTGCTTGCCAAACCTAGGTCAGTGTGATCAATTGAAAAATGCAAATAAGCTCTAAATACATTATATCCTAGCTTAAATAGTGATAATGCAAAGAAAACAGTTTTGCGGAAAAATTAACAAAGAAATGTGATTTTCTTTTATCATAAATTTGGGTCTAGAGGGAATTTTCTCGGTGTGTTTTTGGTTCTGAGTTCCTTATGTAAATATCCAACACATTTGTGGCAAAAATTCCTATTTAGAATAATGAGGTGGTTTCCATGGCAATAAGAAATTGCCATATATGCCAATCATCTATGTTTCCATGGCAACGGATGTCTCTTTTGCATTCCATAAATTTAATGTTTTAAGTAGAAATGGAATAATTCTGAGCGTACCATTGAATTCCCCTCAAAAATTGATCTAATCTAATTTTTTGGTATATTGTTCAGTGTTTAACTCATACACTGCCCTCTGGTGGCCAAATGCAGAACTAAAAATCCCCCCCTGGATTTTCTCCAGATGGGTCACAAATGCTTGGAGCAGCATTATATCTCTATTCCTAAAAAAACTACAAAAAAAAAAACAGCACAAACACTCTACAAAGCAGGCTGACAGGGGCTGTTGAGGCACAAGTTTCTGAATAGCTCTATTTCTGCATTTTCTTCCAAATTGCAGTGACTTCTCACATTTTGCAACACTACAATCTCCATCTTGCTGAAAAGCATTCATTTTTTGCTGCTTCCTATAAGCACCTCTATTACCTCTCCTAGCCTCCTACCATTACCGAAATACCAGACACTCCTCTTTTCACAAATGCTCTGGGCACTCTGTCTCCCCATGCCACAAAGCACCATTCATGAAGTCTACATCCCTCACATTTACATACCATAGTTGCTTGTTTAGTCCCCCCGGGCACTTTCAATACCACTCTATCCAAGGAGCCTATTCAAGACAAAGTATATATTGACAATTTGGATTCTTAAAACCACTCTGCCCCATGACAATTATTCGAGTCTTATTGGATCTTTGAATAAGCACCAGTGCTTGAACAAGTCACAACTTTACATCTAGCTTAAAAATCACTATTCTCACAAATAAAGCACAATACATATCCTTTATTCCTGAGAAAAAGGAAAACTAAAAAATGGTTCACATGTAAATGTCACACACCAAGTAGGAATGGGCACCATTCGGGAATTGCCCCTCACTGATTTTGCGCAATTTGGGAATTGCCCCTCTTAGGTTGCGCAATTTAAGAATATTTAAATGAAATATGAATTTTGTCATAGTATAGAGCCTTAGACTAGGTTCATGCTTAAAAATCTATGGATAACTGAGTTTTAAAAAATGATAGGTAAAATCCCCTTGGACCAGGTTCTGTTTTTAGTATGCTGTATGTGTCCTTCTCACATCATTATTCACACTTACAGTCAGGTGTGAGATACATTGGACCCGTCCTGTAAGAGCCACTACACCTTAAACATTGGGTTTACAATAGCACATAAAAGCAAATGTCAATGACCACATATTCCAGGGGAATTGACATTTGTATTCATGTCATGGCTACACAGGTTTGAAAGCTTTTAAATGCAGAAATTCAACTTTAAATAGCTGTGTTGATTGCAGCAGGTCACATGATTGTCAGCCATTGAATACAGACACATTGTATTCATCCCCCCATTGAATACAACATGGCCAGAACTGTTCTATAGTAATGACCGTATCTGCCATGACATAAAAATATAATCTTTCATTTGACGGCTTTACATTTACATTTCATGGCAATTATTATCCCTACCCCAGTATTCCCAAGTTGCGCAAATTCCCACGTTGCTCTTAACATAAACATTGTTTGATCATTCACCTATTCTAGTGGGGTCAAAGAGAACTTGATTTATCTCTGCATTGGAAATGTTTGTTGTAATATGTAAGAGAGGAAAGAATCTAAGCATATAGTTTTGATGTCTTGACCCAAGTACTCCTCACTCGCGACTTATGCGAGGTACCTTATGAGGTTTGTTACAGTCAATCATATATACTCTCAAGGGAATGTCATGATACACAACTTCAGGGCTGGAGAGTTAGTATCAAGGGTTTTAATGCATTAATACAACCTGAGCATTAAAGCTATGGGAGAAGCATGAGACCTGGGTAGTTTTTCTTATTTTGAAGAAATCTTTATATAATCGTTTTAGAGAAAAGATCTAATAAAGAAAATATTCAACTTGGAAGGAAAACCCATTTCTCCCTTTAAATTATTTTCAGTGTATTTCAATATATTTTGAAGAAAATGAACATGTAAAGAATATAGAAAGAAAATCTGTTTCATTCTTTGGATTTTCTTTAGAATACTAAAATCTGTATTAGATTCTCAGAGAATGAATTCTACATTGTTTCTATGCTGATATGTACATTCTGATAAACAGACCTGGGAAACACCCTATGATGTCATAATGTCAGGAGGGGATCCCTTCAATCATTGGCTCTCAGGATCATATGACAAAAATTAAATATTCATGTAATGATTTTCTTTGTATTTTCTTTTTCAAATGAGAAAGGGTATATTTCTCTTTGTAATGTCGTTTTTCACCTTTATAGAGGTAAAATTTGCTTAATGATTTCAAAAAGTTTATCCATAGACCAACCATCCATAGGGGAGGGTCACATGACCCTATCTGCATATCCATAAAAAGATTTTGGAAAGATTTTATAAAGAATGAAAATATAAAGAAAATATGAAGAAAATCTTACACATGACTTGAGTCTTTCTAAAACAAAACACTACCAAATTCATTGTTGTGGATTCTTTTATGTTTATAGCCTTTGTAAATTCATATTCTTTGATAATCTGAAGAAATATATATTTAAAAAAGTATGTGGAAGTTTCAGAATTCCTTATCCCCACCTCAAGAGGTGGCCCTAACTTGACCCTGAGCAACAGGTTTTGGACAAAAGAAAATAAGAAAATATTTTCTTTTCTCTAAAAGAAAATAAAAGACTCAACTAGTTTCACCATCTGTCCTCACTTCCCGCTCAGTGGCTTCACTCACATTGTACCATATCTTCTGTTGAAAGTTATCACAGTGTGTTATTCAATCTTGCTTGTGTTTTTTTCTTTCGCTTGAATAATCATGTGTCTCCAATATACCATTCTCAATACCATTGCGGCTTAAACGATGCCAGATTTAAAGATGACATGCTTTTCCAATTTGGTTTTGATAGAAGATTTTGGCAAAGCATTATGGGTAGACCCCTGACTCCAGAACAGTGGGTAAATTTCTTATCAGAGCCTTTTCACACTTCTGAAAAATGGTGATTAGCAAGACTGATAAAGGCAATAAGCTGCCCCATCCCTTTATCTTAATCATTCTAAGTACTTCTCCATTGTTTAGGTGTGATGGGAGGGGATTAGCCTTCTCTTGTGTCTAAAGTACCACATTTATAAGAAGCTTTTTCTTTTGTTTTAGTCTTGGGTATTTGCTATACATAGATATAAGTTTTAGTTATAGCTACATAGTAAATGAGGGAGAGCCAATCAAAGTAAACTGTGAGCCACCTAGCTGATTCTCTTAGTTCTAGCAATGTGCTAGTCCCGTATTTTGCTTGCTACTACCTACAGAGACTTTGTAGTTAACAAATAACACTAGGCATTGGGGACACCCTTGTCAAACTTGAAAAGGGTGCCTGTCATTAGGCTTAGTTAGCAATATCTTAAACAAAGGTGTAATGGGAATTTCCTGGGTTAACATGAAGGCTGCTGAAAAGGGAAAAAAATGAATGTGACTGTTGCAATATATTGCTTGTAACAAATATATATATATATATATATATATATATATATATATATATATTATGTATAAATTATACATTATACACATACTAGTTGCATATGGGTTATTGAACGACAGTGAATCTCATAAGCCTAGCTCAGCCAACCTCTTTCGAAAGTTGGTTCTGCAAAATCAGAAGAAAAAGTAATTGGCTTATCAGACTGACTCTATTGGTAGTTAAGATTGCATTACTGCCTTGCTGCCACAATATCATGTGATTCCTTCTCAAATATAGAAATATATCACACTGAAAACCTATGGGAACCAGAACTCGTCAATACTGGCCACTTAAGGTTGTCAACTTGACAATACCTAAATCTACAGTTTTAGGTCGTCATGGGGTCGTCATAGATGACGACTTAACGTCGTCACTGATGACCTAAAGTCGTCACTTAGCTTGCCTTAAAAGCCATATCATCCTGTCTAGAAATTAGATACATTCTAGCATTGTCTTTTAATAATTGTTATCATTGATCTTTTTTTAGATTACCGGTATACCTCTTCCATCAATCATGTTCATTGGGGATCTTCCCAACCCACTGTCATAGTTTAAGTTTACAGTAGTACTATGTGAGTATTGATACTTTGTGTTGGGCACACTCAATAGAGATGGAGTTATAAGTGAACACTATCTTCAAAAGAGATGTAGACCAGAATGATCTACCTTCTTTTCTACATTTCTACTGAAACCTTCACATCATTTTGTCAGCTTTACTTGTATCAAATGATAATTATAATATCCTTTTCATAAGAGTATATAATGACAAATACAATGTATAGATATGAGCCTACACGACCCCAGGGCACGGCATATGTATCACAGGAATGATTAGTAGAGACCTCTTATGGCACACACAGACACTAGTAGTAAAGCCAGGGTGGTCAGAATGACGACTCATGGTAGTCATAAAGGTGTGACGACCCTCTGACGACCCGTAAGTCGTCATATATGACGACTTTCCAATAGCGGCGAGTTTTCAGTGCATGCATACTATAGTGCATGTGTGAGCTTCTGCTCTTAACATTAGGTACATCCACCGGTGGTTCAAGATAGCATGACATCTTAAATCCCACACATGGCCCTGGGCGAAATGAATCGCATTCACATATATCATCACACAGTCATAACTTTTTATGTTACACACTTGTTCAACTAACAATATTTCTCACTGTATTGTAGTGCTCATCTTCTGGTGAGAAGACACAATGACAGTACAATGAAAAGTGCAGGTTTATTGCCTAGCCACCTCAGCAGGTCACACCATCTAAGTATTGTGTTGTTCTATGATAGCTATAACCTTTATTGCATAATAAAGCATATTCCTGCATATTGATAAGCCCCAATTGTGTGACAGCTCCAAGTCCTTATGAGGAACTGACACAGATTCCACTCATATTGACATCCATGTCATGTGCCAGTATCTTCAAAAGGAACTAATGACTGCAAAATGTCATTTCGAAACCTTACCACTGGAGGGCTTCTGCCATCGCTCCTCCTGCAGGGCTAAGGCTCCAGTCGCTGTATCCACAAGCATATTCTTTTTCATCTCTGCCCAAATCTGTGGCTCTTGCAGCATACTATAGGCCAATGCTACACATATTTATTATACTATAGGGTTTAGCAAATTTTGAAGAATTGTGAAAAGGGTGACTTCTCAAAGAAGTTGTTGATATATTCGTTGCACCTTTCTCAGTTAGAATTGTCTTGTGAAGCACCTGATATGAGATATTTGCCTTGGTAGACAATGATACAAGGCTTCTGCCAAATCCGATGCAAATACAACTTTATTCCTGAGAGAAAGTCACCCTTTCTTGCTGCATGTGTCCATAAAAGATGGAATCACAGTGAGTGTGTACTGCTGAGACACCAGGTGTCAGGAATGAGAGCCCTGGGGAATATTGGCCCCCTGAAGAGTGGCCAACCTGATTTTCAGCCACCATAGCTTAAGCCCTCCAGGAAACCAGCCTGCTGACAATCAGCCACCCTGAATTAAAGCCCTGATGAATGTAGGCCATTTTTCTAACATCCAGCACAACTAATGTGACTGAAAATGTGATTTTTCATTTAACATCCATCACCTGACATGACATCAACCTGAAATGACATCAAAATAAATGACATCAACCTAACATCCAGTCCACCTAACATCCAGTCCACCTAACATCTGATCTACCTAACATCCGATCCACCTAACATCTGATCAACCTAACATCCGATCCACCTAACATCTAATCCACCTAACATCCAATCTACCTAACATCCGATCCACCTAACATCCGATCCACCTAACATCTGATCCACCTAATATCCGATCCACCTAACATCCGATCTACCTAACATCCAATTCACCTAACATCCGATCTACCTAACATCCGATCTACCTAACATCCGATCCACCTAATATCCGATCCACCTAATATCCGATCCACCTAACATCCGATCTACCTAACATCCAATTAACCTAACATCCGATCCACCTAACATCTGATCCACCTAACATCCGATCTACCTAACATCCGATCCACCTAACATCCGATCCACCTAACATACGATCTACCTAACATCCGATCCACCTAACATCCGATCCACCTAACATCCGATCCACCTAACATCCGATCCACCTAACATCCGATCTACCTAATATCCGATCCACCTAATATCCGATCCACCTAACATCCGATCTACCTAACATCCGATCCACCTAACATCCGATCTACCTAACATCCGATCCACCTAACATCCGATCTACCTAACATCCAATCCACCTAACATCCGATCCACCTAACATCCGATCTACCTAACATCCGATCTACCTAACATCCGATCCACCTAACATCCGATCACCTAACATCCGATCCACCTAACATCCGATCCACCTAACATCCAGTCCACCTAACATCAGTTTTTTCAGGGTCAGTTTTCTGTCCGTTTTTCACGATTTCTGCAGCGCCTAGCACGGGTCTCCCCATGGTTGGTCGGTCAGGGAAAAGTGGTTTGGAGCAGATCACCTAACATCCGATCCACCTAACATCCAATCCATGTAACATCAGAACCACCTAAACCTAGAGGGATGTTGACTTTCTTTACTTTTTGGCTGGGGTAGTCAGATGCAAACACTGCTGCTGGCAACAGGGTAGCCTTAGTATTATAATGGGCCCAATGGGGGGCTGAGGGTATAAACCCCAATGTGAACTTTGTAGCCTGTCAGATATACCTTAGTAGCAGGGGAGTTGATAAATCTACTTTTCTTTGAGTACCACATTAAACTATGCATTTGGGCCCAAAAACATGGAAAAATAAAGCCCAAATTGAGGCTTCCAGAATCCTTGTAAAAATTCATAATGGAATCATGAATGTGGTTAGGAATATTCATTTACGGCATATAGAGATGACCAGAAACCATAATGTTGCAGTCAAAAGTGTTTATACCAAGATTCTGGGTGTTTCAGTGCCGATATTTGTATATCAGCCGTGCATTATGAGAGCATCAATGCACTAGTGCTTTTTTAGGATTTTTGCTATATACCTTTTCAAGGTCAAGTTAGACATTGAAATGGCTGGCGGATATGCATAGTCAATCTTGCCATATTGTCCATGGTAAAACCATTTCAATTGTATAGAGAATTGCACCCGGGCTGCTGTGGCAATAGGCAGGATCGCTGCTCCATGCTGAGGGGTACTAGAAACCAATGTGAATGTAAATATAACTAAACCGTCTGCCATACCTCCGGCTTTGCACACCATACTTTCCCTAGAATCCAAGGTTGCCATGTTAAATCATTAACCCTTTAACTGCCAGCTCTTAAAAATGCCCTTTTCCCTTGGGCAGCAGAATAGGCATACTATACTGCCCTAAATTAGCAGCTGAGGAGGATGAAAATATTACATGACTGTGGAGATTTAATATAGGTTAACTATAGGTAAATGGGCATTGTTCAGGTGGCTTGTATTCAGGTGGGTTATTACCAGGGGGCCTAGATTCTTGGGGGCTTACTCTCAGGGGGCCTATTTTCCTGGGGCTTACCATCAGGGGGCCGTTTTTCAGGGTGGCTCCTGTTCATGTAACCGAGACACCATTATGTTGTTTTGTGCTCTTTCTCACCTCATATTATGTTGCCAGGGAAATGAATACTATTGTGTACAGAGGGAGGCATGTGACTAGTTAACAAATAGTGGGACAGTTTTTAGCATGATCTAAGAGGATTGTATGAAGTATTACTCTTGTTACAGCTTGCACAGTAATTATTTGGTGCTTTACTGCTCACTGCCTTGATGACACAGACTTGCAAAACATTCTAAAACTGGATAACTGCCACTGTTGCTAGTGCACACCATGACATGAGACTGCCCAGGGAATACATAGTAAGAGTAGGTGCTCAGGCTACTTACACATCCACAGTATTTGCAGGAAGGCTAGAATAGATTGGCATCCTGGTGATCTGGTAAGAATGACTCACATGGGTGTACAATCCACAAACATTATCTACTCTATGGCAATAGTGTGGAATTTTTTCTACCCTCTTTTCATCATTCTTCTAAATTCTCTGTGGCTTGGAGATAGGTGACATATTGCACACCTGCATTTACATAAAAGCATGTGGAGGTTTTTGAGGGTAAGGCAAAGTAATCACTCCTGGCATATGCAAGTGCTATAGAGTGTGTACACTTAAGCCTTCAGTCTTGTGGGTGCAAGGGGATACAAAAGTAGACAGCCTTTCTATGCCTGGCACAATCCACAGTATATGCATGAACATCTGACGACATTCTTTGAGATTTATATGTTGTATTCTCTGTTGCTGCAGCCTATAGATAAGGTATGGAGTGTTGTATAAAGTGAGCAAGGGTAGCAAATGAGTGTGCCTTCTAATTTGGGTATGTATGCCGTCTTATATTGACACAAACCTACCCAATGTCAATGATCTTGGATTATACACTGCCTTGTACACAGGCCTTGAATGGATCCCTGGTGTAGTTCTTTATGTCACACTATTGAGGGTCTGAGAACCATACTTGTGTACTGTGATGGTGTACTCAGTGCCAGGTATGTATATATTTATATATTGCAGTGCAACCCGTGATCTGGGTATTGAAAACCAACTCATAAGCTGTTTTTCAGCTGCACAATTGATGTTCAGTCCATATGATGTCTTCTTGATGCCTGTGGACTATCATCCCTAATTATAAAGTTTATAAGAGGGGCCTTAATGTTTGCATGCAAATTCACGTTCATTTCATCTACACAAGCTCTTTTCATATTTAAACAACATACAGAATGTTTAATTTGCTTCCTATTTAAGTAACCTATAAAAAAACATTCCAACATGTGTGCCATCTCAAAATGAGTTTGGTCAATGTTAATAACAATTGTGATTATGTTCTTATATAAATGGCCAGTAAAGTGTTTAATATTCTACTCAATACATTATCATGCTCAGGCAATGCTCCTTTCTACCCACTCCCATTAATACCATAAAATGTTTATTTCAGTTGCACATAATTGTAAAATGTCTACCCATAGGGCTGTACCACATTTGAAACCTATATCCAAGGTAAACATAGTCTCAGACAATCTCCCCCTAGAGATAGAAAGGAAAAACACCCATGTTGCTGTAGAGTTAACCAAATTCTAGAGCTAAGGCAATGGGTTATCCTCTGGGGAGGTGAGGGCAAGCAGTCACCTCATGGCCTGTGCCACTTGTACTTCCTGTGACATTGATGGTGTGGACACTCTCCAGACTCGCATAGTATGCCACAGTGCTTGTCCAATTTCCCCTCCAGGATCTAAAGGAGACAATCATTTTTTCTCCTTCTGCATGTTTATGCTAGGAAGTTTTAATTATGGTGCATCAGGAGCTACTGCAGCCATACCTGATATGTTGTTTATATAGATGAGACAAATAAGAAGGCTCTGCAATCTTTTATCCAAATAATTATAAACATACTATATGTCATTACAAAATGTGCTCCTTTGATTATTGCCTTATTCAAAGTGGATGGAACAACATATTGGAAATTCAGATATTGTCAATATAAATGTTGTGTAGTGAGGGGGAGGATGGGCCAGGCTTCAGTGATTTCATTCCCTCATAGTATCTTTATCCCAGAGATATAGGCAGAGGAAAGAGTACTTATCCAAAGTGGTTGACATCCTCTTTCTTCATTGCCTTTCTAAAGTTCTGCACCTTTGAACTTCATGCCTTATGCTGACCATCTAATGGATAAGTCAATATCCTATCATTGATGTTGAAAGCATGGGGGGACTCAACAAAAGTTCACATCTGTTCTATTTGAATGTAGTGTAATCTAGTTATGACATTTAAGTCAACCAGCACAGGGAGGAAATGGAATGGATTTAATGTTGAAAATGTCTCCTCATCTTGAAATGGACGTATAAATGGCAGACTGCACATCATGGAACATGAGTGACCTCCCATGGGAGTTTATTAACAAGATGTTACCGTCTACTATAACCTGTTTCTTTCACTATGGTTATTATTGGGAAATTACTCTGAATGCAATATTCAGTTGACTATTGCATTCCCCATACCACCAATTTGACATTTCCCAACTAATACACTTCATAATCCCTTAAAATAATAAAGGAGCGTTCCTTAGTCTCAGTCAATAAACAATGCAGCATTAAAATTCACTTGGCTTCACCTACACACTTACCAGTAGGAGCATAGGAATAATTGTGAATCAACATGGTAAAAGGGAAGCCCGCGTACCCCCTCACGGGCGTACCTTTTACTGCGTTGATCCACAATTATTCCAGTCATCTATAGCTGTCAGAATGTATCACAACAAACACTGGACACTTTATGACTAAATCATGGGCTGTGCCACAGTGTCCTATCTTAGTAGATTTAGCTGAGGAACTTCAATGTGGTCTCACTTATTGACAGGCTGTTGAAAATCCAGAGACTTAGGTACCATCACCCATCACCATAGGACTGACTGATAACATTGTGTACCTAACAGATAGCATCAGGGGGCCATAGGGTCCTACTCCTGTCCAATCTCCACAAGCCAACACCTTCCTTGATTGATTTGTGTTTTACAGCACTTTAGTGGCACTAAGTGGCTATCCCGTGCTTCACAGGTTGATAATTTAACAGAGGAATGTGTCAGTGCCCTCGCATATGTGCACCAGACACATCCTGAGGGGATAGGAAAGAGGAGATATAGACCCTTTTAAGTGGGCTAGGGAAGCCCGCCAACACCTTCCTGTTCTACTTAATCCTTAACCTGTGAACACCAGTGTGGAGGAGGGGTAGGTGAACATAATGTCTAGGTACAGGTGCCAATTTAAGAGGTGCAGAAAACTTTATGAAGGTGACTGGGGATGAAATGAACACTGGTTAAACTGGAGGCTGGATGAATGGCTTTATAGTGCTGAGAGGGGATAAGCACTGTGACAAGGCAAGTAGAAAGCAAATATGAAAAGGGATATATAATTGGAGAGTTATTTAAAGACTCAAATTGAGGAGGAGAAGTGGTTGGCTAATCTGACTGGCCCCTGACCATAGAATGGTAAGGTAAGAACGGAGAGAAGAGGGATTTGCACTACTACTATTATTGTGTGTGACTGTGAGTTGACTCAGTAGTTGTCCCAGGTAGCAAGGATACATTGGGCCAATGTCGGCTTATAATTGGGTCAATGTTGGCTTATAATTGGGCCAATGTCAGCTTATATTGGGCCAAGCGTGGACAAGCAAGGCCCAATGCTCCATTGCTCATTGGGGTGGCTTGGCAAAGTGAAATTGGACTGAGGGTGTTTGTGCAATAGCTCATCTGGCTGTTTACTTTTAGAAGTATGGTTTTTGTAACTGTCGGGCCACCCATTGGGAAGCCTGTCGGGTTATCTGTCGATATAACACTGTAACCAGAGACAACAACACAAGGAACTTTAGAGTTTCCAAACCTTTATTACTGAATTGAACATAGATCACTTGTTCGATAGTAGGGTCTGCAGGTCTGTGGATACTATAGAATAATACCTTTATCACTCTATCTGCCTAGGTACAGACAGTAGGTGTTTCAGATATACAAATAGTATAAAGGTGCGGGAGGTCTTAGCGCCTATGACACACTCGCAGGACCAGGAAGCTGTTGTCCCTTATATAGTGGACTAATTAACACGTGACATCATTAGCATATTGATTGTAATTAGAAATGGCGGGACCCTTATAGGTAACGCATGGTAAATATTAATCCTCTTACATAATAGGCTTAGCACCTGAATAGTGGTCATCATATGTTACCAATGGTACTGAGAAGTACCTTTGATGATAATACCGGTCGATAAGTAATATCAATAGGAACATTTTGTATTATAGAACTTCAAAAAGGCAGCGCGCAAGCTTGCCAATCACAGTTATCATTGACAGTTTAGAATTGTGAAAATGTTTATGGCAAATGCTGAGGCAACCACTCCTATTTTTACTCTGTTAGGGGGCTGCAGTTGGATCATAATCTGGTTAAGATGTAATATGGGATTAAATCAGAGTACAGACATTTTATTTCAGTATTCCCCTTTGTTGTCTTTGATGCACTAACACAGTGTACATAAGAGGTCAATGACTGTTCTGGTATATCATGTGTATCATTTGAGGAGGATTACCTTTTGTTAAATACCCTCAGACAAAGCCAATGGCTTTGAATAAGAAAACTATAGCTGTGGTGCCAAGTTAGTTAGTTTTATCCTATCAACTTTTGTTTTTTCCATCCCTTTTCATGATATCTTATATGACTCATGTAGGAAAATAATCTTATGTGGGGCATACATATCATGTCTATATACATTAAAAACATATGTTTTCAAAGATGCATAGTTGTCAAAAGAAAAAAATCTAAAAGTTTATTGGAGCTGAGAAAAATGAGAACCATGTTCTGTCATAATTTTTTAAACAAACGATGCTATTGCATGGATGAAGTAGGTCGATGGTAATTGGAGCTGGGGTATGGTAGGGTCTGCCTGTGTATATTCTTCAGCAGCAGTGAAGGATGGGTGTCCAAACCAGGACTGTGGGAAAGTGGATAATCCACATCCAAGGGATTCCCATTAATTTCCCTTATGAATGTTCAGTGATGCCAAACTGTCAGTCTGCTTTAATGTATTTGGTGCCATCAATAATGTAAACAAAACTCATGTCAAACTATCACCTAGCTGCCTATGGCTTTAGCCTATGCCTATTCATTGTATGTGTTAGGACTGCACCACATATAGGCAAAAATAGATTTTTTCCATAGATGGTAACATATTATACTTCCAGTAGCAAGAGTCCTTTTCCTTTTTTGAATGTGGTTTCCAATCTGCATAAGTTGCAATGCATATTGTGAGCAAGTGCAGAGGAAATGGCCGTACATGTTCACAATAACAGTGCTGTTGGTGAACTCCTCCTAGCTGTATGGTGTTTTAGATTTATTAGAATAGTTACTGCAAGAGGACAAGTGATGCAGTGTTGACCTCACTTCAAGATGCCAACACTTCAGATACATCACACTGGCACCATCCCTAATTGGGGTATGACCCTTTAGTAGATCTTCACACAGAGGCTTTCTGAATTGCAAAGGGAAATACAAAGTGCTATTGCCTTACAACACACAGATGACATTCTGAGAAAAGAAAGAACTGCTGTCTTAGCGCTATACCCTAGGCTTATAGCACTTATTCAGGATGTTTAGTAGATTATGTGAATATTCATTATTTCCCAGGATTGTTTCAACAGGACATTCATAATCCATAGGGGATCTTTTAATCTCCCATCATACCTACCCTGATGATTAACTAAATTTTATGTCACATATCATCAACGTATGGAGGCGGAGGGTCAGCGGCAACATAATATATATCAACATTGACTGTTGTTGATGTTGTTAATGAACCACACCCCCCCACATACTAAATGCCTCAAATATAAAATTATCATGATGCACTACATCTGTCCCTAGAGGAAATATGCCTAGTGAGCACAGAATATAACTTTTGAAGCTAGTTGGTCAACGGTAATCAACTTGGTTTCAATGTTGCAAAATTTGAATTCAACGTCTTGTGCCCACTCGGTAATGATTGAATCATCATTTTCAGCACTCTGTTAGTCCTGCAGGGTTCTGCTCAATGATATCATTCTGTTTAGATTTGAATGACCCCTTTTATCTTCTTTCCTTCTTCTCTTTTATTTTGTTTGTCTTTGATCACTTCCATCTGGGAAATATATATTTATAGTGGTATGAATTTGGATGTTTCCACGACTATCTCAGGATATGTATCTGTCCCAAGTTATGTTTTAAGTAAAACACTGGCTCAGACATCAGGATATATCTGCAGCTATCATAGCAACTACCTTCCATTATACTACAGCGACATCTTACACCCTACACCATGATCCCTCATGTAAGAATTACAAGCCTTATGTCATGTAGAGAGTTAGTCTATAAAGTGTTGGGACCATACAGGGCAGTAAACGCTGGCTTGCCTATCATGATATTGATATTACCTATACATCAGACTGTAGGTGTTCATTCAAATCTTCCCTTCAAATACCACTCAGCATCATGCATTTCATGCCTTGTTCAGGAAAGGCCCTAGTAAGTACCTCATTATTTATATGATATGCAGCACAAAAATTGTATGTGGCTGATACACTGCTGTTAATGGCTGGGCACAGCTACAGGTCTGGTGACTTACTAAGTTAACTGAAACATTTCAAACCAGGGTATCAGCATCTTACTTTTTGTATATGAGTTAAACTAGCCTACAACTGTCCTTTTAGATTGAGGTCAAGGCTCAGGCACACCACCCATTTTTGTAGTTCTGCAGCACACGTGTTGATCACAGGAAGTCTTAAAGATACATTCCCACCTCAATCGACCAAAAATCAAGTTATGAAATAAACTCATGCAGGCTTCCATTAACGATGTATTAATCGATTGACAAGACCCTGCTCTTTTATAGATCTATGCATGTCTGGAGGGGCTATCTGTTGTGATTGTTTATAGTCCCCCATTGCTCGTTTTGATAAATGTCACCTCTCACTTATATATCTTTCTCGCAATAATGGTCATATTTCAGATTAAAAATGAAATAGCAGGCTGCAAATTCCTCATATAGTTTTACAGACACCTGATTTATGGAATCATGATGAAATTGAAAATTCACGCGATATCAGCTGGTAGTGTATCTTAAACATGTAGATTCATCTGTGACAGAAAGAAAAATAAAATGTACTAGGACGCTGAATGTGGGTGGAGTATATGTATTATCGGGTGATGATAGAAGGCGGCAGTAAACTGAACATTGTATTTACACCCTCGCATATCAACAAAGTGTGGTATATCTAGAGTTCCTTCTAAGCTTGGATTAAGGTATTTTTACTCAGTCCCTTTAATGTAAGAAGCAGTATATATCAGGTCTGAGTAACTGGTGGGAAGAGAAGATGCCCTGCCTTCAGAAGTGCATCCTCACTGACGGGAACACCCGCATGACCCCCCCCCCCCAAGTACCCCCTACCCCCTTAGTCTATAGCTATCATGGGAGCATTTTTCACAGCTTTGTTTCTTAGTCATTATAGGGCATGTTGCTCAAGTAGGGGAGGGGGGGTGAAGTGCATTTAGAAAGATTACAAAGTTATATGAGTTGTATATGATAGTGGCTTCTGAGGCAAAGGAATCAAGACATAATTATATGCGCTGCTGTGGCAATTTACTGGAGTCTTTTTTGGTTTTGGTTTGTTGGTGATTTAGTGTTACCATAACCTACAAGCAAGGGTGCATGTGAGTCATGGTGGGAAGGGAAGCTACCCATTTTGGTTAACTCAATATATCATTCTATATATATTATTCAAGATATGGTACCTTATATCTTGCAGATTTGACTAGATGAGGTTTGCATCCAGTAGTTCATATACATGAAATATTTCTAAAACCTAAAACATAAATCAAATTTCAGTTATAGTTTTCCTGATGTTTTGTGGCAGTGAGATATGAGGATGCTGCCATTTCCAAGTACCCAGGGCATCCTGAGTCTTGAGGATGGCATCCTGAGCCTTGAGGTCGCCCTATGAGGCCAGTGTTGACAGGACCTGTATATATATAAATATATATATATATATATATAAGCAAAGGTTCATGAGTTGGAGGAATGTGGGGGGGGTTATCGCACGCGCCGATCAGGTGCCGTATCGCACAACGCCCGCAGGGCGGAGTGCGATGCGGCACCTGATCGGCAAGTGTGATAACCCCCCGACATTCCTCCAATGAGTGTGCCTTTGCATTTATTTCATGTTATTTTCATCTAAATCAGATCAATAGAATCAAATTTACCAGAATGACTCCCCGTGCGCACTGTTTACATCGCCATCTTGGAGCTATGACATCACTAAATGGTCACGTGACCTCGGCGTGTGATATTTTCGCGGGTTATCGCACGGGGGTGTGTGATACGGCCGATCGAGTGCTAGAGCTATGGGCTGTCAGTATCTCGGGCATATTAACATGAAATAAATATATATATATATACTGTGGTACTGACATTCCCTGAAGCTCTTTACAGTTTCTTTGTAGAAACAACTAGAATAGAATATCGACTGGGGACCAATTAGAGAGATGAGGGGGTCAATAGATTTCACTATCATCAAACTATCTGACTATTATCCGTGGATTGTATCTGACTGTCTGACACACATCATGATGCCTGTACAGCTAACCCCACAGGCCACCTAGCAATTACTGTCATTTGGAGAGCTTAACTTTGACCTTGGGTCCTATTTGAAGTCAGGCAGTACCTTAAGGTTAGGGGCAAAGAACCTTTGCAGAACGAAGTGACATTCAATGCACAAAGAGAGAGAGAGAGAGAGAGAGAGAGAGATAAGCAATTAGAGTGCTCATAGCATATATGTAAGGCTGCAAAGAAAGGAGAGATAACCCATTATTGTCATTGGAGTTATCAATGAGTGGCTCAGATATTAGTAAGATAACTGGATCAACAAAAAGGGGAATTCCATTGCAAATGCATACATAAGTGGATGGGCTATAAACAAGCAGGAACTTCTGTGGAACAGTGATAGGGGAAGCTCTATCTGATGAAAGAAACACAGCATACAGTTACTGCTCCCATACAAAAAGAATACAGATATTCCTATACCTGAAGGCATTGCCACTTCCTGCTCACATCTGACATACAGTTTCAAGCTTAGAAATAGTGAGCATGCGATGATCATGGTCAAAAATTAGTGGCAGCCAGAGACCCTCTATCAATAGCGGTTTTCTAGTCTTGACCTATGTATCATTTCTTTTTTAGGGGGTTGTAATATTCTCATACTTCTTATGGGTTTTTTATATTCCCTCACCCCCTACACACGTTAACAACACTATAATTAGCAATTGCTGTTTAACCTCATTTTGCAATGATAATTACAAGGCATGGTGACTGGAGTTCTAATTATAATTGACTTTATCTATTTTCTTGATATGAAATAACAATGAGAAAATAAGTCAATTTACAATCCCAGGTAAACAGACTTAGAAGATGGTCAGTGATTCTAATTCAAATGAACGGTTGGACACTTATACTTCTAAAACATTGATAAGCAATTAGTGCACTCTACAAGTTATTGTCTCAACAATATTTTAAAGCCCGCTTTTTCATCTTTGCAAACATGTGACAAATCCCAGAAAGCTTTCTTGTAGTTATACATTCAATAGCACACAGTCTGTCTTGCTGTCTGCAATACAACTTTAAAATCACATTGTTCTTGGATGCTCCATGTTTTCCTTTTCCCGTAAGCTAGATTTATGTCTACAGACTGTTTTCAATGATAGTACTCTTCTGCTTCAAAGGAGCAAAAATATCAAACTACTGCAAATCCTCTATCAGAAGCTGACCCACAAACATGAGCCATAATAGGATTCAGATCTCAAATCTTGGTCTGCTTCTGTGCGATATTTCACGGTAAGAGAAAATATGACAAAGACCTAGTTTCTGATTCAGAATCCAGACAACATTTCTGGAAATCATATCTTTAGAACCTGAACTATGGCTTCACAAACATGAAGATATTGAATAGTATTAAAAGATAGCACTTGTGTGATGCCACCCCTTATCCATAGAAGGGGCACACATTTCCCAGCCTCTCTGAGGCTGTCTATCTTTGAAATGAGGTGACTCAAAGGTGTCAATGGTAGCATTGGTAATAGGGAAAGAGGCCAGGCAGGGAGAAAGGGTCTCTTTCAAGTTCTGTAGGTCTTTGAGAAAAAAGTTTGGTTTTCCACACATCTATCCACTAGGATTGAATGGCACGTTAAGCCTACAGTACACCATAGCCATTTTGTTATATATTGCTCAAATGCCAGATAAAGTATCATACTGCCCATTTCTATCGTAAAGTAAATGTCAATTGGATATTCAATAAAGTCTGGGGATGGGGGGTTTAAATGATGTTCAAAGTACTCTCTTATTCCTTGGTTATTAGATACATCTACATCAAATACAGATGCTTCAGAGTAAACATGCGTTTATCACCACTTTATATACACTATGTGGCAAACAAAAGACTTGTGATGTCCCAATGACATGTTTAATGTTTTAAACAGTATAGTGTTTTATAATGTTAGTTTGTAATCCATCCTGTCTTCTCTTTGCCCCACCTATCACTCTCTCTTTTGTAGACCTCTGACCTATTCAATACCCTCCTACCTCTTTAACTTCATGACTTCTGCCATCACTACCTACTGATTCCCTTTTATCATTTAAATGTTATTTTTAATCTGTTAATAGCAATTATTTTCTCTGCTCCAAGATATTTGGTATTAATCGTATTTTGTGGAAGAGGCAAATGGTAATTACTATGCAATAGCAGAAGGCAAATTTGGCAGATCCTATGTTCTATAAATCTTTGCATAGATAAGCCTTACATAATATATGCTACGTTAATCAATCAGTAGAGGGGAATAATCTATAACACCCATCACAGGAATACATTCATCTTATCAGTTTTCTTGTTGCTAAGCCATGACAATAAAAAAAAGAGTGACCAATTTACAAAGGTTCCATGGTATGACATATATATGTGTCCATACCAAGTGAGTAGGGAAACAAAGTTACAATCATTTCAATACAAGGTACTCCATAAAATACTAGCTTGTAACAAATACCTGTTTGATATACGTGCAAGGGAAAGCCCAGAATGTATATATTGTGATGGTAAGACTGACACTCTTGATCACTTCCTTGTGAAATGCCCCCCAGTAGCCTACTTCTGGAAGTCAGTCGTAAGATGGATAAACACTGTTGCTAAGATTGATACAGGGAATTTAGATGAGCATGAATTGATACTTGGATTATGTAGGAAAATTCCAAATGGTGATATCATCAACAATGTAATGCTTAGAACCAGGTTTTACATTTATAGGCAGCGTTTGTATCACAAGTGCCATCTTGATCTATTGCAATGGATAGGAGAGTTTAAACACTCTCTTCTCTCAGAAAAATTTATATGCAGTCTAGAGAACAAGCAAAAGAGGTTTAGGAAATGGGAGGCTATTTTGGACTCAATGTAACCGCTATGCATACACTGAAAGAACCCTAGTATCTCACTCATAGCATACCTCCTAGATAGGGGAACGGAGCTGCGAAAACTGTATCGATGTAGAGGTATATCAGTATCTAGTCTCTATCACTAGTCATATAGAACACATCTATTGTCATACTCACTATAATAATGCGCTATGTATTGTCCTGTGGTGTCCTGTGGTGTTTATATAACAAAATATCAAAAAATGTAGCGAAGACCTGTATAGCTATAGACATTATTTTATTTTTAAATAAAAAATGAGCGCTGCTCTATATAAAAAAAAAAAAAAAAAACGTGGACAAGTGATTATAATGTAGACCTTCTTTGCCACAGTCCTCAAAAGGTCTCGTTTTCTCACCCTCTGAATTTGTCTTCATATCCCTCACTTTATCATCTACTCAGAACTCTCAGACACACTTTCCCAGCCAGACTTGCATCTTTATTTTAGAGGGCCATGAAAGGTCAGACTAGGTTATGGATAAGGGACTGACAGTCACTCGACCATGACATATAGAAGAGTGTTACACGGGACAACTGTTGTGACACCTTGACACCTGGACCTTCTTACTTTAGTGATTGACACATTCGCCTACCTATGATAAGACTTCTTTCTTTTGAGCGCAGAAAGAAAACTTACTCTCAACCCCACATAACTGTCTAAACACAAGCCTATCAGGTCGCTACATTTCATGAGTTCAACTGTGCCTTAGCTTAGACTGTTATTAACTTATTAACTACTGACGATGCCAATTGGCATCAGATGGCCAACAGATGGCCCAAAACTCATGATGCCATTTGGCATCATTTTGAAAAATACAATATAGTTCATATTTGGAGAGAAATGATGCTCTGTTTAGCATAAATATTCACAAGTTATAGATAAGGTGAGTTCCTCACAAACTGAATATGTTATTTGTTCATAATAAGTCCCTCCATTGAATATCTAGGCCCACACTGGGAAGCAGCCCCGTCTTCTAGAGACCACTTCCCTCCAACCCAACATCTCCATTGACAACCATAAACAACCATAAACAAATAGAGCTGTATTAGAGCACATACAAATTATTGCACTTTTATGGAATTCCATCTACAAAGGCCAAATGTGAGCAGTAATGCCATCCTTTATGACTACTCCCAAAGTGTCAAGGTTCATGTAAAAAAGGTAACCCAATTGTGATCTCTATTGACATTTCTATTGCTTTTCTTTCGTCTCTGGATGATGTGGTGAATTTACTACACACAAACCTGTTATCCAAACAGAGTGCTCATGGAGCAGTATTGAGTGACTGGTGACAGTAGATGTTTGAGCCACTAGACAGAATGCTTTTAAAATATCATGTCATTTCAACTATCCACTTTATTCATGGCTTACTTCCCAAGAACTTGAGCTGTTAACAAAAAAGATTCAATAGGGACTAGATAATTACGTTGATATGACAATTTAAAAAGATAGAAGGTAAATGTCCTGGAGACAGATATGGTCTGTGGAAGATAAGGAGACGGGAAGCCTAGTGGGGACAGTTTAATCAAGAGCAACTGACTGAGACTAACATTAAACCTATCAGACCTGGTAGGAAATAAAGATGATCAATATGCTTTCAGTCTAACCGCCTACGCCCATCTGAGGGCTATAATTACCAAAAACACAGGGATTTGTAGCCTGTAATGATGTTTGTGATTACTTCCAAATTTGGTTCACAATAATTGTTAGGGACAGCTATATTGATTTTCATTTAAATCCAAACGTTAGCAAACATTCTTACATCGACCAATAGTGGAGTAAAATAATATAAAGCATAAGCAGCAGGTTATGAAGGGTGGGATCTTATCTATTCACATTTTATCATTGAGAATCTAAGAGTCTTTGAAATGTTAGGCAGAGGGAAAAAACAGATGGGAGATATGAGAGTTGAAGTATGAAGAAGAATAGGGGAAATAACAGCTAATAACAATAGAAGGGGAATGTAACAGAATGGAACAGAATATAAGCCGCCTCTATCTAGCACCACTGGTCCCGTATACATAACGCTATGGGGAATGGGATCACTATGTATTGCTTTAGGCAGGTGATCTTATCATTGTATACACAAAAAACCCTCGGTTCACGGCCAACTGACAGCCATCAGTCACTGACAGACGGTGTAGGGACAGTATCATTAGCCCTGTAATTGTTTCTAGTTCTATTAGAGCTTGGAGTATGATTATTTGGTTCACTATTAATCCCTAGTCATGTTAATTCCACTATCACTGCTCACTGGCGGTCAACTCCAGCCGCCAACTACCGCCATCACTGCATGTGACATCATGACCTCATGACCTAATTTGATCTGAAACAAGGCTCAGATCACCTGCCTCTATCATCAGACTGATCCAGATCACCTGCCTATAGCACTACAAGTGATCTTATTCCCCATAGCGTTACGGCCCTTATTGGATCAGTGGTGCTAGCTAGAGGCACATGATTTCTGTTCACAGGGCTGCAAATATTCACTCTTGGCCCAGAGATGTTGGTCCAGACCTGTAGATTTCTGTAGCTATGGGTCTAGGTGGCTCACGACTGAAAAACATTCTTTCATCTCATACAGTACTGGTTTTTGACACCAGGGGGAAGTATATGGGTAAAACACTGACAAAAACGGTTAAAAATGCTTTAGACCAATTTCTAATAAGGAATCCAGTGGTATGATGAAAATTGTTCCATCTCCACTAAAAATGTTCCATTTTTGGAACATTGGTTGCCATGGAAACATAGAAAGTTGGTAGATAAGGTTATTTCTGGTTGCCATGGAAACCACTCCCCTATCCCAATTGGGAATTGTTGCCACAATTTATTTTTTTTTTTTAATTCTTTCAAGAACCCAGAACCGAAAACAGAGCTCCAAAATTCCCTCTAGAACCAATTTTATGACCAAAAAAAAAACATATTTCTTTGGTTATTTTTCCACAAAACTGTATTGGCTGCCATTTTTAAACCTTAAAACGCCATTTACCCACAGGAGGCATGTTTTACCTCACATGGCCACATGTTTACACCTCACAGAAGGGCTCAGAGAGCATTATAGATAGTCAAATCAGCTTCCGCAGGTTAGAAAACAGAGATATTGACACTAGAATTAAGATGATAGAAGAACTAAGTACTTCAATTTCTATGAAGGAAACAAGGTTTGAAAGGTTAACCTGATGGCCATCTTGGAAAATGGCCGCCATCTTGAATTTTCAAATGTCTAGTGACACAGTTATAAAAGGCAACCTATAAGGACTTGTCATGTTCAGTTTCATGCTAATATCACCTTTCAAATTTGCCTATGTTACTTTACATTTGCTGAATACTGGATATTTTAAGCCAAAAATGGCAGCCATTCTCGGGGATACAGAGTGAAAATATCAAATGTTATATGGCAGATTTAGATTCAGCACACCCAAAATACCCTTTTCCAACTCTATGAACAATTCTACTCAAAAATGCCTTGCACATTCTTTTGAGGCCTCTTTTTCTAAATACTGCCCCTGACTACTAACCATTACACTATACAGGTTGCTCTGTGACAATGCATCATGCATTGATGTATTATATTCTAACAGCAATAATTAGAACATCATTATGTGTAACCCTTGAACTGTATTATGTATTTATAACAGAGGATTACTGCCACTGCTAATGTGTGGTCTAAGGCACTGGACTTGAAGGTGTATGGTTTATTCATACCTGGGTTCAGATCCCACCAGAAGCAAGGTTTTAAATAGGACCGTATTCTCCATGTATGGATAACCTAGGACGAGGTGAGGTTTGCTGGAAATAATTGGCCGACCGCGCAGTGGGAGGGCGATTATTTCAAGCTAACCTCACCGAGTCCAAGGTTATCCATGCATTAATGCGTTTATCGCACTTATTCATCCATTATATTAATTTCTTACCTTATAACCCCAGAATTAATCCATGAGAAGACATTTTGTAAGTGCATGCGATCCACTCGGTTTGCCAAGCTGTCGTGGCCATGTTGTCACTCTGCCCGACATAGCTCCACCTTTACACACATTTTCCGGGTATAATCCAAGCGTGTCAAGCCCTGTTCTTCTAGCACCGCCAAATATATGATCTCTAGTTGGTGTTCGCTACATTTTGTATCCATTTTCTTATAAATAAATAAGAATCCATTGATTTTCCATAGCGATCCAACGCACACGGCCCGGTACACGGCCATTGCATCTTCTTGACGAAGCGGATAGGTGCCCAGATGTACCTGACCTACTTTCAGCTGAAGAACTGGGTCAGCAAGCCGCAATGGTGTGTGCCGAGACGTATCGCTATGGAAAATTATTGGATTCTTATTTATTTCGAGGATATGGAGAAATTAGGCATGGATGTTTATATAGGATATCTAAAAATGGTTCTCTGTTAATAACTCCACCTTCCACCATTGGATTCTATGCTAACGAGGTGTGTAAACTTCAGGTATGTCGGACAACTTTTTCAAATCCTTGATATACATTGCTTTGTATCACCGGTCAGCTTGGTATAGTGGACAGCGAGCTCGTCTCCTGCCCCAGCGGCCGGGGATTGATTCCCCGTTGAACTCTAAATGGTTTTACCTGGAAATTAATGGCGTAGTTGACATTGTATACTTCGCCAATTTATTAACCTGCTCAGGTTCTAACCAAGATCATTTTAGAAAAAAAAATGGATTCTGAGAGTGTGGTTAAACCCTGATAATGGCACGGGCTTATGACCAAAAAGGCACTGTAGAGGCCAGAATCGTGAGATAATCATTGATATTTTTGTAATGTATGTATACATGTATCTTTTTAATGCTGGTGTACTAAAGTAAAAACAGTTAAGCTGGAATTTGTCATGAAGGTTATTTCAAGAAAGAGGCTTTGCTAATAACAATAGAAGGAGGAATTGCCATAGTGTTGCAGATTGAGGTAATATCATGTTACAATTGAACAGGATTTACACAGTTCTCCACGCACCTCAATATCCACTGGTTGCCTTGCTCCCACTGCTATATTCTGTAATGGCATGTGATATTACAAAATGATATTCGCTTAATATGCAAGTACAAACTATTTTCACCTTAATTACCTTGTGATTGTCCAACCAGTAACAAACCCATCATGTCTCCATGACACCATGAGTTTTGGAATGATGAAGACATGACTAATTGCTTTTTTTTACAGAGGCTCCTTAATCTCATGTTTATTTTTTTCTCTGGTACAAAAAGGGACCCATTCCTTTCTACTGTATCGGTTTCTAACACTTTGAGGGCAATAGCCTGTGGTGGTCATTATTATTGTATGAAATGCTATACTGGGGGAGAAATCTTCCATGATTACAATCACACATGATACCTGTTCCATGACCACGGCAAGTGAAAGACAAAACCTAAGAAGAATAAAGATTTTATTTGCACCATGTCATTTGAAAAGGGTTGATGACAGAAAAACACCATTGGCTGATTGCACTCCTCCTGCCAATATGGCAGATCATCAAAGGTACTTTTTCTGTAATCAGGTCTAAGCTAAAGTATAGAAATGACCCTGGGTGATTTTTGACCCAGAGTCATTTTTGACCCTGCCCCCCACCATCCCCCCACTTAACCTACTTGAAGAATTTTCACCCCAGAGTCATTTTTGACCCTGGGTCATTTTTGACCCAGTGTCATTTATGACCCTGTTCCCCACCCCTCCCCTTCCCCCTCTCTCTGCCCCTCAGTTAACCTAGATAAGTGGCCTCTCCCCTATACTGACTTTCAGTTATGAATAGGCAGCAGATTAAGTTTCAAATTGTGTTTTTGCAACTGCTATAGTTCATATTCAAAAGTTATTTTAGATTTAACTAGGATACATAATGGTCTTTCCAGTGATGTATGATTGATCAATCTCAAATGTGATACAAACTTATCATCTGCATTATTGTGAGCCCAGAGAGCTATTTTCCCTCATACCCACTGCAATAATTAAAACAGAATGCAATATAAGATGGCTGAAAAGTAGTTTGGTATTCTAGACTACCATTATCAATCCTCCTCTTTTCATATAATGGTTTTATGATTGATAGATAAAGAAAAATGGCCCCAAAAAGCAATTAAAACTGCTTTTTCCATAGCAAACAGAGCAGGGTCATTTTTCACCCTGTGTCATTTTTCACCCATGATCATTTTTGGGGTTTTACAGAACCTGGTAATTACATCAAAGGCAGAGTGGGTCATGGTCATTGTGGTCAGGCTGATTGATAGGGCAGCTCAGTTAAATCAGAGTGATCAAGGAGTTAACATTGAAATCACTGTTGGCCAGCATTAGCCTAAGTTCCCCACTACCTCTTGGCTACATCTGTATCCTTAGTGGCTTTGAGTAAGATGAAGCCATTTTGACCATTTCCTTTTGACCATTTAAGGGTGGCAGCAACTTTAGAACTTGAATTTAGTCCTAAAAGGTGGGTGACAGAAATATTACAATGTAAGAGTTTTTATTTGTGTTTGTGCACATGGACCACAACAAAAAGAAAGAAAAAAATATAAGACATGATGTTTAACTAACACCTAATACTAAGACTCTATCACTGCCACAAACTAGGCCTCTGTACTGTCTTTGTCACAGGAGAAGAACTATGATATAAGAGAGCATGTTCACATCATGCACTAACTAAATTGTGCACTAGGCCAGTTATGAAATACTACTATCTGCACTCATGTTATGGTCTGTAGTATTAAAGTACTGCCAATATTATTTAGAGAATAGACAACGATCTTCTTCACAGCGAGACTGTCTGTTGTCCTATAATGCAAAAATGCATCTGAGTCAAGAGGTGAAGAAGGAGTTGTCTATGGTCTTTATAAAACATTTTACATTTCATTCCAACCAATCAAGTACCCAATCAATGCATATCTAGAGGAATTAAGGAATTAAGCTATGGTGACCTTGCTAAGCTGTGCACTGCATTCCTATAATGCACTCAAGGTCACTTCTATCGTGCAGCAGAGCACTGCCAGCCAATTTATAAGCGTTTCAATGTGTTATAGTTGTAATATGAGGTGTGAGTGAGATGACTGCCTGACTCCTAATTTCTGAACTTAGTCTGCTGATAGTAATGGTTATTCAATATGATGCAAATACTAATTTTATTTAAGGGTCTGTTTTATTTTCCCATTTGTGTACAGCATTCATTCTGTTCCTGGCTTAAGGTAGGATATCCACATGGTGTGAAAGCAAGAGGGTATACCTTCTACACAGAAATAAATGTACAGATACATAGATGGAAGCAATGGTTAAACAGCAGTACATGGTAGGTTTCACTGAAAACAATCACTTAACTAACGTCATATACAAGGTGTATCCTTATTCAACAGCTGTTCCTGTCTGTAACCTTCCATAACTGCACCATTAGCTGATCCGCTTTAACACATGACATTGTTCAATCAATGACTCATAAAACCTAATAAACTATTCATTTAGACCTAATAGAGCAGGGCATGGGGAAAGGGTGGATATACATGAAATCTACATGTAATGAATTGTAATTGCTTACCAGGGAAATTTATAAAATAATACAAAAAATACACTGTAGAATCAGCAGCTACCATTGGTGTTTTCCTTTTTCTATGTATATCCCTCAGATGAAAAACATTGACCCTTGTCTTTTCCTACACTAGCAGTGATTGTTATGTACTATGTTTATCCTTGGGCAAGGCACAGTATTTTTTTGGCATAAAAGCCATGAGAATCACAATTCTGCAGCTTGATATCTATCATAATTAGTACCCATGCTCTACTGACTTTCATCAAACATTTCAAAAACATACACTTTAGCTTTACAGGTATTATAAAGCTCTTTGTAGAACCTGCTTCCATATTAATGTCAGGATTGCTTATTCATATCAATAGCCATCTTTGTATGCTTAGATGTAGGGCTTTGGTTGAAGTAGTATCAGTGCTAGACAGAAGGGACTATGGTTGGTCATCATCTATTGATGAGGCAAATAAAAGCTAAAAAAAAGGATGCATAAGCCTACACTGCAAGGGAGATGAGAGGTCCTGTGTCAAATCTGCCTGCAATTCTCTAAAGCCACTTGTTTGGCTACACACATAAAGAATAATTAAAGTTTGCAGACATGCATTTAGAGTATGAGGACGTTATGGGAATACATTGGCATATCCCCTGTCTTCCAAACCAAGAGAAAGGGAAGATATTAATCAGATCAAACAGGTTTCCATCAGGAATGGACTACAGACTTTTATTTTCTAGTTTGCACAACATTGACTCAATCAGCACCTGGCCAGATCTTTGGGGTTGAACTTCACATGAGCTGTTGATGGGATAAGTATGGCAGGTAGCAACTGCTTTGTTAAGTTGGGTAGGATAATGCTTATGGGAAGTTTATATATGTGAAGGGCGTATAACAAGTTGCTTCCCTTACACTTAATAAAATGGAAAGTGGGTGATTTCTTGATAGATGATAGTCTCTGCATGAGTTGGTTTTTGTTTTGCCATAATATGCTGTGTCTGTAATGAGTGAAGCTCATTGTTTATGAATAAATGGTGCATAAATGATGTAGGTGTGGTGATTGCCATCTCCCAATAATTATGTTTTATTCTTTTATGCCACGAATTTTGGGCCTAGACTTTGATTTGGATGCTTGTTTATCCTGCATAACTAATTCAAATTTAGAACCGGTAAGGATACATCAGTACATGAAATAAATTCGCACCATATTTACAAAAAAAGAAAAAAGACTGATTCAGCAGATAAGAATCTTACTGATAAAGCATTATAAACCTATACGTATCATGCTGCCTGTAAGGTGTTGATGTCACACAATAATACTAGAGGCTTATCACTGTTTCCTGCTACCAGTGGAGACCATCAAAGGTACTTAAAATGTGCAATTACACCACTGGCACTCAGGGTCCGGGTTGTTTCTATGTGATCTCTTTGATAGGGCAGCTCACTTAAGTCAAAGTGAAGCTAACAAAAGGAGACTGAGGCCATGCAGAAAGTCACCATTCTCTCTTTTGAAGGACTAACCATTTACTGCACTTCTGTGAATTCTAATCTTTACTTGTTCACATTTATGATGGTATAAGCTAAGTTCTGTCTCCCATCATGTACTAAATACATCCTGGCATTGGAGTGTATTAGACCTTAGACCATGGCAGCAACCTAACACTGAAGGATGGCAAGCTATCTATAGACTACTTCATACATAGTGTCTCAGTGGCCTGTCTTTTAGTGTAGGAGAACATCTAGTCAATAGGTCAGTAATGAGGATGAAGTCAGTCGCTCAATATACAGCTGCTACAGCGAATACCACCCCTTCACCTGTCAGGATGAATCCATTTTGGGTAAGGGTGAGGCAAAGCCACATGTTCGAAGAGGCAATAGCAGAGGCCTGACATCCCTAGTACTGTGATAAAGTGAAGCACCTTAGATATTTTTTCTAAGTTGAAATTAATTTAGCACCAATGTTTCTTTTTTCTATAAAAGCATCAGGTGACCTGTTTGCATGAGACATCTCTTTCTCTCTCTCTCTCTCGCTCCATCCCTGTCTCTCTCCATCCCTGTCTCTCTTGTGCCTTTCCACTTACAATAGCTGAAAGATGACAGGATATACTAGTATATATTAAAGTGACCAAAACAAAGTAGAGCCTTTCAGCTATAATCACATGGCTGTTTAATCACAGCTCCTGAAGTGGAATTGCAAACTTGTGATCTCTTTTATTCTCTCCATGTTGCACTGAATCACTTATCACACCACACATGCCTAGAAATATATTTGCAGAGGCTAAACGTTGTGTGATCGGGTCACAAAAGCAACCTCTCCATGATCTGTGTTGGCATTTCACATTTTTGCTTTCTCATTTTACTTTTCAATTTGAACTCTTTTAGGACTCATTTGCATGCAGTGATGTAATTTGAGCACACAGCTGCCAGAGTGATTTGAATTGCCATTAACAGGATGGGTGTCAAAATGGCAATAAAGTACAGACTTAAATATGCGGTTCAACTCAAAACATGGTTTATTTTTACATAAGGCTGATTGGGGGAAATGTAAATAAAAGGACAATCAGGCAGTTTAAAGATATCATGGGGATAATGATGGAATTGGGACTGATGGAGTCAAAGACTTACTGTAAAAAGAATGTTGACACAATAACGGTGAAATCCTTGTTCCAAAGATGTCCATTTTTTTCACCCTTAGTGATTTTCTTTTACTGCTTCATTGTATAAACTATATTGCTTCTCTGAAATGCAATTATTGTGCCTCATTGTTCAGTTTCATGAGGATCCCTGGTAGACTCAACATATAGTTTTTTGGAGTGCTGTTTTGTAGAGAAAGAGGACTTCAGAAGGAGGAAGACGGAAGAGATAATGAGGATGTTTAGAGGGAAGCAAAATATAATACCAAATGAATGGGGAAGGCTATGTAGCTCAAGCATTCACCTGACATGATAGCCATGGCACAATTCAAGAGACACATAAGTTACTTGGGAGTGGACAATGGTCAAAGCCATAGAGACAATTGCAGACATTAGGTACATATTGCTTGGGAGGGGTAGGATGGAGGTGAGTAAAGAGGAAGGCGATACAATGAGTAAGGTACAGTCAGATAGTGAAATAATGCTATATAAGCGTGTTAGTGGGGGAGAGACAGGTCAGGGGAGTTAAATGATCAACAGGAAAGAAGCAGATAGATGGGAGGAAGAAACTCAAGATGATATGACTAGCCCCCTTCAAATTATAGCCCTGCATCTGGTGGCTACTAATGATTCCTCTGGTACGACTGCCTTACCTGCCTTACCAAGCACCATGCAGCAGTTCTGCATGAATAACAAAAACAAAAAAAAATATGTTTGATGTTTAATAGCATGCTCCATCACTCGGTTAAAAACAGTATCACTAGGGCACAATACAATTTAACGTGATACTCCATCAAATTAAATGATATCTGAGGCATCATTTATTCATTTGTTCCATCATAATTTATTTGCTGACAGGTTAAGATTGGCACCAAAGCCAACTCACCACTATCAGTCATACACAAATAGATTAATGATATCTCTGATGTGCAGTTTACTAGATCGATCCGAACATGAATGAGTATGTTTATATCTTGTCATCAGTGCCTGATATGATTATTTTTCACACAAGGTTATTTTTCAAACTTTGGTTCTTATAAATGCAATTTGAGCTCTCTAGGAAAATATTACTGGAAACCCACATTGCAAACCATAGGAAGTGGGCTGTTGGAACCAAGTTCTGTTGTGAACTATGGAAGCCTTGCAGGGCCACACCATAAAAGCATTCACTTGAAAATCAGCATGATTTTCTTATTACCCGTAAGATAAACTTGAGAAAAATATTGCTGTCAAACACACTTTTTTCTCTGTCAATTGCCGTCAACATGATATTTTTCACCGTCAACTGTCAAGTTAGATAACAACCTTGCTGTTGAATGTCAACTTGACAGGGGGAAAAGTCATGTTGTCTTGTCTACTTTCAAAATGATGTATTAAACCTGTTAACAGTCTAGCTAGAAATAACTAGCTGTGAACCTTCCCTATAGCCTGACCATCCTGGGGATATTTTGCCTGAACTGGACACTTTCTTGCTCCCACACAGTTTGTCTATTCAGAAAGGATAAATGAGCCTCATCCCCTATTCACAATAATTAAACTTCTTTCATCCTTTAGCTTCTTCATTTGCTCCTAAAAACTTCAAAGGACTTTAGTTATACTATGCCATGGTAATATATCACAACATTGATCAAAAACTGCCAGTGTAGATTGCCTAATTTCACCCTTATTTCAGAATATTCAAGAATGGAATGAATCATACCTATTGCAAAAAAGTCATCAATGGTTCATCATGAACTTTGCTATAGAAGCTGGGTGACTCTTTCTTCTATAGCCTATATAACCAGCACATCCCATCAATGCCAATGGAAATTGGTGTGCTCAACAAGCACTAAAGTGGTGCTGTAGTCAGCAACTGAAAGTCACCTAGCGCTTTAAGAGCTGAATAGTGTTTCAATGCATTCTGTGACCATGCCATATGAATGCAAATCTATGCTTTAGTTTTGATACACTACAATCAGGTTTAATCTGAGTTAATTGCTATCATGGCAATCATGGAATGTGTTTCTTGATGCATCATGCAGCGCTTAAAGGTTAAGAGCTCTTAGGATTCATTGTTGCTTTTGTTTAGCTGCTTGTGGAGCCACTGCATATATCCATCTGCTGGCTTCTTCTTGGCTAATAATACAGGTTGCATACACTGTGTGACAGAGAAGTGAGTCTTGCTCTTCTATGAACAGTTGATGCTAGCCAGGAACCTTTAGTTCCTGCTTAATGCTGTTTAACAATTCCCATTATGCCTATCTATGATACCAGCACATTCACATGCCACATTTGATTAAGAACAGTGTCTAGTAAAACATGACCTCATGGGGAGAAACTGTTGTCTCCCTAGTCTTTTAATGATGAATTAAATTTGTTATCCAGCCCTCTGGCTTTTGGTTGATTAATTGGTGTCTGAGAGGAATGGTATTTGCGATAGTTGGGTTTCAGGGATACTGTGTGGCTCCAGATTAATGCGTAAGGTTGTCATGTTACAATGATTTAAAACCATATTGTTTTAATTATGTGTTAATATGCATATCAAAAGGGGGAGATGTTGTTTTTGTCTTCCCCTCTTTTTCATTTCACTTTTAAAATTCCTTTTTTAACATGTTTTCTCTGTTGAGCCACCTCCATTGGTGACAGCTAAAGGCAAACTATTGAGTGAATATTCAGGCAAACTATTGAGTGACTAATCAGACCTCCAAAACAGCCCAATCTTGGGTCATCCGAAACAGAATACAAGGGTGATTGGGTGCTTCATCTTGAGAGAAACTCTTTCACTATTATCTACAAATAGGACGAAACAAACAGTGTTTTAAAAAGAAAAAAAACACAGGTTACTACCACATACTGGCTGTAAACTTAAGCCTTTTATCAGGCATACGATATAACATACAAATACTCTACAAAACAGGCTGACAGGGACTGCTGAGGCACCAGTTCCTGAATAACTCTATTTTGTATTTCCTGCCAAACTGCAGTGACATAGTAAAAGGTAACTGAAAGATGAGCCTTATGTGTGTATAAATGACTGTAGGTATGTTGTACAACCTCTTTATTTGTTGTCTGAGTGTTCTTATTGGTATATGATGTTGTATAATGAGCTATGGCCATTCTCTTAAAGGTTGATAAAACATGAAACATGAGTGAAGCTTGTAGGGTTTTTGGACCGTTAGAGGTATAGTGATATGAGGTCAACCTATCATCTTGTATGGTGTTTCTATCATTTCTATTCCACTATAGACGTGTTTGAGTTATTGAAAAAGAGTATTTTTTTGTACATTAAAATATATTTCTGTACCACATGATACTCACACATTGCAAGAAGTTTAGAAATCTTGAATTCTTCCTTTTCAAAGTATTAGCAGTCAGCCAAGATGGGCCCTATGTGTATATAAATGACTCTAGGTAGGTAGAATAACCTCTTAATTCATTGTTTTTGCAACACCATTTCTATATGATCATGTATAGCTGAGCTATGGCCCTTCTCGTAAAGGTTGATGAGACATGAAGCGTGAGTGAATCGTGGAGGTTACCTCTCTGAGGTAATAAAAAAAAGAGTTTTTGGTGTATGTTAAGATATTTTTTTCTACCACATGGTATGCGCACGTTGCGAGAAGTGTAGAAATTTTGTAATTTTTTTTTTCAAAGTCACAGAAGGTGAGTCAAGATGGGTCTTATTTGTGTATAAAATTTACTTTAGATAGGTAGTACAACTTTTTTCTCATTGTTTATGCAATTCCATTGGTATATGGTCAATTGCATTGAGATGAGGGCCAAACCCATTTTTCACCATGGGAAGGGGGTAAATGTGACTAAAGATTGAACGTTTTAGATATTTTTTCATTTCCATTAGGTGGGTAAGGCCAGGATCTTGCTTGGAAACTATGGTTTTGCCCATGTATTATTACTATTTAAAGCAGCAGACTACAAAATATAAGCTTTTTATGGGGTATTTCAAACATTTTTTCATAGTGCTCCCACTGGTATGGGGCAAAGTAAAGAAAAAATGCATTGGAAATGTATAATTTTTTTTTATATTTCCACTAGCCCCCAATATTTAGCATTATATTATAATCAATTTAAGAACTATTCCCCTTATCTGCCTTGAGTTATTGCTAAAAACCTTGTGGTGTAGGTAAAGTGGAACCATACGTGCCTCATTCTTTAATACATGATAGTGGGGAGAAATAAATCATATTTATTAAAAGCAAAAATATAATTAGAAAGCCTTAGATGTCAACTATTAGTCATTAGTTAAATAATTTTAGATTCATTAACATTATACCTCAGTATTGCCATATTTGAAATTGCAATGTGATTTGGTGTAGTTTTAGAGGAACCATACGTGCCACATAAAGTGATTCCTCCAGTGCATCGTTATGGGATTTCTTAGAGATGCATTGTCATAAAGATTAACCACTAATGCACCTATCTACATGTAAATATTACAGTCCCATTATATAACTCAATGGAAAGCTATGACAGTTTTTCCATGTCAGGAACCATACGTGCCACATGGAACCATACGTGCCACAATATGTATTATGCCTGAAATATCACAAATTAAGAAGTTTTGTTGTTATGACAGATTACTATTATAAAAAGACAATGCCCAGCATCATGCAAAAATGATATCATATGAATCTGTTCACTTGAGGGTAGAAAAATTTACTCCCCAAAAATGAGCCTATTTGGACCAGAATCCCATAGGAACTAATGCTAAATAATGGAATTGACTCTAAAATTGGCAATTTTTGATATTAGTGTTCCCAATTTTCAGGGTAGGTGCCTCAGTACACCAGTATTTTGGACACACAATTTCAAAACTATCCAAGCAGTTTAATCTTTACCCCTTAGTGAGCCTGGTGTGACCCCAACTCAGTGCAATTCACCATATGATGACGTACAGCTGAGCTGTGGCCTTTCTTGAACAGATAGATGAAACGTGAAGCGTGATTGAATTCCGTGAAGCGTGAGTGAATTGTATGTTAGTCTCAAAGTATGTGCTGAAGACAAAGTACTGATATTGTATAGGAGGCAAACTGCCATTGTTTTATAAGGTACACATACTGGAGACAATGGGCAGTTAATATCATTATTGTATAAGTGTTATTTAACCCTTTAAGGACAGAACAAAAATTGTTGCCCTGGCCATGGGGACGGCCTCTGAAAAAAGTATAGTTCCTAGAGGACGAGCCTATTTTCAATTCCTATACTAATCCTATATAACTGGCATCGACTATAGTCGACGCTAGGCCTGCCATGGTGTCGACTATAGTCGATGCTAGGCCCTCCATGGTGTCGACTATAGTCGATGCTAGCCCTCGATGGGTTAATGAGCGAGGCTAAAGTTGGGAAATTGTTAATTTTCAGCATTTCCAAAATTTTCGCCAACGCATCAGTTCAAGAATTTCCAATCCTTACTTTAGCTTGTTGGTATACATAAAGATGCATATTGTACCAGTTAGTACACATAATTTGGTGCAGCTAGACCTATATTTAACAATTAATCATGCTGCAACCGTTTCCACTCACTCACGACTCATGTTTTTGAAAGGTTTTAGGTTATCTATGATAGAAAGTGACATGTTAGGAGTTGGATCCTTGAATGAAACTCTTAAATAGCCAAGATTTAGGGCTTTCAATAAAATATAATGTTATTAAGAAATGAGTTTGTTAATTGCAGTATCAGCCCCCCATGTCCTAGAAATCTTGGAATGAGCCATATATATATATATATATATATATATATATGTATATATATATATATATGTATATATATATATATATGTATATATATATATATATATATATGTTTATATATGGTACTATATACACTCGTGTATATTTATATAATTAACCGCGGACGGTTAGGGACTACTTGCAGCTCGTAAGGATACCAATGATGTCATAGTATGACGTCACAGTCAACATACCACTGGTATAAAAGGGGGTGGTTTCAAAGTAACCGTCAATTGGCTCGATTCACCTGGACAGGTAACACCACGCTGGGTGTTCCCTCAAAATTTTAAATTTAAAGCAGTTTTTTCCGGTTTATTGCTTGGATATCGGCTCAAGCATGGGGAAAAAAACTACTGCAGGTGCGAAGAAGAAGGGTTCGTCGAAAAAATCGGCTAAAACGGACCGAGAATCGGCCAATTTGGGATCTTCGAGCAGTTTAACTTCTCTATGTGGGGGTCTGGAGCCCTTGCAGCCTAACACGCCACAGGCTAGAGAGAGTGAGACTGCTGACCAGACGAGGCTGGACTTGATGGAGGAAGACCTTTTGGATATAAAGAAGATGCTGCGAGATGTTATTGCTAGCCAAGGGGCCCGTAAGGATGAGATGAATCCTTTGAGCGGACTGGACAGCGGGGCGGCGGGAGCACGTGCATCTGTATACAAACAAGATTCGAGAGACGCGAAACCAAGGCGACGGGGGCGTGGTCTACAGCGGGACGTTGACAACGACAGCGTCCATAGCAACCAAGATGGCGGCGAGTGGACCAGAGCAGGACGTAGAGGTCGTCAAACGAGATCGAAATCGTCTTATACCGCTCCTCACAGGAGTCCCAGCTCGTCAAGAGGGTCGTCAATGGACTCGTCAATTCATCGCCATCACGCCAAGCAAAAAATTGGTGAGTTTGACCATGAACAATTCATAAAAAAACGTGACAAGGTCGACAGCATTGAGAAACTTGTATTGGTCAATATCAAATTCATTATAGATTATTACAAGGATGGGGACGATGTGGAGGGCATGCTCAGGCACCTCCAGATGTTGGTTGAAAAGTCAGACACGAAAATTTTCACTGTAAAAGCCTTAGTAGCATATGACAAGTCCGTTAGGGACAGAGCCAATACTGATGGTTTAGATGCCTTTGCTATGATTGAAAATTCGGATATCCTCCGTCATTTGTCCTATGACAGAACAGTACAAGCCCAGAAGGCTTATTCATCCAAGTCAAAAAATTCTGGGAAATTTAAAGTATCTACAAATTCATGTTATGCCTTTAACAGGGCTGAAGGATGCACTAGGGATCTTTGCAAGTATAGACATGTATGTAGCTCATGTACCAAGTCAGGTCACAGTAGAGTGGACTGCCAAGTAAACAAATCTGACTAGGATTGTACAGGTGGCCAGGTTCCTATATATGATAGTGTATCGATGCCAAAGTCGTGTATAGTAGGTTTGGTAGATCCTGGCTCGCCCCCACCCGTTGTTCCAGGTCAGGGTGTTGATGTAAATAATGCTGGAACGGTAGATTTGGCCTCCCCGAGTGATATCAGTGAGAGCTCAGGTGCCTATGGTTCTTATGTGGAATCTGTAGCAAATTTACAAGTAAATGTTGAAGATGATATTAATATATCATATGGTGGCCCAGTACAGGGCAAGGTTAAACCACTGTTTACTGTCGCTATTAATAATTTACCTAGCATCGAAGTGTATGATAGCTGTATAAATGGTGTGTGCAATTGTGTTCATTATGTTCATGGGAAAAAGTCTCAAATCTTACCCTGCAGAGTAGCCCCTTACTTAACCCAAAAAGGTGTCATAAATATAGATAGTAAAGAGGCATTATTCTTGTGGCAGGGTTTTGTTGAAGGGTTTAAGATAGTTGACCCTGCGTGCAATACATCTTACGATTGCAAAAATTATAAGTCCATTCTTGAAGGTACTTTTTACGAGGAATTTTGTAGCATATTGCGAGAGGAGTTAGAGGCTGGTCTCTTATCTAAAGTTGAAGACAAACCACAGTGCATTCACTCTCTGGGTGGTGTTGAAAAATCTAATGGCAAGCTAAGGCCGATAACTGATTGCAGTATGCCGGAAAAAATTTCCATTAATAACTATATGGACGAGACTAGTTCTACCTTCTCTTACAATAATATTGGTACGGTCACAGCTCAGTTGGATAGAGGTGACTTTATGAGCGTAGTAGATTTAAAATCTGCCTATAGAACCATTAATGTTTATGGCCCCCACACTGGTATGCAGGGCTTTAGGTGGGATTTTGGTCAAGGTGAAGGTTTCTATGTAAGCAACAGGTTAACTTTTGGACTTAAGTGTGCTCCCTATTTATTCAACAGAATATCTGATTTTATTGTGGAGGTGGCTAAGAGCTATGGTGTTAAAAAATTGGTAAATTACCTAGATGATTTTATCATAATTGCTGATACTTATGGTGAATGTCTACGTCAAAGGAATATCCTCATTGAATGCATGCAACATATGGGGTTTGTGATATCTAGGGAAAAGGTAACGGAGCCTTCACAGACGTGTAAATTTCTTGGTATTAATATAGACTCTATTAATCTGGAACTTTCGTTACCAGAGGATAAGGTGACTAAGATGAGAAGTATTTTGATGGAGAATGTTAACAAGAAATTTATTTCAAAGAAGAATCTTGAAAGGATAGGTGGCCTGATGTCTTTCTGCTCGCAGGTGGTTAAGGGTGGTAGAACCTTTAGCAGGAGAATTTTTGATGTCTGCACTCGGGCCAGACCCGGAGGTTATATTAGGGTATCAGCTTGCACCCGCCAGGATATGCAGTGGTGGCTAGATTTTTGTAAAGTTTTCAACTGTAAGAGGTTAATTCTAAACGACTTGGTTAATACACCTATGTACTCCGATTCATCAATTAAGGGCTTTGGAGCATGGATGGGTAAAGATTACTTATATGGTGACTGGACTTCATACGATAGGTTCAACCTGGGTTCAGGCCATTTTGCTCCTCCCCCAATACTGGATAGTTTTAATAATCACCATAGGAATATAAATGTGTATGAGCTATATCCAGTCATGGTTGGTCTGAAACGCTGGATTTCAGGTTGTAAAAATAAAAGAATCCATTGCATTACTGATAATATGCAAGTTCTAGCTATGATAAATACTGGTAGGTCCAGGAATAAGTTATGTTTGGAGTGGTTAAGAGAGATCTTCTGGCTTTGTTTTATAAACAATGTGGAGGTATACGCAACCTATATTAAGTCAGAGGACAATATCCTGGCCGACCAACTTTCTAGACTTGCTTATAAGGGTATTCCGAGCAAATGTATAGCCTCTCTCCATGATAATAATATGTGTTGCTTTAATTCCAGACTGGGAGAGATTACTAAAAAGAAAAAGGTTACTTTTAGCCCAGGGTGTGTCAGAAAATACGAGGAGGGCAAGGAACCAACAACTTAAAAGGTATAAAAAATTTTGTAAAGAATTTTGTTTACAAACTTTTCCTTGTTCTCCCTCCCAGGGTTCTATTTATGCTGTGTATTTATCAGATTTTATGAAGCCATCATCTGTAAGAAATTACTTGTCTGCGGTCTGGTATTTTCAAAAGCTTAAGGGTTTCCCTGATTATAGTAGTAACTTCATGTTAAAAAAGACCCTAGAGGGCATTGACAGGTTTTCCACCTGTTCTACTAAAGAAATTTATTCTTTAACTCCAAAGGACATGTTGAGGTTAAGGTCAAATTTGGATCTAACCAACAGAGCAGACTGGAAATTTTGGATGGCAATTTTAACATGCTATAGGGGTGTTCTACGATTGGGGCATGTAGTCAAGTCTCCACACTCCTTAAAGGTTTTTTCACCAGGATTATCTGTCTATGTGTATCAGAACTTCAAAAACTGTTCAACTTGGTAAAAATTCTTTTACTATTTATTTGTCAAAGGATGTTAAATCTTCGTTATGTCCTTACCAAGATCTAAAAAAATTGTGCATGGGTAGGAGGAGTAATGAGTATGTGTTTAAGCCTCTGCTGTATCAGTATGTCAACTCTAGGCTAAAATCTTTGTCAATTCAAGCTGGTATCGAAGGCCATGTTTCTACCCATTCCTTAAGGCACGGTGGTGCTACGTTATTAAAGGATGCTGGACTCAGTATAGAGTCTATCAAAAAGAGAGTAAATTGGAAATCCAACTCTGTTTTTAATTATCTACATAATTACAGGGATGAGCTGTTAGAGTTGGACAAGATATGTCAATCTCATTTGCAATGCTGATTGATATGTGTTTTCACATGTGTTTGCCGTGTTTTTGTGTGTTTTTTGGCATGTATGGTGCTGATAGCCCCAAGGTCAGTAACCCACCAAACTCATGTGTTCTGTTAGATCATTAATACATGTATATTTATTAGTATCTTTTATTATCAGTATACCTTGTTAACTATTATTATCCTATCTATTATTACCGGTATATTATTCCCTGGTAGCGAGATAACTTATGGTACTATATACACTCGTGTATATTTATATAATTAGCCGCGGACGGTTAGGGACTACTTGCAGCTCGTAAGGATACCAATGATGTCATAGTATGACGTCACAGTCAACATACCACTGGTATAAAAGGGGGTGGTTTCAAAGTAACCGTCAATTGGCTTGATTCACCTGGACAGGTAACACCACGCTGGGTGTTCCCTCAAAATTTTAAATTTTACTATTGTTAGTACTATGGTATTAATACTGTTATTCTGTACTATTATTATTATACTATTGTTGTTATATTATGTATTTTACTGGCTATGCTTATTGTCAACTAATTATTATAGTTGTTTTAATAAAGGCATGTATGGTGCTGATAGCCCCAAGGTCAGTAACCCACCAAACTCATGTGTTCTGTTAGATAATTAATACATGTATATTTATTAGTATCTTTTATTATCAGTATACCTTTTATTATCCTATCTATTATTACCGGTATATTATTCCCTGGTAGCGAGATAACTTATATATATATATATATATATATATATATATATATATATATATATATATATATATATATATATATATATATATACACTATGATGTGTCATGAAGCAAACACACAATCGCATATATCCTACTCACCTACTCACTTTCATCAAACATAAAGAAACATACACTTTAACTCTTTACCTATCATAAAGGCCACATCATTTTTTCCTCTACGATGCCTGAGTTATTTATTATCCATAGCCAACTTAGTATGATTAGATGTAGAGTTTAGGTTGGAGGAGAATCAGTGTCACACACAAGGGACTACAGTTGGACGCTAGTCTATTTGATGAGGGAAACAAAAACTGCTTTTCACAGGTATATAGGTCCCATCTACAAAAGGAGATAAGGGGCACTGTGTTAAGGCTACTCTTATCACTATACACTGACAAGGAGATTTAAGTTTTTTTTGTTTTTTTTTATTTTGCACAACAGTAGCCCTATAAGGGGACTAGCCAGGTCTTTGGGGTGAACTTTACACCTTCCAATGATGGGATAAGTATGGCAGGGAGCAGTTGCTTTCTCAAGTCGGGAAAGGTAATGCTGATTGGAAGTTGATGTGAAAGTCAGATAAGAAGTGACTTTCCTCTCACCCGAGAATATGGAAATCAGTGATTTCTTGATAGATTGTAGTCTGTCATATCATTTTGTAGTTTTATGCTGGTTCTACCTTTATTGAGGGCCATGGTTTAGGAATAAATGGTGTCTTGGGACACGTTCTCCGGTGTATACATGAAAAGGCTGTGGTTGTTACTTCCTCCCAATATGATTATAATTATGATTAATCTTAAATGACAATATTTCATGGTTTTAAATGTCATGCATTTTAATGTTTAAGGGTCGAGCTTGAGATTTAGATGCTCGTTTATCTTGCAAAATAAATCTTAGCTTAGAAGTGGTAAGGCTGCATCAATACATGAAACAAATGTCTAAATATATTAACAAATAAGAGCAGTTAAGAGTTCTTATGACAAAGGAGTATAAACATAGAGGTATCGTGCTGCCTGTAAAGTGTAGATGTCACACAAAGATACTAGTGGCTAATCACTATTTCCTGCTACTAGTGGAGCTCATCAAAGGTACTTACAATGTGCAATTACACTGCTGGCAGGCAAGTCAGGGTTGTTTCTAAGTGATCTGTTTGATAGGGCAGCTCACTTAAAGGGTGGTAAGCATGGCTAAGATGTACCCACGTTAGCAAGTCACGTGACTATCCCTTGACCTATCAGGGAGTTGTAAATTCTCCACTTGTTCCCGCCAATTTTTGAATGATCTTTTGGTAGGTACGCATTGAAAATCACAGTGCTAGCCCCCTTTAAGTCAGATTAAAGCTAACAAATGGAGACTATAGTTATGCCATAGCCTATGCAGGTAGTCACCATTTTCCTTTCTTTTGATGGACCTACTGAAAGATTGCTATATATTTATAGACTACTGATATACATAGTGATAAGAATGATGGCCCTGTCTCAGCCATCTAACCACAGCATGGCCTGTCTGTTAGTGTGGTAGAACATCTAGTCAATAGGTCAGCAATCAGGACGAAGTCAGTCGCTCAATATACAGCTACCACAGCCATTAGCACCCCTTCACCTGTCTGAATAAATACAATTGGGGTAAGGGTGAGGCAAAGCCACTTTGAAAAAAAACCATGACAGAGACCTGGCATCCCTAACCAGTATTCCTCAGACCCTATGGTATGCAACTTAGGCTTTTTCTGTATGTATGGTGATGAAATAGAGTAAGTACCACCATTATTCTTTTCTATATAAAAAACAACAAGTATATTTAGTCAGAATTTATTATGCTGCTCTGACCTGTTTGCATGACAACTCTCTCTCTCTCTCTCTCTCTCTCTTTCTTTCTCTCTCTCTCACCCCCTCTCCTCTCCCTCTCTTGTGCCTTTCACTGAATATGACTTAATGTTGACATCGTAGCAAGCATCCCAGGAGGGGGAGGTCAAGAGTAATCAGTACTTTTGACATTAAACGGTGCATTAGTGCTTTCTGGTTACTATTTTAAGAACATTTTACATACACAGATGAGCAAAGGAGATGTATGTATACACTTTCTCAAGAATCAGGACACATACCTGTAGATCCCTGTCTCCATGTTGCAATGTACCACTACACATACCTAAAGTTATAGTTGCAGAGCATTGAATGATTATGACACAAAAGCAACCTCTGTGTTGGCATTTTTGCTTTTTCTTTATTCCACAATCTGAGCTGTTCTGGGACTCTTTTGCATGCAATGGTGTTATTGCCGTTCGTTCTTAGGAACGAACGGCTATAGGAGGGGACCCATTCTTAAATACAAGCTCTCATAGTGGTGCTTCCTCGCTCTCCATGTATAATCCTGTCCCATAGCTACAGTATTCAGTATGCCTATACCTGGATTAAAATATGTGTGTTAGAGTTGGGAAAAGTGTGGTGGTGGTGGTGGTATTGGTGGTGGTGGTGGTGAATCCTGGCCCTTTGTTCCAGGACTAAGCACTCCCCACTCCTCTCCCTTTGGTGGTGGCCTTGTAAGAACCACTGCCCCAGCCTGCTGCTAGTGCTGGTGCTGGTATACTCTGGTGCCCTGAGGTGTAAACCTCAGGGAACCACCATACAGGAAGTAGTATAGGAAGTAGCAAAGCATAGTGGTAGTTTACTATATTTCTCTCCCACCATGCCCCTCTTCCACCTGATGGGAACTGGAAATACTCCTCTCTCTTCAAGCATAGGTTTTATTTCTTTAGTCTGAAACATATGGCTGAAGAGTGTCAAGATCAGGGACATTGTGGCAGTCACTAGTGTCTATATATTGCACTAGGTATGAGTATAGTGCTGGTAGTGCCCTCTGGGAGAGCCACAGGACACAGGTGGTGGTGGATAGTGGTGGCTGAAGTGTGGAGGGCACAGAAATAATCAAGGATCCCATGTATTAACCCTTAATGAACACAGAGTGTTTTAAGAGTGTCTTAGTGAGCATCGGGGCACCTCAACTACCTAATTTTATCATTTTCCATGTGTGTCGGCCATCTTGGTTTTAGGAAACACAGGGATCCAGGTCATATATGGTCAATTTTGATCTTCAAAAGTTATCAGATGGATGTTAGTGACCATTGAGAATGCTGAACTACCTTAATCTATTGTTTTCCATATGGGTCGGCTATCTTGGTTTTAGGAAACACAGGGATCCAGGTCATATATGGTCAGATTTGAACATCAAAAGTTATCAGATGGATGTTAGTGACTATTGGGACACCTTAGCTACCTAATTGTATTGTTTTCCATATGTGTCAGCCATCTTTGTTTTAGGAAACACAGGGATCCAGGCCATATATGGTCAATTTTGATCGTCAAAAGTTATCAGATGGATATTAGTGACCATTGGGACACCTTAGCTGCCTAATTCTATTATTTTCCATATGTGTCGGCCATCTTGGTTTTGGGAAACACAGGGATCGAGGTCATATCATGTTCAATTTTTACCTTCAAAAGTTATCAGATGGATGTTAGTGACCATTCAGACTGCTGAACTACATAAATCTACTGTTTTCTATGTGTGTCAGCCATCTTGGTTTCAGGAAACACAGGGATCCAGAAGATATATGGTCAATTTCGATCTTCCAAAGTTATCAGATGGATGTTAGTGACCATTGGGACACCTTAGCTACCTAATTCTATTGTTTTCCATATATGTCGGCCATCTTGGTTTTAGGAAACACAGGGATCCAGGTCATATATAGTCAATTTTAATTGTCAAAAATTATCAGATGGATGTTAGTGACCATTCGGACACCTTAGCTATGTAATTCTATTGTTTTCCATATGTGTTGGCCATCTTGGTTTTAGGAAACACAGGGATCCAGGCCATATATGGTCAATTTTGATCGTCAAAAGTTATCAGATGGATGTTAGTGACCATTGGGACACCTGAACTATCTAATTCTATTGTTTTCCATATGTGTCGGCCATCTTGGTTTTAGGAAACACAGGGATCCAGGCCATATATGGTCATTTTTGAACGTCAAAAGTTATCAGATTGATGTTAGTGACCATTGGGATACCTGAACTACCTAATTCTATTGTTTTCCATATGTGTCGGCCATCTTGGTTTTAGGAAACACTACACTACTCCCAGCCCTCACACACATTCCATGGAAGGCAATAACAGGTCCACCACAACCACCGCCACCACCATCAGTAGCGTAGGAAAGCACCACTGTTCTGTGCTTGACTGATTTGCATATTTTAATCCAGGTATAGGTATACTCCATACTGTAGCTATGAGACAGGATTATACATGGAGAGCGAGGAAGCTCCACATTGAGAGCTTGTATTTAAGATTAGGTAACTTGATAACAAGTGATCTTTTTTCTTTGTATCATACCGTAAATCCCCGGTCATAAGCCGGCCCCGGTCATAAGCCGGGGGGTGAGTTCAGGCAAAATCTATAAGCCGGTTTTGGTGCATTTTAGACTTTTGCAAAAACCCCAGTCATAAGCCGGGGGGTGAGTTTAGCCCCTTGACCCCCCCTTACCCCCCCCCCTAAAACTAAAAAATCTCACCAATTCTTGAGGAAAATCAGCCATATTTCTATCAATTTTTTATTGATTTCTTATAGAAAACATATTGAAATGAACTTGTATGGTAAAAATCGTACATATTAAAGTAATTTTATTTTCTATTGATTTCTATTGAAATTTGGTTAAAAATAACTTAAACTTTTTAAAAACCCCAGTCATAAGCCGGGGGGGACTTTGGGAAAAATTTAGAAGCCGGTTTGGGCCCAAAATAGGAAAAAAAATCCGGCTTATGACCGGGGATTTACGGTAATAAGAATACGCACGGCATTACAGCATTGCTGTGTTTACCTTCTTGAAACTATGCTATAAATTGATAAATTGCAAAACACATGAAGAGCTTTTAGATTTCGTATAAAAATCATATTTGTTCTCCAAAAATCTTGATCTAAGATCCTATTTACAATGTTGTAAATCAATTCTATACTTTTTAGAATATAATATGAATACACACGGCATTACAGCTGTGCTGTGTTTAATTGGCCAAAAATATTGGATGAATTTCTAATCCACGAAACGCATGGCAATTCCAGTGCTTTTAAAAATTGGTATTAAACTCAGATTTGATCGTTAAATTAAATGTGAAATCCTACTATCTTGATCATAGATCACAGATCTTAAATTGAATCCTTTCAATTGCATCCTTTCAATTGCATCCTTAACACTGGACTACTTGTTTGAGCAAGGAACCGCCAGAGTGATTTGAATTGCCATTAACAGGATTGGTTTGAACAGAGCAATGAGGTACAGGCTGAAAGATGCATTTCAACCTGACAATTGGATTGTCTTTACATAAGGGAGTTTTAAGCAAATGACATCAAAATGAAAATCAGGCATTTTAAAGACATCATGAAGTGGGACTGATGGAGTTAGAGCCTGTTTTGTGGTAAGAGAGAACTGTAGAAAGAGGACAATGAACAGGGATGATCATGAGGATTTTTGTAGGGGAGCAGAATATAATTTTATATTTTACAGAATGGAGGGAAAGGCTTTGTAGTTCAAGGGTGTGTTTGATATGATATCCATGGCATACATAATCAGATACATATGTAGCTGGGGGTGGACTATGGGTAAGAGGGGACAACACACGGCTCAGGGGGTGAAAGGGTAGGAGGACTGGAGTAAAGGGGGTGAGAGGTTAAGAGTTAAGGTCGCATTGTCTATGGTGCTTCTCACTTTACTGACCAAGAAATGGATGGATGCAATGAGTAGTGAGCATATTGTTCATACATTCCATTTGCACTTGACAGGGGAGTTAAAAGATTAACAACAATGAAGACGATGAACGAGAGCAAGTAAGGATGATGAGAACTCTTTTCCTAATGTTCCCAACATCGCACAGGTTTGTCTTCATAAGGTACTGCTGCCCTGAATAGTAGACTCAACAGGGCTTCATTCATGAATAATTATGACAATGTACATATCATAAATCCTTCTTAAAACACTGTGTAGCGGTTGTTGTATTCTGCATAAATCATTAGAAAATGAATCAAAATCACGAAGGCACACTGCATTTGATGTGACACTCCCTTAATTCAAACTAACACCAAAGCCGATTCACAAAGATCGGTCATTCACAGAACGATTAATAATATCTCTGATGTGCATTTTCCGAGATCAATCCAAACATGAATGATGATGTAGATATCCTCTTCCCATCATTGGCTGATATGACTATTTTTCACTCAAGGTTTGTTAACGTTTGATCTGTGCGTGCTGCACTTTGCGCTCTCAGGGGAAACATTGCTGCTGACTATTGGAAGTGGGTTGTTGGAACCAAGTACTATTGCAAACAGCTCAAACGATTTATTGAAGAAACCATACAGACTGGTCTATTATGGAAATTGTCCCAATTGTTGTACAGTATTTGGTTGTCACCTTTCATACACACACAGAAGTTGATACAGCATTAGCCCAATGCAGTAGGCTACAACCCTTCCAGACTATTTAAATTATGTGCCCTCTTCCCTGAGCTAAACACAAATATCTATAACTAGTGTCAACTGTATGTCTCTTTAAGGTGGACCATGTTGGTCTCCTCGGAAAGCAAAGTTTTGGGTTTTTGTCACCTCTAGCTACTGACCATAACCAATATTCCATTAAGGTACGTGGCATGTATGGGCAAGGTTATAATGTAACCCCCCACATATTTTATAAGTAAGTTTTTTATTCCTGCCCTTGGAATACTTGGCTGTGCTTTTCACACATGGAGCAGGGTGCTGATCTCCCTTTAGAGGCAATTCAGCTTTCAGGAGGTGTACCTCCCAGAAACAAGTACCATGGGGCTATACAGGTTTCAGGATACATACACAGTATGCCAGATTTGACATTTCTGTCTTCACTTTTTGTCACTACTCCCTGCTTACTTTCACACAGTGAGATAAGTATCTGGTGCTCCTCTCTTTTCCGACCAACAAATGGATAGAGAGTTGAATCAACTTGGACGGGACTCAAACCGACTATCTGTCGATCCACGGGCCAGCGCGCTGCGGACTGCTCCACCCTGTCCCACGTATAGGGTCTATTATTGCCGTTCATTCTTAGGAATGAACGGCTATAGGAGGGGACCCATTCTTAAATACAAGCTCTCATAGTGGTGCTTCCTCCCTCTCCATGTATAATCCTGTCATAGGTACAGTATTGAGTATGCCTATACCTGGATTAAAATCTGCAAATCAGTCAAGCATAGAAGTGGTGGCAGTGGTGGTGTTGGTGGACCTGTTATTGTAGACCCTGGGGACAGAGTGGTGGTAGCCCTGGACACCTCAGGCAGAGCCATGGTATATAGTATACCCCCCCCCCACCCACCTCTGAATAGTGGTGGTGCCTGTGCTCCTGTGGTGGCCCCATACCTGCCTGCCACCACCTCCCCCAGCACCATGTGGTTCTCTTCTGCTGGTGGTGCATTTCTCAGCACCACTGACTATTAACCCACTAAAGGCCACCTACATGTATATTTATGTATACATGTACACATAAGTATGATGCACTTTTTTAGGAGTTTTCAGTGGCGTGGCATTGGATTATTTGGAGTCTTGGGACCGTTTTCCATGTGTGTCGGCCATCTTGGTTTTCGGAAACACAGGGATCCAGGCCATATATGGTCAATTTTGATCTTAAAAAGTTATCAGATGGATGTTAGTGACCATTGGGACACCTCAACTACCCAATTTTATTGTTTGCCATGTGTGTCAGCCATCTTGGTTTTAGGAAACACAGGGATCCAGGTCATTTGTGGTCAATTTTGATCTTCAAATGTTATCAGATGGATATTAGTGACCATTGGGGGACCTCAACTACCCAATTTTGTTGTTTTCCATATGTTTCGGCCATCTTGGTTTCAGGAATCACAGGGATCCAGGTCATATATGGTCAATTTTGATCTTCAAAAGTTATGAGATGGATGTTAGTGAACATTGAAAGACCTCAACTACCTAATTCTTTTTTTTTTCAATATGTGTCCGCGATCTTGGTTTCAGGAATCACAGGGATCCAGCTCATATATAGCCAATTTTGATCTTCAAAAGTTATGAGATGGATGTTAGTGACCATTGAAAGACCTCAACTACCTAATTCTATTTTTTTCAATATGTGTCGGCCATCTTTGTTTTAGAAAACACAGGGATCCAGGCCATATATGGTCAACTTTGATTTTCAAAAATTATCAGATGGATGTTAGTGACCATTGGGAGACCTCAACTAGCCTATTTTATTGTTTTCCATATATGTCGGCCATCTTTCTTTTAGGAAACACAGGGATCCAGGCCATATATGGTCAACTTCGATCTTCAAAAGTTATCAGATGGATGTTAGTGACCATTGGGACACCTCAAGTACCTAATATTATTGTTTTCCATGTGTGTCGGCCATCTTGGTGTTTGGAAACACAGGGATCCAGGTCATATGTGGTCAATTTTGATCTTCAAAAGTTATCAGATGGATGTTAGTGACCATTGGGGGACCTCAACTACCCAATTTTGTTGTTTGCCATGTGTGTCGGCCATCTTGGTTTCAGGAATCACAGGGATCCAGGTCATATATGGTCAATTTTGATCTTCAAAAGTTATCAGATGGATGTTAGTGACCATTGGGGGACCTCAACTACCTAATTTTTTTATTTTTTTTCAATATGTGTCGGCCATCTTGGTTTCAGGAATCACAGGGATCCAGGTCATATATCGTCAATTTTGATCTTCAAAAGTTATGAGATGGATGTTAGTGACCATTGAAAGACCTCAACTACCTAATTCTTTTTTTTTTCAATAGGTGTCGGCCATCTTTGTTTTAGAAAACACAGGTATCCAGGCCATATATGGTCAACTTTGATCTTCAAAAATTATCAGATGGATGTTAGTGACCATTGGGAGACCTCACCTAGCCTATTTTATTGTTTTCCATGTGTGTCGGCCATCTTTGTTTTAGGAAACACAGGGATCCAGCTCATATATTGTCAATTTTAATCTTCAAAAGTTATCAGATGGATGTTAGTGACCATTGGGACACCTCAACTAGCTAATTTTATTGTTCTCCATATATGTCGGCCATTTTTGTTTTAGGAAACACAGGGATCCAGGCCATATATGGTCATCTTCGATCTTCGAAAGTTATCAGATGGATATTAGTGACCATTGGGACACCTCAAGTACCTAATTTTATTGTTTTCCATGTGTGTCGGCCATCTTGGTTTTCGGAAACACAGGGATCCAGCTCATATATGGTCAATTTTGATCTTCAAAAGTTATGAGATGGATATTAGTGACCATTGAAAGACCTCAACTACCTAATTCTATTGTTTTCCATATGTGTCGGCCATCTTTGTTTAGAAAACACAGGGATCCAGGCCATATATGGTCAACTTTGATCTTCAAAAATTATCAGATGGATGTTAGTGACCATTGGGAGACCTAAACTAGCCTATTTTATTGTTTTCCATGTGTGTCGGCCATCTTTGTTTTAGGAAACACAGGGATCCAGCTCATATATTGTCAATTTTAATCTTCAAAAGTTATCAGATGGATGTTAGTGACCATTGGAACACCTCAACTAGCTAATTTTATTGTTCTCCATATATGTCGGCCATCTTTGTTTTAGGAAACACAGGGATCCAGGCCATATATGGTCAATTTCGATCTTCAAAAGTTATCAGATGGATGTTAGTGACCATTGGGGGACCTTAACTACCCAATTTTGTTGTTTTCCATGTGTGTCGGCCATCTTGGTTTCAGGAATCACAGGGATCCAGGTCATATATGGTCAATTTTGATCTTCAAAAGTTATGAGATGGATGTTAGTGACCATTGAAAGACCTCAACTACCTAATTCTTTTTTTTTTTTTTCAATATGTGTCGGCCATCTTGGTTTCAGGAATCACAGGGATCCAGCTCATATATGGTCAATTTTGATCTTCAAAAGTTATGAGATGGATGTTAGTGACCATTGAAAGACCTCAACTACCTAATTCTTTTTTTTTTTTTTCAATATGTGTCGGCCATCTTTGTTTTAGAAAACACAGGGATCCAGGCCATATATGGTCAACTTTGATCTTTAAAAATTATCAGATGGATGTTAGTGACCATTGGGAGACCTCAACTAGCCTATTTTATTGTTTTCCATGTGTGTCGGCCATTTTTGTTTTAGGAAACACAGGGATCCAGGCCATATATGGTCAACTTCGATCTTCAAAAGTTATCAGATGGATGTTAGTGACCATTGGGACACCTCAAGTACCTAATTTTATTGTTTTCCATGTGTGTCGGCCATCTTGGTTTTCGGAAACACAGGGATCCAGGTCATATGTGGTCCATTTTGATCTTCAAAAGTTATCAGATGGCTGTTAGTGACCATTGGGACACCTCAACTAGCTAATTTTATTGTTCTCCATATATGTCGGCCATCTTTGTTTTAGGAAACACAGGGATCTAGGCCATATAGCTCACATAGCCATTATCAGCTGGGGGCCGCCATTAGACCCCGACGGCACTATGACTAACACCTTCAGCCCCCGACTCCGCAGTATATGCCAGGGATGCCTCCCATTGGTCAATAATACAATAGCCATGTGCCGTATATGGTCAACTTCGATCTTCAAAAGTTATCAGATGGATGTTAGTGACCATTGGGGGACCTTAACTACCCAATTTTGTTGTTTTCCATGTGTGTCGGCCATCTTTGTTTTAGGAAACACAGGGATCCAGGTCATATATGGTCAATTTTGATCTTCAAAATTTATGGTTAGTGACCATTTGGACACCTCAACTACCCAATTTTATTGTTTTCCATGTGTGTCGGCCATCTTGGTTTTAGGAAACACAGGGATCCAGGTCATATGTGGTCAATTTTGATCTTCAAAAGTTATCAGATAGATGTTAGTGACCATTGGGACACCTCAACTACGTAATTCTTTTGTTTTCCTTGTGTGTCGGCCATCTTGGTTTCAGGAATCACAGGGATCCAGGCCATATATGGTCAATTTTGATCTTCAAAAGTTATCAGATGGATGTTAGTGACCATTGGGACACCTCCACTACCTAATTCTTTTGTTTTCCTTGTGTGTCAGCCATCTTGGTTTAAGGAACCACAGGGATCCAGGCCATATATGGTCAATTTTGATCTTCAAAAGTTATCAGATGGATGTTAGTGACCATTGTGACACCACCACCACCAATACCACCACCACACTACTCCCAATCCTCACACACATTCCTTATTTGCATATTTTAATCCAGGCATAGGTTTACTCCATACTATAGCAATGGGGCAGGATTTTACATGGAGAGCGAGGAAGCACCACAATCAGAGCATATATTTAGGTATATGTCCATTCCAAAGGCCATAGAGTTCATATATAATGATCTTTTTTCCTTGGATCATCATAGGAATATGCACGGCATTACAGCATTGCTGTGTTTACTTTCCTGAAAGTATGTTATAGATTAATAAATTGCAAAACACACAACATATGAAGGGCTTTTAGATTCCGTATTAAAATAATATTTGTTCTGAAAATTTTGATCTACTATCATATTAAAAATGTTATAAATCAATTCTATACTTCTTAGAACATGATATGAATATGCACGGCATTACAGCTTTGCTGTGTTTACTTTGCCGAAAATATAGGATAAATTTCTAATCCGGGAAACGCACTGCAATTTAACTGCTTTTAGAATTGATATTAAACTCAGAATTAATCGTCAAATTTAAATATGAAACCCTAATATCTTGATCATAGATGACAGATCCTAAATTGAATCCTCTCAATTGCATCCTTAACACGGGCCTCTTGATCATAGATCTTAGATTCTGAATTTTCAATTGAATCCTTAACATAATCTCCTAACCATGGACCCCTTGTATGGTCTTAGTAGCTGTATGGTGGGCACATAATATATCTGTTCACAACCAAACTTTGGAGAGAGAACCCACAGCACACTGAGAGATGATAGGTGGTTTAGTGGGAAATTAGACCAATCTGCACAAAAAAAAGAAGAGAAATTATTTCACGGTAAATACAGCAGGTTTAACCAAGAACCTCTTTATCACATTGGCCCATAGAATATGATATCCCCTTGTTCCATGGTCAGGTCACACAACATTCTGATGATGTAAACAAGCTGCAATTGAGTAGAATGTCTTTGTTTTAAGATTCTAAATCCGTGAAATAAATGCAAATGTGCACTCCCATGAACTGTTTTTTTTCATTGCATTCCGGTCTGTGGCATTGGCCACATTCCACTCTGCCTAAGGCATCATGGGATACGATCAATGCCACCTTGGGGAACGTGATACAAAAATAGTTCATGGTCATGGAGATTTGCGTTTTGTATTCCTCATGATCCTTTCTCCCTAATGATCAAAACAAGGATTGCCATACTTACTAACAGTACTCACTTCTCACATTGTTAGTGTCCAGATAGCCGTAAGAACTGGGGTAGACTACTAGGTTACTGGGCTCAGACTACCCGCATTTTGTTGGGGCACCCTCGTGATCTTTGTGATAGAATAAGAGTGAATGTGATCTGGTATGGTGGTGCTTAAGCACTAAGATACTTGTGGAACTCAGCTATAAGTCACACTTATTCCTCACCCTTTCTTCTATAGCCTGCAGGACCAGCACACCCCATCAATGCCAGCAGATTTGAGCGGCAGCTGGAGGTCACCTAGTGCTTTAGGAGATGAATGGTGTTTTAATAGACATGAATGTGCAGCTTTAGTTTTGGTGTGCTACAATCAGGTAAAGATAATACACAACTGTAATACTGGTGAGTTCATTGCCAGGGCTGCTAGATGACCATGGAATGTGATTCTTGATGCACCACGCAGCACCTAAGGGCTAACAGCTATTAGGGTTCATTGTACTGTTGTGTGGCTACTTTAGGAATCACTGCATATCAATTTGTTGGCTTCTTCCCACAATGTTATAAACAGTCAATACTATGCACAACCTTTAATAATTTCCATTGTGCATTTTTCATTCAAGAGAGTTTAAGGGATTTAAAATGAGAATGGCAGCTCCCTATGTACAACCACTCCCTCTACCACTAGACTAGATGACCTTAAGCCTTAATGACACCTTCGTTCTTAAAAATCTCTTATACTAACACACTCACATGTCACGTTCGAGTAATAACAATGTCTGATGAAATATAACCTCCTTGGGAGACATGTGTTGTCTCCCTAATTTCAATGATGAATTAAATTTGTCATCCGACCTTGAGGCTGTTGGTTGATTAATTGGTGTCCGGGAGGGATGGTTTTGGTGATGAATTGGTTTCAGAGGTGCTGTGCATGGCTCCACATTAATGACTGTGGGTGTCATGTAACTATGATTTAAAACAATACTGTCTCACTGTCATGTCAAATGAGAAAATGTTTTTGTCTTCCCTTCTTTTTCATATCAATTTTTCATTTCCTTTTTGTGCATGTATTTTTCTCTCTTGTGCCACTTCCATTGGTAACAGCTACAGGCAAATTATTGATTGAATATTCGTAAGTAGCCACCAATTTGCTAAAAGTAACACAATTGTTCAAACCTACTAAACAGTAATTGAAGACTTTCGTTATGGACCCTTAAATCTAAGGCTTCCATTGGAAACTGGTGGTTAGACTCATTTGTGTTGAGCTAAACCCTCTGCTTCTCGGCGTCAGTCTATGAATAAATGGCATTATTTGTGATGTTAATGGGATACATCATGGCAGGTTCTAAAAGGTGTGATGATGTACAGTATAATTATATCAACACTACTAGCAGTATCATATGAATGAAAATGATGACTGGTTTCCCCCTCTATTTATTTTTCACCAACACAACCATTTGTTATCCGAAACAGAATGTTTGTGTGATTGCGTGCTTCATCTTCAGAGAGTGTCGATCATTATTTTCTACAAATAGGACCAAATTAACAGCCAGTGCTTTAGAAAAAAAAGAGAAACAACACAGGTTACCACCAGATGTTGACTATAAGTTGCAGACTCTTTTTCATGCCCAAAAAGGTCATGTCCCATACAAATGCTTCTACATTATATCTCTATTCATAAACACCCAGCACCCATGGCATGATTTGACATAGTTGGTAGCAAACACTCCACAAACAGGCTAACAGGGACTGCTGAGGCACCAGATCCAGAATATCTCTCCTGTGTATTGCTTGCAAAACTGCAGTGACTCCTCACACTTTGCAACACTACATCTCTGTTGTGCTGAAAAGCATTCGCTTTTTTTGCTGCTTTCTATAAGTACCTCTATTACCTCCCCTAGCCTCCTACCATCACCAAAATACCCGACACTCCTCTTTTCACAAATGATCCACACACTCTGTCTCCTGATGCCACAAACAGTCATTAATGCAGCCTCCATCCTGCACATCTACATACCTCATATGGACCTCAGTTTACCTCAGATGGCAATGCACATCCCTCAGTCCTAAAAAAAATACCAAAGTATGACTTGAAAAACAGTTCATCTGCAAACATTAATATTGTCTCATTATTCACTTTTTCAAATGAGGTCAAAGAAAACTTGGTCTATCTCTGCATTGGCAATGTTTAGTGTAACATGTAAAGGAGGAAAAATACTACTAAACGTAGTGATACCCAAATGTCTTGACTTGTGGAAATGAGTTATTACCAACCTATAAGGGTCCTGCAGAGTGGTCTGGGGTGGTGCATGCAGGTAGAAGGGTAGATTTAGGTAAACTTCAACACTCTCTGCACTGTACATTGGTCATATACTTTAAGTCTATCTTTGTACAAACATGTGGACCTCCCGGTCTCACACTGCTCTTGCATCATGCAGTTCCATTCAAAGGTCAGGAACCCTAAAAAATGTCTGTCTGAATAACCAAAAATGTTTTTTTGTTTGAATTTATGGCCAAAATATGGGGGATCATATACCTGCAGTATGCCGCATAAAAAAAGCTTGTCCCCTCAAGGTCACATTAGGTTCTATGAGTTGGACAACAATAATCATCCAGAAAACACCTCTTCACAAAAGGGAGTGATAATTTTTTAGCAACAATGGGGGGGGGGGGTGAGTTTTTGGTCAGAGTGCAAAAAAAAATAATTGGCCCCTTCTCACCTGAGCCAATTTTCTTTGGAGGGCACTGGCCCTTTTGAACTATAGTTCCTGAAAACAGGTGTAATTATCATGCCCCTCCCCCCTTCAGAGGGGCTTAAAAGATGTTGACCCCAACCTTCTGAAACACACCAGTCCCCCCTCCCTTGTTATAAAAAAGTTGTCACTCTCTAAAGTAAGATTTGTTAAGTGTTTGATTTATGCTGAATCTACCCTACCAGGAACAAAGTGTATAGACACATTAGCCAATGTTACAATCCAACTCACCTTAGAGCAAATATGAAGATAACTTGTGTTTTTTTTTTTCTGTTATCCTCTGCAACCCAATTTAGATTCAGTCTATCATCCAGTTTACTACAGGCTTTGATCCATTCAAGACATTGCTTGGTTGCTGGATCCATGGAAGCAATAGACAAGTTTGGTTTGGGAAATCTAAAAAACTCCACACCTATCATGTGCTCTTTAGATCAGTAACATTGTTCTGGCATTTTGGAATGCTTACATGTATAGATCTGTATAGGTATGCTATATAGGTGGCTGTTTGATCCCTACAATGCAGTGAGCCTGCAGTCTCAGTTGTCTTTGTGCTACAACCTCAGTGGCTAACAAGACCCAACAATGCCTACGGAAATTGATGTCCTCAGACCAGCAAGGGTAAGGGTGATGCTATGGGCAGCTTACGCTGGTCCCCCCAGGTATTTGAGGGCTAGATACCCACTGGCCATGTCTGATGACATTCTCCCCAGATCATGGGGAGAAGTACTCTTGGTCTCCACTAGATTGGAGTATTTCTATTCTCCAATCACAAACTATATCCACACATCTGTATAGGAGAGACAGGTTGACCATAGGGGTGTTAGGGTACCCTCTTGTGAGTAAGGGTTAAAACAGGGGATGATTGACTGGTAACTTCTTAGACATGGCCTGCCTCTGTGATGTCCCCAACATAGAGGCAGGTCGCCAGCCAATGGGCAGCTGGAAGTCACCTAGTACTTTATGGTCCACAAAGTGTGTTAATGCATTAACATGATCTTGTCCACTTTATGGGAGCTAGCTGCCCGCGCTAGCTCATAATATAAGGACTGCCACAGTTATGCATCTTGGGGCTGATATGCTCCCAAGGGAATGTCTTGATACACCACTGTCCGGTTAGAGAGTTAGTAACAAGGTTTTTACAACCTAAGTATATACAGCCCTGTGATAATCATGAGTGCCGAAGGGCTAACAACGTGGCAATGTTCATTGTCCTGCTTGTCTGGGTACTTTCTATATCACTGCGCATGTGTTTGTTGGCTAGTTGTGCCTTGATAAAGTTGGTGGGTGAACTGGACGTTGCAATAGGCAGGGCCCTGCATTCTGCACCCAAAGAAAGCTAAAAGGAAATGTATTATAATGATTCAGGTAACCCAGCATAGACCAGTGAAACAAGTCAAAACCTACCTTTTTGTCAATTTTGAATAAAATATTGATTAAATATATAGTTCTTTCATGATGATTTATAAAAGGAGGTGATCCTGGAGTCTTGATTGACTCATGGGTTGCTGCTGCCAAAGCCAGTATATTTTATGGTACTTTTGAGGCCACAAACAAATGAGGAATTAAAAAAACATCTGATCTACCTATCCTAGATTTTAAGACCGTATAAACTATATATCACACTATCTAATACCTTAGTACCATCTGGTGCATTATGTTTTACCTACATCAAGTCTATTTTCTACTCCCCCATTGGACTCGGCTACTAGTACGCCATGTAAAATTAGCAATGTCCCTAGAAGGCAAGTAAATAGATCATTCATCAATTAATTCAATATGGTAAGCTCCATGTCTAAATCCTCTGAATAAAATAGTATACAATATGCATACTTTATTAATTCATTACTGGATTCTGAACATCCACTCTCATTGTAGTACAATTTGCATATACTGTAATAGCTATTGAAAGTTTTGTTATACGTCTGGAAAATCCATTTTGTAAGGGTAGGAACACATGAATAATATTACTATTTAACATTTCAGTGAATAACTTATAACTGATAGTGGGTTGATGTACAGATATAAAACATCTGAAAAGTGTCATAACTATTTCAATTAATCTGCAATGATAATTACATCTTTGCTACACTATATTATGAGAAAAATCTTTTATCCTTGAATGATAATCTTCGCTGATGAAATATGAGATGCGCTTATAAAAGCTGCTGTGTTCATGGTATCTATGATGAATTAGACTTGTCATTTAGCTTGCAGGCCGTATTGCTTAATGATTAAAATGTGGGAGTCAAGGTGTTAATGTATCCATCTTATTTGCAGGCAGCATCTTGCTGTGCGTTAGCTTGCAGATGTTTAATTTTGTTATGGTTCACTCGATTCAGAGAGAGTTTAAACTTTTTTTTTTAATCTGAAATGATTAAAATTAATCCACTCAACTGGCTTCCATTCTCTATCGCCTCTAATTGGCTTATCCTAAAATCTCCCATAGTATGTTATTCCAGCTTGTTTGTTATGCAATGTTTCCCGCCTTTGTGTTTGGACATTTTGGTGAGGCTGCTGGTGGTTGCAAATACAAAATACCAAATGTGTACACTCTACTACTATCCTGTATTTAGTAAGCAAATTTGCAGATAACCATACATCCTTTAACAACTGCTCATAACTTTAAATTTGCCATACAATGTCCATTGATTGCATTTACATTATAAACACCTCTAGTATATAACCTCTCTCATCTGCTGACCCACAAGTATGAGGTTACTAAATAAGCAATGCAAATGTGTTTTTTTCTTAATGCAGTTTGCTTGATTGAAGTCGGTCCTACTAGCAGAAGCCTGACAGAGATTGAAAAGAGAATTAGTCTTATCAGGCAGACTCTATGGGTAGTCAAGATGGCATCACTGCCCTACTGCCACAATATGAACCCATCCACACATAGCCTTTAGCTAAAAGAACAACGTATCACTGCTGACAAGTACTGAAAAACTGCAGCTCTATGGTAAAAACACTCACATAAGTGTCATCATAAATCCCACACTTAGTGTGAAAAGCTATTACTGATTAGCCTTATCTCTATAAAATCACCGGTTCAACCTGTCATCTAGTTAATTGATGGTGGCTTTTTAAGGGACAGTTAAGGGATAGCCTGTGGAAGTCCCTTGCAAGATCGGTGGGTGTGATGGAAATTACAATCAATACAGTCAGCAGTGCAGTGGATAGCCTATGGTGGTTCCTTGTAAGATGAATGGATGAGTATGATTTAGATCAATACAGCAAGAAGTCTAGTACAAATAAAGCTGTAATTTGTAATTAATGGAAAACTAAACAGCTTAAATAAGAAAAAAAGTATGGTGTCACCCTGTATATGGTATTATTTGTCATTAATGAAAAAATAAACAGCTTAATTATGAAAAAAGTAGGGTGTCACCCTGTATATGTTATTTAAAAAAAGGAAGGATATAGGCTGCTACTGGTTGTCACATATATTAATATACAAAGTCTTATTAGAGTGTCTGCTATATGTATACTTTGCTATAGCTTTGTTACACAAATGATATATCATATGGACATCAAGGACAAGGGGCTTGTGTGACATCAATGCCTTTACAGAAGTATGTCTCTAGGTTCCTGAATTCCTCACCCCTTTGAACTTCTCTGCTTCCCGTAATCCAAGATTAATTGGCTTTATATGTCAATATCCACTCTAAGAGGATCCAGGTCACAAATACTGAGAGGAGCTTTGCATTATCCAAACTCTCTGGTTCTCACATGTTGCCTTTTTAATTTTTTGTTCTATAGAGGTGTAGTAGGGCAAAAATGTATAAACTACTTAGGGTCAATAGGATGCATTTTTATATAGGCTACATTGGTAGGCTCTTTGTCAGGGCTGCACACACTCATCATCATGGGACTGATATGACAGTGCATGTAATACTATGTGGCACTAAAAGTGTTAAGAAAGGGGTTGATGTTGGGAGTTCACAGACCGCAGGCAACCCTGTTAAGAGGCAGTTGAGATCAATGTTGACATGCACTTGTTGTCCAGCAGAAGGCAGTCCTGTAGGTACCACCTCTACATCATGAAAGGGTGCGTATATCTAAAAATGGTGCAAATGGCTGGAATAAGCATTCCAAGCACCACTTCAAACCTCGATTGGGAAGCATTCATGCTAAGATGGCGCCGTTTCTGTATAAGGCCCATTTTCCACCACCCGATATGGCCCCTCTGTCGGCCGATAGATCCATAGTAGAGGCCCCCGTCGGCCAACAGAGGCCATGCCCCTCCATTGAGTCCTATGGCAGCCTAGTCGGCTGAGCTGGTAGTGTGGTGCTGCTGTCGGCCGATAGATGGACCATTTTGGGTGGTGGAAAACGGCCCTCAGCTTTACACCAACCCCTCTTAATTGACATTTAAAACACTGACCTCTCCTCTAACACCATATCAGGTTGTCTGCGCTGGATGTGAGAACCCTTTTACAGCATCCTGAGCAGGAACTGAGGGTTGTGAAGATCACAGACCCCTAAAGACCTAAAGATCGTCCCCCACTTGCACACTTAGGCCTGCCACTGGATATATCCACTGATCATTTTATATCCACTGATCATTTTTCTACTCTAAGCTGTTTTATAATGGAAAATTTGATTCATTTTATATTTTAGTGTACAGTTTACCACTTCCAGGTCTGCACAGCATCATAGGTCCTTTTAAAAGGATCATCATCTCATTTTATTCTGCCAACCCGTTGGTGTATGTGGTGCTCATTGGAGGAAACATGGGCACATTTAATACATTTTTTTTACCTGATTTAGTTTTCATAAAGATCTCTGGATTAGGGCACCTCAGAATGTTAAACACAATCTTGATCTTGGTAAATTGGAAAAAGAAATAGTCTGCTGCAGGCAAGATGTGGGAGTCGAAAGGGGAGACTTTTGGATCCAACCCTCTGGGACAGTATCAAACCTGTAAGCTTACTCGCCAGTATCAAACCTGTAGAGTAACTCGCCAGGGCTACATTAGTGCATCATGAAAACCAATGGCCATGAATGCATCAGCAGACCTTTAAGGGTTAAACCTGCATGAGTAGGCACTCTAAAAGCCACTGTCACCCGACACCAGCCATCTGTCCCGACATAAATAGAGAATGTTAATAGCCAAGCTATTGCCATTTTTCGGGAAAAACACACATGGTACGTGGGTATGTGGCTGAGAGTACAGCTGATATTTTTTATTGCACAGTTATTGCCAGATACTTTAACAGGGGCCTGGAGACCTGGAGGAGAACTTGGGATGTATGTATACACATGGTGTATGAGAGTTAACTAGAACATGTATTGTTGACGATTGTAAGTATTCTTTCATTCTAATCATATGCTTGCATTTCAAACGATTGTAATTCTGCTTTGATAGGCTACTTCATATTATGTTGGTCTTTGGTATTTGCACAATGTTTCCCACTCTATTATAAGCCTGATGAACGAATGTTGAGTTAGCTCTTTATTTATGAATATATAGGGATATTTTATAAACCATATCATGAAGTTCATATAGGGTCTACACTTCTAAAATGTCCCAATCAGGCACACGATACTTGCCTTTTGAGGCGTTCCCCTTTCTTTATAGCTAGCGATTGTTATAGTTGTATAGAACATTACTCTACCTATGGCCCGTAAAAATTGCCACAAGTGCAGTAAAATAGGTTTAGGAGGTCATTAAGGCAGAGGCCAATTTCCCATGGCACTTACACGATCTGACCCCCTCGATGGCGGCATCTAAGGTAATATGTCACCTAATCTATATAGCCTCTGCTATCCTTACCACCCAACAAATTTCTCTTCTCCTAAGACACCACACTGCGACATATGATACAACATGATAATTTGTAAGTGTCACAAAGACAGGGTGTTAGGAACAGGTGTAGGGGTGTATGAATATAGATCACTGTGCAGAAAAGAAAATGTTTCTCTTCAAAAGATAGTGCACTGGAGTCTGATTTTCCATCACTTTAACATGCAAAATATCATTGCATAGCACTACACGGCACATCACTGGGTCTCATACATATTTTCCTTTAGCTTGTGATATTAAGGGTTGCACAAAGCTATTGATACTAACATTTCTCAAATAGGACAATCTTTCAATGAAGAATACGTATGTATAACAACTCAAGTTTGAATCAGGATACATCATGTCTGATCAGTATAAAGAGGGGAAAACTCCAGTTTGCTGAAATCACTTATGAGGCAACTGGCAGTACCAATATATGCCTGTTATCATGCATCTGACTGAACTCAGCCAGCTGACAGAGCCTCTTTGTGTCCTTTGTATATATTGTGCTCATTGTAAAAGAAATGTCCCAAAGTTGTGAGAAAACCACAATGTCATTTTGGCGGTGATTTCTTATACCGCGATACTACCATCTTGGGATTCATTGGAGAAACTACTTCACTGCAATACGATTATGGTGGTTCACAGTTAAGTTTAACAGGGATGCCTAGTAGATTCAGAAATTCTTTTTTTTTTAGACTACTGCTCCACATTTATTCCTTCCACCCCACACACTCCAGAATGATGTTCAGTATTTCGGTATAGTCAAGCATCTCCTCTCAGGTGTTTCCCAATGATTGTCCTTAATAGAGGTTCATCTTGTCGAACACCCTGTTAAAGGCGTGGTAAAGGTGGCAGAGGAGTATTCTATGCAAACTTTGAAATAGAATGGGTTCAGACAATTGGTTCTACCTAAGGGAAGGGATCAACATGTCTGTAGAGGACTATGAAAAAAATGACTGTTTTTTTTCAGTGAGAAAATCCCATATAAGGGAGACGAAATGGGAGTCTACTTGTGATAGGACTCGGCAGTGTTTTGTATGCAGGACAGTTTCTCCCCATCTACCAAACATTCCAAAGCCTTCAGGCAACAAATGCCTCCACCGTAGACTCATCTATGTACAGACTGACGGGACCCATAGAAGCCTCAGATCTGCCATCCCAGGATAAATGTTGAGAATTACTGTTTGCAATTTGCCACAGGCTGGCACTAAATATAACTTCATAGAGTATAGAGAGGTTGTCAAACTAAGTGAACGTCCAGTTGGTGACTACCTGACAAGCATGATAGGTTAGAGTTGATTGGGATGTACTATCTTGTGGTACTGCCTTTTTTTAACATAGTATCTATAGTCGTTGCTCATATTTAAGGTAAGCACGGATTGCACATAATTTTGAGGAATTCCTTGAATGATATCATAGTAGAGTAGAATAGAAAGGAAAAGACCAACACACTTTGCTCTACCCTTTAGAAACCTCATGTTATACTTTAATTAATATTATGTCTGGAGTGCCTGAAGCCATTCGGTCTGTTATTTCCTCTATGTGAGAAAATGATGAGGCATGATTGCCTGAGGGTGAGGTGGAAATGACATTTAAGAATCAAAGTGTCTTTACTAGAGAGGAAGCATTTGTTTCAAGTGAAAGTAAATTTTCGTTGAGACACAGATAGAAGAAAAATATTTGTGGCAGCTATCTTAACTGCTACTACTACACATGCTTAGTAGTGCTTGTAGTACTATGGTAGCCACTTTACAAGCTTACTAAATGAGGTTATCAATACTGAATTATTGGTATAAGATCTTTTTTTTTTGTTAAGCAATCGACCTACCATATTGGCCTCTATAAGCACTGGGTCTTGAATATGCACAAGGGGTACAGAGGCTTTAGGTTAATAAATTATTCTTTTTCCATCTTATGAAAACTAATCTTAGACTTGGCCTGAAACCAATAACTGCCATGAATCCTATACAGGCAATAAGGTAGGTCTTCCTCATAGTTTGTTTACACAGGGACTTAGCCTTCCTCAGCTATACTCTTCAAGCTTCTCTGATCTGCTTTGCTTTGTTTCCTGTGTATAGTGTACCATCCTTGAGCTAGTTCTGTCTCTCCCTGTAATTTGCAAATGTTACCTATACTTAGGGATACTTAGGCTTTGATCAAAGGTATACAGCTCTACCCATCTATTGGCGTACTAAATGAATGCTCCAGATATTCTAAGTCTATGGGTGAAAGTGGAGTGATATACATGCTAGTAGTGTACATGTAACAGAGTACAAAGGCATGCAGTATGGCTGACATCTATTCAATAGAGCTTTAAGCCTGATGTTGTTGTTGCAACTCAGCTGCTTTATCAATCCTTGGCCTGAAATATTGATATTTGACTTTGACCTTCTTGAAAACATACGATATGATGTTACTGGGGACATAATAAATGACTGTTTTATTTAAGATAAATTTTGAGGCTGATCCCTTTGCAATGTCAACCACTGAGGATTACCAAACAGGGCAATATGAGTATACCAACCAGTAGTGGCCCATTCGAGGGTTCCTTTGTATCTATCTCAAGTTAAGTTATTTATATGTTCCAAATTCCATTTATTTGGCATTAAAAGTGATTTCATCATCAGGTGACTATTTGAAATGCATTGACTGACATTGCGATAGTTGTGATACAGAGGTTCTCGTATAAACCTATATAGATGTCATATTAAACTTGAGATGGGAAATATAAAACATGTGTATCCTGTATCAAAATGTCCAAATAGATAAGGGTCTGGCCGGTTTAGAAGGGCTTCTTCAGGAAATCTGGTTAATCCTGAGGAAAGCTGAAATCTGGATTTTGTCTGGAAATTGGTGTTATTAATCATAATTAGATGTTCCACTTCCTCTGCCCCCTAATGATGAGAGCTATAAATGGAATAATCCCCAGAGAGCCTGAAAAATGTGACCGCCCATTTAGGAGATGCAGTTTTACAGACGCAAATCCCAGCATTGCTTTAGTGGACAACTATGGTCAGTGTGGATGAATTACAAACATCCAGAATGGGATGTCCACCTTTACCCAGCGATTTCTTTCTAGAAAACCAATTAGACTATGACTCACTATGAGTTTAATTGTCACAACCCTGATGCTCAATCATTATCCAAGCCTTACTTTGCTATACATAGCGGCACCCATTGATCGTTCAGATTTCATACAATTAAACCTCAGAATTGGCCAAAATATATCTCATTCTCCAAGAAAACATTGGGTTGGAGCTGTTAGCCAATAGGATTATGTTCCACAGAGAGCCGATGTATAAATGCATACATACAGTCTTCCTCTCCAGGACGGAGTGGTGAGCAAACTAAAATATAATTATAACTAAAGCTGATAAGACTTAATTCTTACCTTAAGTTTACAATGGAGTGTAAAGAAATCTGGGTTTATGTGGTTTAATCATGATCTAAGTTCCAAGTAGAATCGACTGAGAGGATCTTCCAGAGAACACTTTTAAAAAAAAGAAAACGTCACGTGATTGAATTCAGTGAAGTGGCTTCAGTGCTGGTCCTCAGTCTTCTCCCGTGGGTGTCACTCAGTTAAATCCAAATACAGCAATCCATATCTACTGTTGATGTTTCACTTGGCTTGTTGTTTTGCATTGCCTTTCTGGCATGTTACTTTAATTTCACCTTAGCCTTAGTTATATTGATTATCTATAGCATGGCAGCTTCCAGAAAACAAACATGATTTCACAATGTAATGTAGGAAAATATAATTGCCGCAAACAATAACACCAAGGGCTAACTCAAATATCAAAAACAAAAAGTCTATTACCCATATCTGTATCTGCAAAAGACAAACTTATAATTGATCTTAGAGTCATGTTCAAAATTCTACAAGTCATGCCTGCTCAACTGTGAAACATATCACATAGGCAAAGTGTCACAAGCATTGGTATGACTGAGATTAGTCAGAGCCATTCGACAGAACCATTAGTCAGAGCCATTCAAATGAAGGGTCGTCCTTTTATCTTATATTGTTTTAGACACAGCTGTATGATGGAGAATTCCTGGGTTTTACCAGTCATAAATAACTGTTCAATGCTCAATGAACCATGACACCCCAAGCTGCATTCCAACCATTCAGTGTTCTCACACATGGTTCAGTATACACTTATTTTGAATATGTATTTTAGATACCAAGAGAATATCAATACAGTGTACAGCTAATACATCTACATTTATGTAAAATGAGATGGTTCGTATAGAAGGGGTCTTTGTATTAGAGCCCTACGTAATTTATGGAAGCAGGAGTAGTAATTCCTACGTTAATTGCATGTGTGCCATGCGGGGCTCTTGACCCTTTAACATTTTCGGAAACTCATTAATTTTGCATTCTTGCATTGGTCACATCACGTTGCTAGAACCTTCCGCATATCTGCGTGCTAGGTCCTGTATTCAATGCTCCTTGAAATAAATCAAAGAGATAGATTTATTGTTTTATGTCTCGTACACAGAAATGCTTCATTATTTCCACCAATTACTCATTCATAGATACATTCAAAAGAAACAATGATACAAATAATCTGATTAGGGGCCTACATTGTGGCCTAGTCCAAGAAAAAATGAAGAAGTGTTTTCAATTACATGACCCAAATATCTGGGGTCTGTAGGTAGGATCTTTTTTTATCTGTATAGAAATGTATGGGTAGATATGCCACATTCGTCAATTTTATGATAAAACAATGAAAAACATGAGAAAGGGGAACAATTATATGCATGTTAAGCTATGACTCAGGACCAACAAAAATGTTGATGAAAATATTTGAAAAAAAATATGGAAAATTTCCTAAAAATTCGCCATAAATTAGAAAAAAAAAATATGTTAGGTTCACCCCTGTTTTGCTAGGGTCGGTCGGGTAACTGGAAACACAACTTTTTTTTGGCCCTGTTCAGTATTCTGGTTGGACACGAATCCATCCCAATGAGCAGCGATGTTCAAAAAGTAGCAATAAAAGGCTGACAATCGGTAAACTTACATCATAGAACCATCATTGTGAGCAGGCACTCGAAGGGCCAATGTCACCTGACAGCCAGCTGTCTCCTATCTATTATACTTACACTATTGTACACTTGGACCATTGTTGGATAAAACATATGTATAGGGCTGAGAGCAGGGTATATAGCTCCATTGTACATTTGTTGCTGATACTGTAACAAGTCAATAGGGAGAACATGTCCCATGGATGAAGGGAGTACAGGATATACAATAATTATAATTGGCCTACGACAGACTGTGCTACTATTCTCTGGCGATTGTAAGTAAGTCATCTTTAATATTTATGGATACACAAACAAAGGTTTTAATTATAAAACGATACATGTGTGTTCATGTTTAAGCGCTGGTTCCACAGGCGTAGAATCGGTCGGGAAAGCCCTAATCTGACGATTTATAATATATTAAAAGTATAGAAAAAATCGGTCGGATCAATGCTAATCCGACCGATTTAAGCCTGTGGAACCAGTGCTTTAAAGTGAAGCAAAACTTTACTATTAACACTTGATGCCTTTTGGTATTAAGTAACTCAGGCTATAAAACTGGAATCCGAGCCTTTCCCATAATGTGTTACTTCATCTATATCCATTTGCACCAGGGTCTACAGTTTGGAAACTACCAGACTACCAATATCATTTCAAATAGAGATGTAGTGGAACTATCTAAACACAGACACAAACTATGTTCACAAGGTTACGGGGAGTTACCTTATATTTTGCCTACAATTTGCCCCGAGTGCTAGAGCTAGACCTTAGAGGAATTAAAGAGAAAGTGAAAGTTGTCCGATTGGAGCCCACAGGTTTCACCACAAGTGATGTAAAATAGGTCTAAGTGGTCACCACAGCTCAGGCCAATTTGTCATGGTACTATCCCAGTCCCATCCACTATCCATCTTATGTGACAAATTGCGGGTCTGCTTTCTAGACTCAGTGAGCTTTTACACTCAACCTGTTCCCCTTTCCTTTTCTCTGTTTCTTTCACTGTCAATACCTTGAGATGCACCTTAAACAAATTGAAAGTATAAGAAAAGGAAATTGAATCAGCATATAACACAATATAACCAGGTTGAGGCCCCAGTTTGTCATTTTTGATTCCACACATATGTAACGGTACTGGGTCATGTATAAAAGGGAAATAAGCAAATCAATTACACCTATAGATGGGCTTTAATTTGTGTTGGGTGTATTCAGGAGATCCTGATACCAGTAGTAAAGATGATGGTCCTGTCAGCACCTGTCGATGAAACGTCTCTTGATGAAAGGGTTTACCTTTGCTTGGTTACTTGCTTCTGGATCAGGAAAACAACAATACTTTTACAAAAATGGTTAAGTGCAGTTCAATTTCATCAATGAGAAAACAAAATTCATAGGCTTCTTCACTAATTCTATATATACATGTGTAGGGGCTCGTGAAGTGTTATATCATGTGAGCTTCCTATTTGAGAGGACAGGTCGATTGGTGCAGCTACCACCGGTAGGACTAGAGGTCGCTTCAATCTCTGGTCGCTATGGGGTGATGTTAGCACTGGAGGGTGTTGCTCCTTTAGTAAAAGGAAGAGCTGGCTAAAAATGCCATTGTTTCCAGTCCTTTCTTTTTATGTAGCTATGACTTGTCCCTTTTGTTGCTCACAAGTGGACATTCAAGTACGGTGCTCAAAATAGGGGATTTGAGTAGGTACCTAGTTTGGAGAAGTGAGTCAGTATAATAAACTATAGTGTGTGTGACATGAGTAGGTACCTGATAGTGCAGCTCTCTCTGTTTTAAACAAGGCAGGTGACTTTTCAGACTAATGTGGTGAGTGCAAGTTGAATGGTGAAGCAGAGCGTGACTTCTTTTGAAAAGAGGGTACCTACTGACAGCTCTTTTTACCATAGGAGCAACAAGCTCCTGGTTACCTTACTGCAGTTCCTATTCAGGGTCCGGATAGGAAGTTAGTTGGCTTCTGACAATGGTCAGAGCAACATCTCTGACTGAGCTATACCATATGTAACTAGGTACGAAATAGACATGTGCCAGTTGCACTAACCCAAGCTAACTTGTCTGATTTTGATTGATCCACTCCTTCGAACCCAAGTTATAAAACCTCGAACCATTACATATCTTTTGCCTAAGGGAGAAGTACTCCCCATTTGTCTCTGGTGGATACCCCATGACTCTACACAATCACTTCTCCCATCACATACACAGTCTGTCTTCTACATGATGGCTTGTAGCAATGTCCATTCTGCCTCATCAGTTGTCAGGAGCTAAGTACTGCTAGGTCCTCCCTGGGAGAAGGTTCTCCCTGCTTATATTTGTTAAGGGTATTTTGGTTACTTCACTTTTGCTGGAGGAATGGCTGTAGCTATAGGGAGATGGCAAATTATATATTCCTTGCTGTTATCCGTTGACATATGTTAAAGGCAGCTTACTTACTTGATATGGACTTAGAAACGGATTTTGCCCATGGGATGGAAAGAGGCTCTGAGTTTCAGCTCTACAATACTATTATGTGGTTTTAGTTCAAAATCACCCCACACACATAACAGGGACAAGATGGCTGCATACAATTAATGAGACCCTAGAGTTGTTGAGAACTTTCTCCACATCTACCCAACACTCCACTGCATTCAGGCAACAAAAGCCTTCATCTTAGCCTACACTGGTCCTAGACTATAGGGGCCTACAGTCACCTCAAATCTGCTGTCTCAGAATTATTGTTGAGAACTGCTGTCTGCACTTTGTCACAGGCTATGATTAGGTAAGAAGGAGTCAAGAGGCTATCTAAGTGAGGGGACTTCCAATTGGGAGGCTACCAGACAAGGATGACAGTTTAGAGTGGATAGGGATGTACTATCCTTTGGCACTGTTTATTAAGATTTTAGCCATTGCATACATTTAATTTTGAGGTTCAGGGAAGCATGGATAACATTTAATTTAGACAAATTCCTTCAATGGTATTTTTACCAAAATGTCATCTGTAACCCAGAGTATAACAATTATTTTTTTAAGATAGGCTCCGTATATATACTAAACAGAAACACAACGCCCACACATCAGTGCCACCTGCATTTTGCAATGCTGCTTTGTTGTTAGTGTGGGGAAACCACAGTTAGAATGAAGCAAACATGCCGTCAGTGTCAGCAGCATGTTGCGGCCACTGCATGCATTGGGGCACCACTGAGGAACTACTTTCCTGATCGCTTTACCATACGCAACACATGCAACGTATACACCCACACTGGTCGTCATACCATATGCCTTCAAACTCACTACAAATCTGGCATGCATGTGTGCATGCATATGGCTTTCATTGCTGTAGATATAGGCTTTCCACATTCAACTTTGTGCTAGGTATAACGATAACAGCAACCATGTTCAGAAGAAAATAAAATAAATCAGAACTCTGTACTCTAATCTTTGATGCCTCATCTTGCACTTATCATGTCTGGAGTCTTTTCTAGGTAGGAAAATGCTGAGGCTGGCTTCATTGAGGGCGAGACAAAGTGGAAATCATATTCAAAAATCAAAGTTTCTTTTCTAGGGAAGAATCATTTAGTTCAAGTGGAAGTGAACTTGCATTTGACACATGCATAAGAAAAAACATTGTGCACCCTTTATGTCAGCTACGCACATTGCTGCTATTGCAGGTGCTATTGTGATTGACATTTTGCTAACCTTCCAAATGAGGGCCGGCATAACTTCTGAATCACTGGTATTGAAGCGATTGCATATATAGTTATCAGGGTTCTCCCAATATCTTTCTACATATGTACTTTACCTTGCTCAGTCCCAGCCTTAGGTCTGTTTCCTGTGCATGTTATACCATACTTGCACTATTTCTATCTCTCCCTGTAATTTAAGACTGTATCTTTAGATATAGAAATAGAGGAATGTCGGGCTAGGGCAGAAGGGGAGACAGTATGGATCTCATCTGTTATTAAAGGTCTTGGAATGTGCAATTTAAAGGTGCAATATTACTTAATAGAATAACTCTGTCCAATAAATGAGAAAAGGAAAAGATACATGTATATGTCAGTAATTTCATAAGACAGTTTCCAGGTCAAGGCTCATTGGACTAGGTCCTTGTTGCATCTCCACCTGCTTCATCATATATTGACCTTTGACTTTGACATTTGGCGTCTATATACCTTCATCAAAAGATGCGATACCTCAGTGCTGGAGGCATAGTATGACTGTTGCATATAGCATGTTAACATTTCTAGGCCATCCATTTTTAAGGGAGAGAGGAAAGTATATAACATTGTGTATCTTGAACTGAAATAATAAGTCTGAATACAGTTGGTCTGTTTAAAGGGACTGCTGCTTGAAATTGTCCTAGTTCTGAGCAAAGCTAAAATCTGAGTCCTTAGAGAAATTACTGTTATTGTTCATAATTAGATGACCCACATCCTATGCCCCTAATAGCAGGAGCTATATGAATAGATTAATCTTCATGTAACCTGAAAAACATGACAGCCTCTTTAGGAACTGCTGCAGAGCTGTACACCCATGAATTCTACTATTTCTTAAGCAGACAATGATGCATAGCTTACGTTGCATGGCGAGTTGTCCACCATTTACTAGATCGTCCAGCTGTCATGCAAAGTTTTTGGTCAGTATTCCTACAATTGTATAGAAAGGCAAGGGCATTATGAGGAAGCTGTTAGGGAAGATACCTAAAAGCCATATCCCAGCTGGTGTGCATAATAAGAAATAATATATTCAGGACATTTGAGATGCAAAAACTAAAGCTGGTGGTTACCTCCTCATAGTAAGGAAATGTAAAGGCTCTGGGTTTATGTGGCTTTAAAGGGGCTCAAGTTCCAGGTAGAAAAAGCTGAGAGGATTTCCCCAAGATCATAAGAAATAGAAAGATTCCCAGATCAGATGTCATTAAATCCAGTGAAGGTGCTTCAGCATCCATCCTCGGTCTCGTCCTCTGGGCTTCATTCTGATTAACCCAAATATAACAGCCCATATCTAGTGTTGCTGTTTTGCCATGCCTTTCAGTCTTGTTATTTCAATTTGACTCCAGCAGTAATCATATTGATTACCGATAGCATACCAGATACCCCAAAAAACATACATGATTTCACTTTAATGTAGGAAACTATATCCGCAGCATATGGCAACATCAAGGATATACCCAAATACTAGAAACCAACACTCTATTGCCCATGTCTGTATCTGCGAATGATGGACTGTGAATTGAACTAAAAGTCAGCTTCAAAAAGATGGACTGTGAATTGAACTGAAAGTCAGCCTCAAAAATACAATCATGCTGGCACATTGGTGAAGTGTACAAGAAACTTCTGTATTCTGATTGGATTCGAACACGAACAGCGATGTTGAGACAGTAACAATGAAATGATGTCAATAGCTAACCTTACATAATAGAGCAATAGGCAGGCACTCAACAAGTCAATATTGCCTGACAGCCAGCTGTTTGCCATTTTTGGACAAAACTAAGAGTGTTGAGTGCTGATCATGTAGTTATATTGCACATTTATTGCTGATGCTCTATGAGGTCAAAAGGAAGGCATGTCAGGTACCCACTTAACAAGATCTCGAGAATGGCTCAGGAATTTCTCAAGCCCCAACTTGTGAATACAACATGAAATGTGAACGTAATTATCTCCTGGAAAAGTGGATGTGCCATAACATCTTATACTCAAGAAAGTTCTCTAGTCTAGATCTTGAGAATGGCTCAGGAATGTCCCAAGTCCTGACTTGAAAATTCAACAAGAATTGAGAATACTACAGGAATTGAGAACATAATCATCTCCTGAAAACATGAGAGAGTCTCGGGAATTTCTTAAGTTATATCTTGTGATCATCCTGTAAACCCCATTTATCCCATACATGATATCTGAGTCAATAATTGTGATTCACATTAGCCATCTCCATCCTCCCCAGTTTTACCACTTTACTTGTACATTCATTTGCATTATAAGCCATGGTATTGATGCCCATGAATCATGGCATGACTGTAAATCCATCAAGTGGCTAGATTTTCTATCGGAAGATACATTAATCTAGCCAGAGGGCTCAGATGTGATAACAATGAACAGTTAGTATTGTAAGGGTTTGTGGCCTTACGGATCTGGGGGGTTCGGGTCTTACGATTAGAAAGAAAGAGTAAGACGGTAATTCAAGTGTATGCCAACGGTTAGTTTATTTCTTAGTGTACACTCACGGCTGCCGGATGGTATAGAATAAGCAGCTAAGATGGATGGAGAAATGATCTACATGGTGCGGAGGCCTGGAGGGCCTCTGACGTAGCGACTGAGCCCTGGGCTTTATATAAGGACCCAGGTGTTCGTCGTCAGATGTCCCCACAGACCCGGATCGGTGCTGCCACCTATCCGGAACCTGAGGAACGTCCGATGACTCGACTCACCCGCCACGTCAGACGGTACCCAACTCTATGGTTAGACAATACGTACCTCTACACCACTCCCCCAGACATTTAGGAGGGTGTTATAGTTATAGTAATATTACTAGGACAACATATCTATATGTCTTAACCATTAGTAATAGAGGTACAACCATAGATATAACGTTAACACCAGGTTAGATATCATTTGAATGTCATATACATATATTCGATAGTGTATGTAGTTACAAAATGGCAAAGTTGAATGTTCGAATATGATACGAATTAATTAAATGAATAACAGTTATATGTATCGGAACTGTTAATTAGCTTATTATACCATAGGATATCATATCATGTGTACGGTATAAATAATAAGATGAGTATCATAATTCGTATACATGTGATAGTAACAGTTATGTGTAACGGAACTGTTAACATTAAATACATCATGTAATAACATTCATATGCGTTTGTAGTTATTAATACCACATTTGATTATGTAGTCTTGAAAAAGACTGTTATAGTAACTACACTATCTAATGACATATAATCTGTAACATCATTGTATGACATAACCATATGGATCCGTTAAGGATTCCGTGAGTAGTATGAATAGAACCATTTGTATTATACACTTGAAAAGAAAAGAAAAAAATCACGGTGTAGTAATGAATATAATGATATATATGATATCACCGTGTACCGAATAACCTTTATAACACCAGATTAATATATTTATGATACAATATGTCTCGCAGGACAATAATAAGTAAGTTCTGGTGTAGTTTATCGGATCTTATTTTATAATAATTAACAGTGACTTAAGATCCGTACCAACATACATATATATATACCCGTATTACAATATATAGTACGATGTGACCAGTGTAGTCTATATGTACATACGAATAACATTATAGAAAAATAGACATATGATAACATGTACAATTTTAGAAAAGATGATAGCTGCTGCTGGGGTCTCCTGCTGTAGCCCTTCGGATGCTCGATGATAGGTGTGGTCAGCTAACCACGGGATGGACGTGCTAGAGTCTATAGTTATTAGGGTGAACACGGTAGATGAGTTTGGGGCAGCTACCCACAATCCTCTAGAAGTGCTAAAGTTCATAGGTAAATCCGAATGGTGTAGAATGTAGAAGTGAATTGTAGATCCGGTTCTGTCAACTGTATAGAATCGTAATCCGTTTTAAGTTTCGTTGACATAAGTAGAAATAGTCCAATGTAGGCTGGTCCGGAAGTAATAGTAATATATGGTATAAGTCCATTCGGGAGTATAGATGAGTTGTAGAGGTAAATCGTAAAGTCCATCCTAGTAAGTGGTTAGCACAGGTAACAGCAGGAGTCTGGAACTGGCATCCGGATACGTCTGACAGCAGCAAGTCTACTATCGGATTGTCCATAAGTGAAGTTATAAATCCGAATAGACTATTCAGGGTACAATAAGGGTTATACAGCCTGAATTATACAATAAGCTGGTCATAAGAGGAACCAGGAACACATACAATAGGTGTTTATATACTAGTGAAGAAAACATTCGCAGACCGGTAAGGTTCCGCAAAGACTATATCTGGTTATTTGGCGGTGGAGAAAAAAAATTATGGAAAAATAACCCGTAGCATGTTTAGACGGATTTCTTAGCATGCTTCTTCTTAAGAAGAGCTAGAGTCGACTCGGGAGTGCCATCCCACTCGTCGAGGTCGACTCCGAATACCCTCATGAACTTAGTGTTCAAGTTGGTATTCCGGGTAATCTCCTCCTTTACACGTTTCTCCAGCATGTGCACGTCCATAGCTGCCTTTTCTTGGGCAGCTGCGGCAGCCTCCTCCTGGGCCTTCACATCGTCCCGAATGAGGGTCTCGAGGCGCTGCTTTTCAGCATCCGCGACCTCCTTCATACACAACAGGGTGTCGTTTAGGAGTCCCTGATGAAATTCTGTGGCCTTCTCATGGACACACTTCTCCCAGTGGATGTAGATGGCCTTCTGGACATCTGCCTCCCCTTGGCGAGATTTCTCAAACCAAATTTCCGCATTACCGGCCTTAATGGTAATAGCGTCCTTTGGTTTCGCAGGTGCAGCGACAGCCTTGGGAGGAGTCGATGCGGCCTGTAGACCACTTCCGGGTTTGGGGCTTCCGGACACGCCTGCTGATGGTACACAGTAGGCAGGGGGCGCGTTCTGCTTCAATCCCATTTGCAGGTGCTGTGGTCTTCTTTGGGACAAGACGACCATCCTTTCCTACCACCAAGGTCTGGCTCTCAGGTCCAGGTCCCTGGGTTAAGGACGGAAAGTTACGAGGATTAACTTTCCCAGGCTTTGATACGGCTCCAGCGTATCCGGCAGGTTCGGGCTTCTTGAACACCGGAGTGCCCTGAGCCTGCTCTGCGGGGTGCCTAGCCATAGTAGACCTGGAACGGTCCTCTGCTCTGACTTTCGGTTTAGCAGTGGTGCTCTGACCATTACCGTTGCCACCACGGTTCTGATCTCTTCTGCTCCTTTCACGAGCTCTCTTTCCCTCCTTTCCGGATTCCTCGCATTTCTGCCAGAGAGACTCGTGCATGTCCAGTTTACCCTTTCCAGGAGTCAGGACTATCTTCGCACGGAGTTTCGAATCCTTGGTCTTCGGAACCTCGCAGAGGACTTGGTCCCCTGGTCGGATCTTAGACCAAGCATCCTCGCTCAGGCTATCGAACTCCTTCATGAGTTCCTGGTGAAGCTCCATGATGCGCTTCCGAGCCATGTCCAAACCTTCGGCGTGGCATTTCTTCTGGTGTCTCGCCAGATCACTACGTCGGCTGTATTGCACCTTCGTAGTACACTTCTTACCTTTCTTGCCATAACTCGGATCACAAATGTAAACCGGGTGATGGTGGAAGTGGGTCTCGACGAGATGTCTTTGGAACCGAGCTGGAGTGCTCCAGGTCCGGACCAAGACATCACTCGCATCCTGGCAGATAGAGAAGGGACAGGACTTCTGGTCGTCACCGTACCACTTCTCTAGAGCCCAACGTAGCTTCCTCCTCTGGGTATAGGTATAGTACCCTTCAGTATGGTTAAGCATAAGCCACATCTTTCGATAGGCCTTGCTCGGATTGGGGTCCTCGTCCGAAAGACGCATCCAATCTTCGTCATCTGACTCATTGTTCTTATTGATTGAGTCCGGGCAGGCATAGAGGGTAGAGCCGTCCTTCTTTACTCCGTAGGCACAATCGGAGAAGCACGTCGGAATCCGGGTTTTGAATCCGGATTTGGCGTTAGCCCAACGTTCGGCCTCTGTTTGAGTTGATGGAGTGGCCTTCTCATCATACTCAACCGAGGATTCGTGCACCGACTCCTCGTCAGACGACTCAACCTCCATGGCGGTACTACCAGTGGTTGAGGTGCTGGGTTTCGGCTCGGCTCTAGCAGAATCCGGGAGATTCTTGAGCTTCCGAGCAGCGGATCGTCGGTTCTTACTGACCTTCCAGTCTTCCTCCGGTTCCTGGGTTCCGGATGTGCTGGAGGTCGTGGCTTCTACTGGGGTAGTAGTACTGCCGGTAGCTTGTGTAGCACTGGCTGATCTCCTGGTGGCAAGCTTCAGGTCGGGGATAGGAGGTGCGGGTACTTCCGCAGCTCTCTTAGCCTCTTCCTGGGCCTCCTGTTCGGCAGTCATACGGCGGACAATAACCGTCCGAAGGGCTGCAGCTCGGTCCAATCCGATTAGTGAATTGTTCTGGACATCCACCAATTCCTGCTCGGTTATGTAGAAACCGTCATCCCACTGCTCGAAGTTAGCAGCGGCTTCCCTGAATTCCTTAGTGGTCCGGTACTGCGGCCGGGTAGCACTAGGGCGTGGGTAGGTCTGTCCATCGGTATCCCAGACACAGCCTACCCAGTTGATATTCATAGCTTTGACGTTCCACAGGGACTTGTCAGGCTTCGGATACGCTCCGAGCTCGAAGGCTCGGTTAGCTGCATACACGGTTTCACGGAAACCAGCGTCCACCATAAGTCCCCGTTGGAACCACGGCCAGTCTCAAAGCCACTCGGGAGGCGTCCTGGTCAGCTGTTCGGGAGCCATGACGCCCTCGATAGCTATCCTGACTTTAGGGTCCATCCTGACTGGTGTCCAGTCCGCGTAGGTCACTTGTGCCTGCAGTTCCGGGTGGACATACAGGTAGCGACCATCGTAGCTAGCTGGAAAAGGTTCCGCCACTGCTGGCTTCCACTCATCCTTCTGTCCGTCAACTTGGGTAGTTTTGGACTCAGTTGCTGCGGGTTCAGCACTCGCAGCCCCTCCGGATCCCTCGGCCGGGAGTGGAGATAACAGTTTCTCTGGCTCATTTAGTGAGAATGAGGCCAGCTTCTCCTCGAACGAGCGATCCGTGGGTTCCTCCACGTCCATCATCTCGCTCTCTTCCTGTGTAACAGGTGACAAAGCTTCCGGAAAAGCTTCTGTGGATGGAGTCAGCTTATCCGGGTCACCGGATAGCTTGGCTGCAGCTACGGATTCCTCAGCCATGACCGGGGAATCACCTACGGGAGTAAAATACTCCTTTTTCCAGCTTTTCCGGCGCCAGGGCCGACACAGACGGAGTCTGCCTACCAGGAGACAGACTCTGGAGAAGCAGCGAGGGGTTTGCTAGCCGGTAAAATCCAAGCAGGGAGCGCGCTCGACCGTCTTGGACGTTACTGAAAACAAATATGGCGACAGGCCAGCTTTCGTGACGTCATTTCCCCGCATCCCGCGAGGTCACGAGAGGTCAGCCGAGACTGGACACGGTGACGTCATGCGGAAACGCACGTGCTACAAGCGGAACATAAACAAACTGAATGTTTTTAGGTAATTATCGCTCATGCCGATGACTCGTCTGGGGATTTAAGTGGAGATTATGGAAAGCTTAAGCAAATCCACCGGATTATCCGTCCACTACCCATTGGTACATCATGCGGCGGCGACAAATAAGCCTTTCGGGTCAGTTGTCATCCGTTCCTCTAAATGTAAACATTACACTCGTTGTGTATACAGGTTAGGTCACTGCAGTCCTCTGGGCAATTCGAGGGCTGCGACGAACGTATCTCCCCTTCTCGGATAGTTCTCTATCGGACCTGACAGTCTGAAGAGCTTTTTCTAGGTGTTTCTTAGCCTTAGAGACACCTTTCCTCTTCTTCTTGTCTTCACCTGCCGAGACTTTTTTAACTCCCCCACGCTTAATCGGTGTTGGCGCGGGTGTCACTGATTCGGAACACTTTTTAGGCCTACCACGGCCTCGCTTCACTGTAGTGTTCTTTACCTGGTCTATTATGCGATTCTGGTTCAGGATCTTTCCGGAACCTTCACCATACATTTCTGTGGAGGTCTCCCTCCCAGACCATTTCCTCAGTCTGGCCACATTTGACTTATACAGTCGACCAAGGTCAGATTTAATTATTACGGTACAATCACTGATAACTTGGGTTACCGTGAAGGGACCATCCCAATTAGACGCTAATTTTATGTGCCTAAGTGGTTCATGTAGCCTGAGAACTCTATCTCCGGATTGGAATTTCCGATGCTTTAGATCTGTATCATATCCAACTTTCTGCCATTTGGCACTTTTCTCCAAATCGATTCGGACAGACTCATATGCTTTTTTAAATCTGTCTCTTAAACATTCCACAAAAACTACATGGCAAGGTAGTTCCGGGTCCATTCCTACGACTCCAAATACTAAGTCGGCAGGCATTATTAGATCTTCTCTGAATACCAAAAGGTTCGGAGTACAATTTGTACTTGAATGTACCGTACTGTTATAAGCATGTGTCACAAAATGACATTGCTCATCCCAGTCATCCATATGTTCATTGACAAGCGACTTTAGAACTTGGATAAGGGTTCTGTTGAACCTTTCTACCAATCCGTCGCTTTGTGGCCTATACGGATTGGTTCTAGTCTTGCAAATAGCTAAGTATTCGCACATACCCTGCCAGAGATTTGATTCGAATTCTCTGCCTTGGTCACTGTGTAACATTAATGGTACACCGAAACTTAGTACCCAACCTTTTACGAAGGCTTCGGCACAAGTAACTGCTTTGTGGTCCGGTAGTGGAAATACTTTAGTGTATTTTGTGTAATAATCACACACTACCATCATACAGGTGTTATCATTAGCGGTTGTGTTCAATCCACTGATGATGTCTACCCCGATTCTTGCGAATCTAACTCCGAAAAGTTCTTGGGATAAGGGAAGTTTGCCCATCCCGGGTCCGGGTTTGTTTTTACAACAATTCGGACAGGTGATTACCCATCTTTGCAAGTCTCTGGTCATGCCAGGCCAGTAGTATCTTTTGGAAAGTCGTGCCAACGAACGTTTCCTTCCAAAATGACCACTGGTCCGATGTCCATGACAGAAATACGTGTATAATGTCATGTCTCATGGCATGTGGTATTACCACTTGCATGATTTTCTCACCATTATTACATGGCTTCCAGCGGTATAACACGCCTTTCCGGACTTCAAGCTCGGTCCATTGAGCAAGAAACCTTCTCATTTCTCGGTTTTCCAGAGAGACCTCAGGTCTAACTGGACGTATACCCTTTGGTACTAATTGCAATAGCTGCGCAGTTATCGAGTCAGCTTCCTGGAAACGTCGTATGTGATCCATAGACCAATCCAGTACACTGGCAACTAGGGGTTCGAATGGTCTTCGAATCCCTGCTAACACTGCCCTATGAGCTCCACAATCAGTACAATCCGGATTATCACATTTCCGGATTGGTATTCGAGACAAGGCATCAGCATTCAAATGCTTTACTCCAGGTCTATGCTGAATCTGGTGATGTTCAAGCCCATATTCTGATAGATGGGCTAACCATCGGCCTAACATTCCTTCAGCATCTCGGAAGTTCAGTAGCCATCTCAAAGAGGAATGATCTGTACGCAATGTAAAGTTTGTTCCCCATAGGAAATGTTTGAACTTTTTGGTATATACAACTACTGCTAACAGCTCTCTTTTGGTTGTGCAGTAATTGCGCTGAGTCTTACTCAGTGTATTGCTGGCAAAGGCAATTGGTACTTCTCTCCCATTTTGGACTTGCGAGAGAGCTGCACCAATGCTATCATTACTAACGTCCGTATCCAGTATGAAATGATCCGTTTCATTCGGATATTGTAATACTGGAGTACTCGTGAACAGTTCCTTTAGCTTTTGAAAAGCAGATTCCTGTTCATGCCCCCAAGGAAATTTTTCCTTGGTACTTCCTGGAGTCCAGTTAGCTATTGCTTGCAATGGATAACTGACTCTAGAATAATTCGGAATAAATTCCCTATAATAGGAACAGAATCCTAAAAAGGACCTCACTTCTTTGGGTGTTTTAGGTCTATTCCAATTCGTAACTGATTCGATTTTCTCCGGATCAGCTTTTATTCCTTCATCACTAATGATGCGGCCCAAATAATTTATGGACTTTCTAAACATGTGGCATTTCTTAGGTTTCAATTTGAGACCATTAGAAATAATACGTTCCAATACCATTTGTAGGTTATTAGAACACTCTTCGAATGTTTTTCCGAAGACTATGACATCATCAAGATATACAAGACATCTTTTCCACAATAAGTCACTTAGAATTGTTTCCATCATTGCTTTAAATGTTGCTGGTGCATTGCACAAACCAAACGGCATTACGTTATATTGGAATAGTCCAATATGACTCGAAAATGCAGTTTTTTCCATATCTGAAGGGTTCATTCCCACTTGCCAATAACCTGATTGCAAGTCTAGGGTACAAAACCAACTGTTTCCTCCTAAGGAGTCAATGGTTTCGTCTATTCTCGGTAGTGGATACGAATTCTTTTTCGTTATTCCATTCAACTTCCTGTAGTCTATGCAAAAACGGATAGTGCCGTCTTTCTTTGTTACCATACACACAGGACTACTCCATGGACTATTGGAAGGGACTATTACATCCTGTTCCAACATCTTGTTTATTTCCTCTTCAGCTACTCTCTTTTTCGCTAAAGGTAACCGCCTATACGGTATCTTAAAGGGTTCTGCATCTCCAGTATCTATTTTATGTACTACCTTATTTGTCTTACCTAGTTTTTCACCAGGTTTGGCAAAGGCAGTCCTATACTGACAGAGCAATTCATAGAACACTTTCCGGTATTCCGGATCTTCTAATGAAGTTTCTTCATACAACTTGAGTAAGTCTTCTGAAATTTCATCATCTCCTGTACCCTTTTGTAAGTTCCTCTTACTATCCGTTACAGTTTCCGAAAGGGTCAAGTTTCCGAAAACTTGTCCCTTTTTCAAGTAGATAGTACTGTTTCCGGTATTGGAGACAGGTACTACCGACCATGATGCATTTGCTACAATAGTGTCTGCGGATACTAATCCGATACTTGACAAAGTAGCTACATCCGGTTCTATCACTGCAGGCTTATTGCGCATTGCAGGATCACTTCTTACAAGCACATCACAGGCTACTACTGGAGGGATTCGCACGGTGTGTGCTACACTAGCCATACTGCTCACTTGTCTAAGTACACACCTAACCTTTACGGGATATGGGTATTTCACACTCAACACTCCTGATTGAGGTTCCAACACAGCACCATACAGGGATGTGAAATCCAACCCAAGTATCCCCTCATCTGCTATATCCGCAACGGTGGCGCTCATGACATAGTCGTGTATACCATCCAACTGTAGTTTCACACAAGTTCTACCATACGTTTGCAAGGTACTGCCATCGGCCGTCTGAGCACTTCCTCCCGATTTGAGAGTATCATGTTCATCCGGTATAAGATCGTAGAACCCCCTGGAGATACAAGAGTGGCTAGCTCCCGTATATACAAGGAATTCGGCAGATCTTCCGTTAACAGTGAGGCAAACATACCACCGCCTTCCGTTTAGAACAGAGGGCATGTCCGTGAGGATCGGAACGTCATTTTTCACACCAGGAGTCGATCCATATCCTTTCAGGAATTCCAGACAAGGATGACCCGGGGGCAGGTGGGCACCACAGACCTTGGCTAACTCATAGCCGCCTGCCTCGTTACTGATATTGGGTTTCCCCTGTGCTCCCGTGGCACCTGTTATATCAGCTTCCCTAGCCTTCCGGGTGTCTACAACCACCTCGGTGCTAGGCGAGTTTGCTACTACATGCGAACTATCATCACGGATGGTGATATCATGGCAAGATTTGTCACTGGGATCCCCTTCTTTGCCCCTCGGGAGACCCCTTCCTAGTTTTCCTCTGTACTTATTCCAGAGACACCTTCCTGTTTACGTGGGACAGGTTTCTCAGCCATACATTCCGGAGCATAATGCCCCAGTTTCTGGCATCTGAAACATCACCTCTGAGATTTATCAACTCTCGGCCTCTTTAGAGCTTCTGTTAGTCCGGCTATTAAGGTTTCCATCACATTAGTCTGAGTAGCAGTGGCCGCCACAGTTGGCTTCGCCGCAGAGACTACATTGCTAGATTGGTTTGATCCGGAAGCTGTGTTACCAGCAACAGATCCTCCCTTTCCTCTCGAATGTACTTTCCTATACCGTTTTTGTCGGTAATACTTTCCAGCCACTTGAACTGATCCAATATATTCTCCGTTTTCATCGGAGACATATTCATCCTCCTCATCAGCATCATGCGAATCAACCGCGGCTAACTGGGAAGTATCATATATCGGAGCAGGTGTACCTCCATATTGAAAAGGTGCTGCTCTTACTGGATTAGGTCCTAGACCTACCAATCGTTTCTTCATGTCATGTCCATCGATTGCTATGAACAGGTCACTGAAGGAAGTGTCATCTTTCCAAGAATCCCAAACAACTTGTTTGTGATCCGGATCCCGCAATCCATTATAGAATTGTATGAACAATTCCTGTAGATAACAGTCATCGTCATGAGCCCAATTTGGACGTGCTTTTGATAGCAAGTCCTGTAGCTCCAAACCAAAGACCTTGTGAGATTCTTTCGGTTTCTGTGTTCTTTTCTTGAAGCTTACCCATGGATCTTCTCTAACGATTGATCCGAATAGGTATGCGGCAAATTCGACCAATTGATCATAGGTGCCGTATAATCCGTAAGCTGCTCTCCATTGGTTGAGGGCTACTTTTCCACCTTTATTCAACCAACAGATCAAATACGGCAGAGCTTCTTCTTTTGTCCAGCCACTGCAATTGACTTCGTCGACAAAAGCTTGATACCTATCCTTCCATGGATCATTAGAATCGTATGGAGGGGGTATCCGTGCCTGTCTACGTGCCGGATTATTACATCCGCGTAGTCTATCTGCTTCTCGCATGCTCCAGTTCATGACTTCCATGCCATCCGCTCCCTTTCGGTAGCAGTCAATGCCAAGGTTTTGGATACATTGGCTCCTATCAAAGATGGTTTGCATCCCTGCAGGCATGGAAGTTCTTCTATTTGGCTTCCTGCCATCTCCTCCTGATCCTGATCCTCCCGATCCGGATCCACCTGGGCCACCTGGAGGGTTCCCTCCTGGTGGACCATTATTGTGATAGTTTCCGGATGAGCCGCCAGGGCATCCACCATTATAACTGGCATTTCCAGAAGACGCATACCTAGGGTAAGAATTATTTTGATTCCATCCCTGGTTATAGTTATTACCATTTTGATAATTACCACTTCCTGATGGATTATAATTATATCTATATCCATAGGAAGATGCTCTCGGTTGATACATTCCGCCATTAACGTTGTTCTGTGGCGGGTTTGATCTTGGAAAACGTCCATCAGTAGGACCACTACCTGGACCCGAAGATGGGTTCGGTAATCTTGGACCTGCTGGTGTACTATGGCCAGGTTGGGGGAAATATGAAGGTGGTGTCAACATATGCCTCGTTGGACCCGGTACTCTTGGTTGTGCTACGGGTGTATTATTGTTGGTTCCGGCAGCACTATCGCGAGTCGTTTTAGTTTTGTGACTCAGGTCTGGTATTGGTGGTGCCGGACCTATTGTATCCAGCGCTGGAGTTGCTGGTGTAGGTGCGGTTCCACTATCTGCAGCATTATCCGGTTTCGTATAGACTCCGGATACTACATTCTTAGTAGCCCCATCGTTAACGAAAGGGTTGTATCCAGTTGGAGTTGTCTTCCCCAACATTTTAGACACCACAGCTGGATCTATATTACCTATAGTCAACTGGGCGGCTTCTACGTACTTATCTAAGGTTAATGCAGTAGTCTGCATCTCCTGAAGCTCATTCGTGAGTTTCTGTCTATCTTCTTCCAGTTGTTTATTGTAAGCTATAATGCCTACCCGGATAGCTTCATTGTCTTCAGCTTGTTTAGTACACTGGAGTTTCAATTCCTCCAACTCGTTTTGATAGTGGCATATTTCAGATTCGAATTTTGCCTTATCATGACTTAGTTGGTCGTTCGTATCTATGTATGTTTGGATACGAATGTGTCTATTGTCATACTCCTTATTGAATGACTCTCTCATTTCCTGGAGTTTTCGTTCTTCATTCTCGAGTTCTTTCACGTACTCACTCCTTCTGGCTTCGAATTCCTTCCGCATGCCAGTTAGGTCCTCTTCTAGCTGAAGTTTTTCATGGAATACTTCATCTTTAGCTTTGACCAAGGTATTTAGATTCTCGTTCAAAGTTACGTAAGTTTCATTTAACAACAGGACATCCGGTTGTTTAAATTCTTCACCTTCCGGTACCGCATAGGTTAAGTCGCCATCTATAGCGCTATAATCTAATATTGGTAGTCCGGGTCTGGGTAATCTATAAGGTAGCTCTCCGAATGTTACCCTTTTCGGCATTGGCGCCGGATGTTCTGGGTTAGTACTACCACCAACTTCGAACATCAAATTAGTTAGCTCGTCGACAAGTGATTGTTGGCTCATCAACTTACCCTGTCTCTGTATGGACTGTTCACGTCGTACAGAGTCTGGTAGATTCTCCTCACTATCATTATAGTGGGGTTCGGGATCTCTTCAAGATGTAGATTCCGCATCTTGGGAGTTCGAATGGTTTTGGAGCACTAATGATCCATTGCCATTCTCCTGGGCAATTAGTTGCCCTACTGGGTTAGCTTCCCTAAGGTTATCTAACCCATGTACCAGCCGTTCGGACGTTATGACGTCCGGGCTATACACCAGAATTAACTGGTCATGGCACCAGTGTAAGGGTTTGTGGCCTTACGGATCTGGGGGGTTCGGGTCTTACGATTCGAAAGAAAGAGTAAGACGGTAATTCAAGTGTATGCCAACGGTTAGTTTATTTCTTAGTGTACACTCACGGCTGCCGGATGGTATAGAATAAGCAGCTAAGATGGATGGAGAAATGATCTACATGGTGCGGAGGCCTGGAGGGCCTCTGGCGTAGCGACTGAGCCCTGGGCTTTATATAAGGACCAAGGTGTTCGTCGTCAGATGTCCCCACAGACCCGGATCGGTGCTGCCACCTATCCAGAACCTGAGGAACGTCCGACGACTCGACTCACCCGCCACGTCAGACGGTACCCAACTCTATGGTTAGACAATATGTACCTCTACAGTATACTCACTTATATCTAAGCAGCATACACAATTAAGGTGTGTTACAATATAATCTCCTCAGATCTCTCTCATCACTTGAAACAAATTTTGGTATATCACATGAGGTTCTGATTTAATGTGGCTCTTTTGTACCAGTTAGTAATATCCATAATGACTAGGACCTTTTACCTCTTCTCAAATTAGATGTCAGCTTGACCAGAATGTGAGTACTTTGTCAAAACCTCTGGTGGATTGATTTAGAACTATGTGACTTGTACTTGGGAGGGACTCAGGATATTCCCAGGAACTGGACATTAGTAGACTGACATGTCTTTCTTTGTTGAGTATAAGATGTTTTAGGGTGTCTACATTTCCAGGAGATAACCACATTCTCGGGACTCGAGATTTACTCGAGAGGCAGTCATGTCCCTAGATTTGCCCAAGTTGTGAATGTTCCCAACTTGAGTCCTGTTCAGTGGGTATAGATGAAAGGAGTATATATAATAATTATATCCTTCATATACATTCAATTGTACAGGCCATCCTAATTCTCACTCAAAATTATAAGTGACTCTTCTTTCAAAATCATGGATACACTGTGTAAGAGGGTTTTGAATTTACAATGTCACGTGGTTTTAATTTCACAGAGGAATATATTTGCCATCATGTTTGTCTTAAAATCCTTTATCCATGAACAATAAAACCACATTTACCATCACCTCAGTACAATACTACATATGTACTGTTGTACCTAGAAATACTAGTACTTGGGTATGCCAGTCACGTTATGATAATTATCTATCTATATAAATATGTAAATATATATATATATATATATATATATATATATATATATGTATATATATGGGAGCAGAAATGGAATAGAAAAAAAAACACACAAATTAATTTTCTCAAACAATATCAAGGCCATCTTGCCTCATTTCGTCTTGCCCTGGTTACGATTGCCCTCGGGTGACATATCTAAACTTTAGAAGAGTTTAAGAGAAAGTGGCCTCACGGTAGCATGGGGGTTTCACTACAAGTGCTGTGAAATAGGTGTAGAGGGCATCACAATAGAGACCGATTTGTCATGGTACTTGCCATGTCTAGTCTCTTGCCTTTTGCACTCTAATGTAATTGCTCTTGAAGATTTCGCAAAATCTCTCATTCTTGAATTGACTGAGTTCCTTGTCTGATAGTGCTGTTTATAACTTGCAATGTAGAAACATCTATGATTATGATCATAATAGATATCGAGCAAGCAACCAGCTATGATAATCTCTATCCATTACATTACTGCATAGTAGAGACCCCTAGTGACAGTTTTAAGTCATCAATATGATGACGTCAGTTCATCAGTTGGAAATGATGAACAGAATTCATACACTTATCACCTTGAGACAGACTAGCTTTTCAGTGCATGACACCAGTCCGGACTGTCATTTTTGAGTCATTTTTGTTTCACCCATGTTTCATGGTACTGTGTTCAGTACCTTGAGAAAATAAGCAAATCAACTATATTCGACATTACCTGTAATGGAAATTTCTTTTGGTAAAAGGTTTTCACTTACACTATCAGCCCCTGTCTCTGGTGGATGCCCCATGCCTCTACACAATCACTCCTCCCATCACATACACTGTCTGTCCTCTGCATGATGGCTTGTAACAATGACCATTCTGCCTCATCAGCTGTCAGGAGCAAAATACTGCTAGGTCCTCCCTCAGAGAAGCTTTTCCCTGTCTTTGTTCCTATAAGGGTATATCATGATCCTAGAACTAAACAATGCAGTTGTGAGATACTTACTAGTGAATGTGACAATACATAATTTGATTAGGATTGTTTTTTTTTCCTGTGGCATGTAGCAAGTTCTGACCCCCAGCTCTATAATACTGTTGGGTCGCATTGGTCAGCAATCATTCCATACACATATCAGGGACAAGATGGCTGTATACAAATGATAACCCCTATTACAGTGCTATAGATTTGTGAGTTTCTCCATGTCTACCCAACACTCTGCTGCCTTTAGGCAACAAATGCCTTCATCTTAGCCTCCTCTGTACCCAGACTGAAGTAGAAGGGACCCACAGTCACCTCAGATCTCCTGTCTCAGAATAATTGTTGAGAATTGCCATCTACAAATTGCCGCAGGCAGAGACGAGGTACAAAGAAGTGGAGAGGCTGTCTAAGTGAAGGAACATCTAATTGGCGGTAGACAAGGGTCATAGTTTAGGGTTGCTGTAGATCATTTCAGGCAATTACAACTGAAATCTATCTTATTACTTTGCAACACAAGCAGAAAATGGTCCATTCTTAAAATCTTTCAATAGTACCCCATTTCATTCAAATGAGGAAGTGCGTCACGATATGGCGGCTCTACTGTCTATAAATTACAGGATAAGACACAGAATACATAATGAACTGATTTGTTCACTCAGAGTCTCATTCAGATAAGGGCAATTTGCCTTATGAAAGCTTTGAATGTTTCATGATTTACAAACCACTTTCTTTTGCCACTTGAAAGGGGAAACAACAAAATGTCTCTGATCATTTATGAGGATTGTCAAAGCATCGGTTATGAGGACAATACCATACATTTGATAAAAAGGTAACACTTTTCATCAATAACGATTGGTAATGTTGTGGAAAGGCAACTCCAAAATCGACTGAACTACAGTACTGTACCACTACATACCCCAATTAAGGACTACGGCTTACCATAAATTACTCCACAAGAGGCTAGTAGTACAGAAAGTAGGCTATTCGGCAGGCTTTATGGCCAGTTAATACAAGCATGCCTTCTATGCTGCCCATCCACTCCTATCTAAGGGGGTCATTGGGAATGACCACTGGTCAAGGAGGTTGGAGGGTGGGTTGGGAGTTCAATTAGGAGTATGGATGGGAATTCACAGAGGAAGAATAAAATCCATTCAGAATAGCAGTAGTATAGTATGTATCGGAACGGGACTATAGTTATCTACAGGATATTACTCACTCGACATGCAGCCAATCAGAGGCCTCCATTTGGTCACGTGACCCGTTGCCATGGCAACGTGACCTAATTAAAGGAATTAGCGACCACCTCTCAGCCAATCAGAGGCCAGCATTCTGGTAACCATGGTAATGTGACCTAATTAGGGGATTAGTGGGGTCACGTGGGGACCTCTCAGCCTCTCAATTAAAGTGATTAGCGACCACCTCTCAGGCAATCAGAGGCCAACATTCTGGTAACCATGGTAATGTGACCTAATTAGGGGATTAGTGGGGTCACGTGGGGACCTCTCAGCCAATCAGAGGCTAGCATTCTGGTAACCATGGTAATGTGACCTATTTAGGGGACTAGTAGCTGCCATTATGACCTAATTAGGGGATTAGTCACGTGAACCCTAAGGGGCGGGGCTATTTATTCAAATGAGGTTTTTTGTATTTTTTTTTGTGTGTGATAATATATGAAGGAAATAGATACACAACGAAATAAGTTATTTTTCACTTGTTTTTTTATTCTCATGAAACTGCATTTTATCAAACATTTTACTTTTTTGCTCGATGTTTCAGCAGCCTGCAAAGTCGCACTTTGTCAGTGCCACAGTCGACCTACTTTGCACTAGTCTGGATAAATCTAACACCATCTCAGCCAGACATAGGACATTTGTCTGCATGACTTGTACACGCTTCCAGCACCCCTCTTCCATCTTCACATCATCGTCATCATCACGAGCGTCTGACTCACCGACTGGTCACTCAGTTTTGGGTTTCTGCTCATTTGCATGACACTCTTCTTGGGGTATCTTGTTTGACATGCTTCAATCAGGAAGTGCACACAATGAGCTCCACAGGTGTCAGCAGTAGTGTCTTGGAGTTGAATACGATTTCTTTGCCACTTGAACGGAGCAAAACGTCTCAGGAAAGATAAAAACTCAGCGCTCAGCAGAGGTAAACCGAATGAATCAAAGTAGTACACCTCTCCTGTCCTCGACACGTAAAACACCACCCAATGTTGACCTGGTAAATGTTGAGGATCGGTGTTACTCATGAAACAAGTGTCCTTGACAGGGTGCCATGGGATCTTATCACAAGAGAAAACACCTAGGAAATGGAGCTTCTTGTGAATGTTTTCCTTCAACACTCTGTCTATTTCAAGTGTATTCATGCACTACTCTCTCGTCTTCAGTTCATGTGGTAGTCTGTGATGGGATGTCGATCTCTGGTCAGCTCAACAAAGTTGTCGTACACCAAGTACAGCAGCACCGTTGTCGTCTCCGTCAGCGCCGCGCCAAAACTGAATTCCACCCTCAGCTGACCGCTCTTATAGGGTTCACTCTACACCCGTCATGCGACCTGTCCGAAGTTAAATCCAGCGGGAACACGGTGTGCCCGTTCAGGAAATCCTTGTAGGAAATGCAGCAGGAGCGCGAACCCTCGAACATCCCCGTTTCCCTGTGTAGTGCCAGGTACTCTCTCACCGCCTTCTTTTTGGCAAAGTCGGGCAAAGTAGGCGTCGTTCGGCACCTTCTGGTCATTTACTATCACTTGAAGCAAGTTGACGTTGCAATGTTTCGAATGGGTTCTTGGCATAACTTCTTTTGAAGGCGTCTTGGTCCAGGAAACAAATCATCATCAACTTGGGCAGTTGACCTGTGTTGGAGTGTGTGTAGGTGTGATCTATGTTGCCTGCAGGGATGGCGTAGCTCGTCACCTCCAATCTGTTGACTGGGTAGTTGAAGGGACCCTGTTCTATCACAGCCTTTTTGTGCATTTCAACCACAGCATCAGCTGTGAGCGCTTGATGCACGTAGAGCTTAGATTTGTGAATCTGGAGTTTGTATGCGATGGTGCTGGTGCTCATCAGATAGAAACTAGGGGAAGCTTGTTTCAGGGACAGATTGATTTCCGTCTCTCCAGCTGTGAACTTTGGTTGATGAGCCAGGTCAAAGTGGAGTCTCGCCATCAGCGGAAAGCGCCTGTTGGAGATTTTTTGCGTGCCTTGAACCCGCGTTCTCGTTGCCTAAGATGTTGAATTTACCAGCCTAGTCTTGGTGCCATCCTTGAATGCTCATGATGTTGCCCTTCACCCCTTTGTCGTAGTTGAGTAAACCTTCCAGGTAAGCTCTGTAGGGTTAGGTCTCGGTGTTACCAGACACTTTGAAACCTCCGATGGAGACTTGGACATCCTTGAAGAGCGAGTGAGCCAAGTTGTTCACTGGAGCCACCTCGTCGTTGGCGTCCAGAGGGTCGCCGTTTGGTTTCAGTACCTTGCATTCTAGATGAAGGTAGTTTTTGCTCAGGTCCATGTACTCTTGCAACTTACTGACGGTGAAATTGATGTTGCTCCTCTCTCCCAAAGAGTTTTTTGTCTCTAGCCCGACCAAGGTTGACTTCAGGATAGTGGTCTGAGTTGGCGCTATGGCGTGCAGGTCGAGCTCAGAGAGCGCGCACTCCCTGCTGTTTTCGTGTACGTAGGCCATTGTGTTCCCTCTTCATGTCTGCGGTAGACTGATGACCGTGACCTCTAGTCCTTTTTACTTATAGTCCGGTCGCCTAGTGATCGAAAATGTCACCCCGTCGTCTCTTACAAGAACCGCTTCCCGTCTGAGGAGATGGCCTCCGACGTTTGGTTGCCGCTTTCTTTTCCGGAGAGAGCACTTTACCCACCAGACTTCTTTGATCTCCACTAGGAAGTTCTCACTTTCTAGCGTATCTTTTGTGAGATTGTTTAAGAACGCGACGAACTAAGCGTTGGTTGCCGTGAAAACAGGTGGTACTGGGAATATGTTCGGTATGAACGTTCGCACGTTCATTTCTCTCTCCATTTGTGACATAAACTGAGAACAGGGACCTTAATACACCCTGCACTAAGGGCCCTTTTCCCAGATCCTGTCACATTTCAGAACCAATTGTTGCGCCAGACTCCTCATTTTCCTTGGAAGTCGACAGGTATTCTTTGAACAGCGCATTTCCCTGTGTCAATGCAATGTACTTTGACTTCTTCCCAGGTTTCAATATCTGCTCCTCCAACTCTTTTTATAACAGGTCGTTGGGTTGTTGGCAGAAAAATTCTCCTCCGTTTCATTCAGAGGGTTAGTGCTTTTTTCCAGGTTGATCAGCCTGTTCACCTCTTCCCAGTCTACCATCATTCCTCTTATTTCCTGGTTGTTGTTGTTTTTGCTTTTTCTTAAAACTCTTCTCGCCTCATCCAGTGAGTTCTTTGTGCGCAGAGGAAGGACCATGATCATGTCGTCATCTCGCACGTTGCTCCATTCTGTTAGGAGGATGATTTCACTGAGAGCCGCTTCCTGGTCCTCTGACAGAAGGCGCAGTGAGTCGAAGCGCGTTCGGGAAGAGGTCAAGGTGTTGTCAGGGTAATAGTCCATAGAACTGTTGCTAGGTAGGGTGATGATCAATTTTTTTCTCCTATGCAATTTCCTTGACAGGAATCCACTCGTTGAACTTGTTGCCATAACCCTTCCAACGAACGAAAGCTAAGCGTTTACCCTTGACAGTCTTGTAGCATAGCACCTCGTCTACCAGGTATCTCTTGGAGACTCTTGGAGACCTTTTGAACCTCCTCCGGATAGAACACCCCTTTTATCTCCTCCCCGGTGATTACACTATGTACAGTCTGGATTATGATTAAAAATGAATGTATATACTTGTAAATATATTTTATCAAATCAAAATATAACAAGAAATGTGGTTGTGACCACTTAAAAAAACGCCTCCCACCGTTAATGTCGGTAGTCAGTAATTTTGTATTGTGAGACCTCATCACATGGGGCAAATGCAATCATCATAGCTCACTCCCGTACCGCTTCCCAGTACCGTCTCTATGCTGCGTGGGAGGCGCTAAAAAATCATTAGTATAATTGACTCTGCCCATGTGACCACGTGACCCCACTAATCCCCTAATTAGGTCACGATACCTTGGTTACCAGAATGCTGGCCTCTGATTGGCTGAGAGGTGATCGCTATTCCCCTAATTAGGTCATGTTGCCATGACAACGGGTCACTTGACCAAATGGAGGCCTCTGATTGGCTGCATGTCGAGTAAGTAATATCCTTTACTAAGCTATAGTCCCGTTCCGGTACATACTATACTACTAATAGCCATGCACACATGAAAGGTCAAAAGGCATATGGAAGACAGCAGAGTATGACCCATGTTGTGTGTTGACAGTGACTCTAAAGGTCAGAATAGGATATAGATGAGGTGCTGTCTGTGGGCACAGAACATTGAATCAACATTGAAATAACCTTGGTCAACCATGATCAATGTTATTTCAATGTTGTTTCAGCATGCTGTGTCCATTGGGTACCATTATACTCCAAACGTCTTCTACTTTTTATTGGAGCTTTTAAAGAGGCATTCTCATAAGAATTATCAATGGCATTTTGTTATCATAATGGTCTGGGATATCAATAAAATTTAATGTTAATAAGAAGTGCTGAGTTTGTCAATTCATGATCCAGGCCTCCCATGTACAGTATTTCTTGAAATGAGCCATATATATATATATATATATATATATATATATAGATAGATAGATAGATAGATAGATAGATAGATAGATAGATAGATAGATAGATAGATAGATAGATAGATAGATAGATAGATAGATAGATAGATAAAGAACATAATTTTTCGTTCTGAGATTGAACCCTAGTTTTTTTATGGTTACCCATTGAGAGTCACAAGGTGCTTTTTCACACCATATCCATACATGGACATCAAACATGAATCCAGCCCTAGTAACCGACCTTGGTGCACCAGATTGCTCCATCGGAGATGGAAGATGTCCCAGCTGCATACACACATTTTCCAGATTAGTCGCTTCATATATATACTTCCCTAAGGGCCATTTTCCACCACCCGAAATGTCCCCTCTGTCGGCTGCTAGACCCATAGTAGATGCTATTTTCGGCCAACAGAGACCATGCCCCACCATTGAACCCTATGGCAGCCCCGTCGGCCGAGGTGGTTGTATGGGGCAGCTGTCGGCCGAAAGAGGTACCCTGTCGGATGGTGGAAAACGGCCCTTACAGGATCAATACCATTCTGAAATTAATATGGTTCAGTGCAATGTGAAGTATACATTGATGTATCCCACTGACAGGGTTAAGCAAAGCAATAATCTACAGTTGGCAACAATATATCATAATGGCTGGAAACGTGCTTACTATTAGCCCATCTGTTCTAATAAGGCACAGAGGTAATGAGATACTATTACAGTGAACTGAATGGTTGTAATTGCCATACTACTACTAATATTCCTTCCTAACGATTTTTAGGGCATATGGAATATGAACAGGAAGTACTTTTACTAGTGAACAAGGGAGATATTATCAAAACTGTTACATGGTAAAGGGAGTAAAATTATGTAAAGTTACTGCAGTGTCGGCCAGATGTAAATGTGTTTTTTTTTCTGTTCCTACTGTTGGGAATTCCTATGAACTAATTGTATTTTGATAAAAATCTTGTCATATTTACAACTCGACATTGAATAATTTCATTACTTGGTAATACATGGATTTCAGTTAAATCTACATGATATCGGGTGCCAAAAATGATAAACCTGTGAAATAAAGGTTAGGAAAAAATGGCTTTTGGGCGACTGTACCTGAAAACAAGGTTATTGGGCATTACCAAATCAGAGGTTTATTTCAGTATCTATTAGCCTTAATCTAAAAGTCTAGACTACAGAACGGCATCTTATGTAGAGAGACATTCCACACTGATACACCTGTACTAAGCACAGCTATGTACTATATTTTGAAGATTAACCACGTGGTCAAACAATGGATACATCTCATAATGATTACTTATGAATGCTAACAGTTGTCATTAAAGCCATTTCACATTATGACACTCAATGTTAAGAGTCTCACAGTAGTTCAATGTCTACCCACTTGATGTCAGCTGTTACCACCTCTAGAAAGGAGTACAGTCATATGCACTGCACTGTTTTATTGCTCCCTTATTACCCAAGCCCCAAAACGGCAATACAATACACAGGAGATCTAGGTAATATGTCTGTGTGAAGGGAACATTGTGAATTTTCGTTGAATAAACATGTGACCATGGAAGAGTGGAGTCAAGCTGAAGGTGAAGCTGAGGTATTCTAGGGAAATACATGGAATCTAGCTTAGCTCTAGCATAATGGTCTAGTATAGGTTGGGAATAAAGGTACACAGGGATCATCCTGATCTTAATGGATTAGCTCAAGATACAAGTTCTTGGAGAACTTGTAAAGGTATACATCTATTTCCTCACATTAGCCGCTAGGCTTTTTTGTATTTTCTCTTATGATCATGATAAAATCTTAGACTTTCTGGGATAATAGAAATTAACTGTTGGGCCTTAATAACTATGAATAGAAAATGACAGTTACTTAACGCCTTATAGTGATGTGGTTCTCAGTGACACCTGAGAGCCCCTGAAGCAACTGCTGATCTCTATTGACATAAATCCTACCATTGCATTAGGGGTTCATGAGGGTTAATGCGGGATTAACGTGCAAGACAGGATGCTATAAATCTAACCTCACTACTTTAATCAAGGCTGGTTTCATCCCTACATCCACTTAAAATGTATCTTTATGCTAATGTAATTGCTGCAGACTGCCGTGATATACACTGAAATATTTGACACTTCATCTTTTTGGCTAATTTCGCGGTTCAGTTCCAGGAGAAGAGAAAGTATGACCAATCACCACTGCATCAAAAGGATGCTATAGACTCGTGACTGATTTGACAGCAAAGCAAACCTTATAAGTGTGGGGGGGGGGGGGGCAGTACGGTTGCCCTGCACCTCCTAGTGACCGATCTGTACAAGGTTCCCAAGTATGGAAAGTGGATGAGCCAGATTAGTGTAGTGGTTAGCACACTGGGCTCTGGATGGAGGTAGTGAGGGTTCGCGTCACACATCTGGTGAAACACTTTTCACCTTGTACCTTTACATTAAATATTCACTTAATCGAATATGCCATTGATATCCTTGTAGATTCAAACGTCTTATTGTGAATATTGTTCAGGGCTTGCTAGCTTGATGGGAAAATAGTTCCACTCATATTAGCGAATTATACGCCATTTCAACCTAAAACATATCAAAGATATAGCAAAACATTCTTCAGTCTAATAGCAAAATAATATATTGCGAAACAAACTTCGATCTACATGCTGACAGTAGGAGTTGGTGAAACCTCTCATCGAACACAGCCAGTTCCTTGTAGGTGGCAGTAGTGATGCTATAACAGTATGGCTGGGCCAGCCTTGAAAAGGTTTCCACGATACTGTGCCCATCGAGACATCTATACTTATTAGTACATCTTACAGTAATATAAGGCATCCTTATATGGAACAGGCCTCTTTCTTCCCTGTTCACTTTTCTTATACCCATGCGAGATGGCACATGTGTTTCCAAGGTTTCACTTTGGTTATCACTATACTAGATAAGAGATATCCCCTTCATAATGCTTCTAAATTCAGGTGTAATATAAAAGCTGTTGCTTCACAGAAACTGACACTTGTAGTTTATCACCTGCTTATCAAAATAGCTCTGACCTTATGATTATTTTCAGAGTCATAATTTCAGAATGAAATCATAAACTTTCTGATGGTAGCACCTGTTACAATGGCCTCTAGTAAATAGCAAAAAGTAAAATGTGCTCATTTTAGGATAAAGGAATCAGAAATCAAAGATATTAATTTTGTTTTCGATGCTTTATAGGGGAATTTCTTTTGCTCCGATGAAAAGAACTCCGTTCATAGTATGACATAATGCTTTGACATAACCAATATCGTCCAACATCCCTAAGACATGAACCTATTACCCTATCGCAGACTGAAGACGTTGATGTTGATTTATATGTTTTTTTTTAGAACACCTGTATGCCTTTGTGTGTACTTGATGTAGCATTCAGCGACTTCGGAAAGGAGAGAAGAGAAAAAACAACATAATTATTTTACTAAATACCCTGGTTTGTATTGACCGTATACAGATTCAGGGCACAGGCAGGTTTCCTTGTGAGTGCAGAGCTACCTAGCTCCTCTAAGATGTGAACCCTATACTTAGATCTTCCTGAATTGCATTTTTTAGTGGATAAAATCCTTTATCGATATTAAATCAATTTCTGATATTTCCATAAATACCTCTTTATAACAATATTTATTTCATATCTCCATTTTTGCTGTAATCAAATAACAAATATATTATTTATAATTAGAATGATTTTCCAATTTCGACCGGACCATCTAACAAGGTGCTAGGCCTTTATCTAACGAGGTCTTTGCCCTTTAGACTTGTTCAGGATCGTGTTTCAATAGTTTCCACGACAGGATGACCTCAAATCGTAGTGGGAGGTATAAAAAATGACTCCATACCAGTGAGTACATAGTGAGCAACAGTTCAGACCTCAAAATAGCAGCTGCTATTTATTCAACTACTGACTAAGTACACACACTAAATAGCACCCACTCGTAGGAGCCACTATTGGCTACATAGTGACCATTCATATTTCCTTCATGGTCTGGTATGCACTCCTGTATTCAAATGAGCATAGGGCTGCAGTAAGATATGGGGCGGGGGTCATTTTGAAAAAGACACCCTTGGTGGGGGGAGGGACAAAACCTAATAAAGCTTCACACTGTGGAGGGGGGCAAGGGCGTCAAATTAAAAAATCCATCGCAACACATCATTCCACCTGTGTATCTGATTTTCTTGGGGGGAGGCATTTTGCAAAATCAGTTCTTAAGGGTGAGATCGGAGATTGCAATCATTTTTTTTTCAGAAACATGGGATGAGGATTCTGCGATCAAAACATTTTCTTTACAGTTTTTCAGAGTATACTTATACTGGATTAATTAGTGAGGGTGTGGGGACAAAGATGCACTGAATATAAAGCAACAATCTGGAAGGAAGAATGAGGGCATGAAGGCAAGAGCATTAATATAACCCGGAACAGCTCTTTTCATATTTCTCCCCATTCCTATATTTGGTACTGGAGATAAAATATTGCCTTCCAATGCTCTGTGCTGAGTCGGGCAGAGAGGTGTGTCCTAATCAGGATGTTAATTCAAAAGGCTTTGACATCGCTACCTACACGATGTTAGCGTAGGCACATCTCTGATCATCTCATAAGACCTAGTGTTACTACACTAAATAAGCTAGTGGTGTTAGGCCAGTCAGGAATAGGAAATACTATGCAGTCCTTCGCTATTCCACTTCCAGTACTAACACCACCCCTTATCTTATTCTGAGAAATGATAGTGTTTTCCGCTGAGTGCAAGAGCACCTGTATGGGGGGACATTCCTCGTTACAAAAGTGAATGCACCAGCTGAGAGTCCTTGAGGGCTCTTGAGTCTACTCATGCGTTATGGGTATAGTAACGTCATGCTTCCTTTCTCTCTTTTAGTTGGGGACATACTTGAAGACATGTCAGGGTCAAGTGCACCTGACAGGGTATATATAATTAGCAGAACCCCAGTGTAGCCACTCTTCAGAGAACAAGTTTTCCAATGCTATTTTTTGTCTTCCACTGCTATTTTTTCTCTGTGGACTTGTTGCCACTGTGTACAGTTATTTTCTGCTTGGGATAGTGAAAGCAGGGCTGTTGCTAACAGCGCTCACTAAAAAGTAGCTGACTATCAGAAAGGAAGGCAGGCTGGCCTTACCATTGCAGTAAAGAATGAGGGAGGGAAATCACTAACATCGCATAGGTAGCGATGGCAGAGCCTTTTGAATTAACCTCCAGGTTAGGTATACAGTCCCCTATTTACACACCTGCCACACCTGTCCCAGAGACCTGTTTCACAAGGGCCATACACTAGTGACATAGACTTAAGAGCAAGATACTCGTAAGGTTGTGTTAAGATCAATCATTGGATTCATTGGTCATATCTCTATAGCTCACTCTTAGTAGGAGGTGTTTCAAAAGGAAATTGGGATTGAAGCTTACTAGTAAATAGTGAATGTAAGAGTGACATATGACCAACAGAAAGTAGGTGATTTATGTGGAAGGTTGAAGGTACACATAAATGGGAAAAAATCATATCAATTAGTGGAATCCCACATATCTTTTTAATCCATGATGTCAGGAATATATCAAAATGAAATACCCTTTTATAATATCTTTTTATATTGTGAAATAACAAAGTAGAGGCATGTTCTGCACCTGGGTGATTGATCTTACTAGCTGAATGATTGGTCTACGAGTGACCTAAGGACTGATCTTGATTACTGCCCCTATGTCCAATTGACAGCTGTTTCTAAAGGACCAGTCTTAAGTTCCAATACTAGTGACACCTTGTTCCGAAACACTAGTAGTCATCTTAAGTTGTCACTAGTAGAGTGGAAAGATCGATCTTAAATAAGGAATGCTTATGAAACAGGTCTCTGTCCATGTATCATATACACCGCTGCTCTCACCACTGCTTGATGAGGTTCTACCTACATCTCCTCTTCATCCACCACTTTATAACACATGAGGAAAATGTTGGGGACCTGATACAAAGCTTGATGACTCTTTTTGTGGCTCAATCAACTCTCTGCCCTCCCTCAATCCAGTCCCGGTTTGAAAGGTTTCATTTGGTTTTCATCTTTCTTCCATTGCCAACTGTCCACGATTTCATTACAAATGGTACTGCTTTTTCCGAGTTGGTTTATTGGTAACTGTGCAGTATTTTCCAACTCCTACATTCTGAAGCTAAAGCTTCACAGTACCCAGATACACTTCAACACATGTTGAGTATTAAGTGCTGGGGAAGTGGAATAGGGTACATAATATATTTCATCTCTGACATCAGGTGGACGGGTGACTTTAGTTGCAATAAGATTCCATGAGGGGTGATTTATTTTAAATGATACTTTCTTCCTGCTTTAATTTTCTTTTTATATTATCCAATCTTCTATGACTGCCTTTGTTGCTATTCCAGGCCCTATATGCCTGCTTCCGCTTTGCTCACACATACTATGTGATGTACATGCCAATGTCTAATTGAATTGATGCTTCAATGTCAATGTCTCAAGCATTAATATGAAGGTCCAAATGAACATCCTATGGCGAAGAATCGAGATTAAAAAAGTGAGAGAAGAAAAGAATCGAAGAGAAAATATATTTCCAGTGAATAAAGGCGGGGGGGGGGGGGATCGTGTTTGGTCTGTGTATGATATGAGCAATGAACTGCTATCTACATTGTTCCCAGGGGTCTCTAAACATTGCATACAAGGTCAACAAGGGCGACAGGCAAGTCTGTCTTTCTTCCTCCCTAGGGGTAGGAGAGGGAAATATTCCTTGTTATTGTACTGTTTTGTTCACATTTGACACTTAAGGAAGAGACTCTGCCGTTGGAGAGAATGGGAGTAGACTATAGCTGCTCTCAAATAAAAATGGGTTGCATTAATTCAAAAATTGGGCCATTGTGGTCCGCAATGTCACTATTGAATGTCTACCTTCTGCAATGGTTGGTAGTATGTAATATCACTATCAATTTGAACTAAATTAGCACATGGGTATCGAGTCAGTCCCCATTTGCAGTGACCAGCACCTATATTTTAATGCATTGTCTTGATAAACTTGAATCTTATTTTCTTCTGTGTTGACCTAGAGTCTTCTATATTGCCTCTCTTTGAACACTCCATCCCTCTCTAACCCCCTTTTTGCATGGTTGCTAAGTGCATTTCCACTGTAAAAAGTATTGGGTTGCTCTTCTGGGGTAAATAGCTGCTAAGACTCTGTAAAGACTTCCTCTAATGTTGGTCCGATGTAATCATGTTATCCCATCTTCAATGGATTTGCTAAAAAGGGCCCTCCTTGAAGATGTATGTGGTGTGAATATTCAAATAGAAATTCATAGGGCAAACATCCAGGCTTCAAACCTTCCTTGCGAACTTCAGAGGAAAGCCTTTGGAATGAACTAGTTAAATACTCTAATCTTATCATTTTTAGGATCGACTTTCAAGTGCAAGTACTACTAATGTCAACTAGGCAGGTCGGCTGTATTATATACAAGATCATTTTAAATCTATCTTTTTTTTTGTATTTCTATGATGAAATACCATAGCAGTATCGCAGCATGATGCAATAATGCAATGGTGTTGTATATATATATATATATATATATATATATATATATATATATATATATATATATATATATATATATATATATATGATGAATCATATCTGAGACCAGTTATGATGAATCACATCTGAGACCACTTTAAAGACTCTAAAATAAAGGTTTGGTTTATGCTTCAATGTCTTGGACTACACAATTACCACACACTTCATACATTCACTGATTGGTCGGTTCCTTGTCTCCATGAAACCCTTTTGTAGAGTGAACAAATCGATTTTGTACAGTGGTCAGTGGTGCCTCAATTAAGAGCAAAGTCAGGAGAATTGACCTTGTATAACTCAATTAGATAGACATGGCAGTGGTGCTGTAAAGGGTTTAGAGCAGCTCCCCTGTGAATGAGCTGCTCACACGCTAACCTGCCCCCTGTAGATGTAAGAACCCTTTTACCAAACGTCCTATATATGAGACATGCACTTCATACGGCCTGGCCATCTACATATAGGTCCTTGTTGACTATATAATACGAACACTGACTACATTTATAGGAGCTCACCAGTGTATCTAGCTTATTGAGAGGAATCTGTGGGGTTTTGTTTTCAAGCACGTTTCCTTCATCATTAGTTCAGGAGTTATGCCCAGTGATACAAATGCACATTTATGGTACTATCAAGTTTGGAGACACCTTTCCATAACACTATGAAACCACCACTTCCTCTCTCAGGCTGTAGTCAGTAGTGGCCCATCTCAGTGCCTATCTGAACACCTGCCTGCGTATTGATTTCAATAGCTCTGTACCCATTGCACTTATTTGAGACTGGCGTCTATTTGAAACCCTCCTGCTCGTTTAATCTTGCCCTGACTGCCTTTCATACAAACTAGTGAAATGGCTTTGGTATCATCCATGCTAAACACTACTGCTGTGTAAGTGAAACCCAGACGAGTGAAAGGGAAACCTTCATCCTGCAGAAACTGAGGGTTGTGCTGATCACAGACCTCCCTAAAGACCCAATTTAGTCCCATCACGCTTGTAGCGCTTGATGTACATCAACGGTCACCTCTGAAATCATTCAGTGATAGTCTTATACAAACTCCTAACCCTTTAACATACCTTTGATTCTTGATGCCAGGGTTGCATTAATGAATTACAATCATAGAAAATGTAGAATGTATTAGATTGCACTGAGGCAATTAAAGCTAATGCCTATTGGCTTTTGAGGAAAAGGCGTTCATTCATTGCCTCTCTATATGTCCCCTTCACTGTGTCAGCTCTAGTCATCAAAGCCTTAGGCATAAGTACAATCCTTTTGGAAATCTATTTGGGCCAGTCTTTCATGGACATGTAGACATATACAGTGAAATTATAATTATAATCTATGAAAAACTGTTTAACTATGAATTCTTCTTCTTGCAGGTGTGTGTTTTGTTCTCTTCGATTAATGGATTTGCTGCAAGGTAGGAATTTCTGTCGACCTATTTTAGTTGATAGTTAAAATAAGTAATGTAAAGGTCAGGCTATTTGGCTGTCAGTCTTGACTGCTGTCATACCAAACATCAGCATGACAAACTCATGTGTCATAGACATTGATTTTCGAGTATTTCTCAGAATATTCAAAACAAGGTGAATAACAATAATTTCTATTAGAACTAGTTTACATTATATGACAATCAATATGAAGGGTCAATCAGCAGTGAATGCCGTCCACTTAGGGTCAGCTGTTACCATCCTTCTTCTGACATTATGCATATCTAGCAAGGTGTTACATCATGTAAATGCATCTGTCTGACAGTAGAGCCTCTGGTTCCATTGCTCACTCATAACTTAAACTATATAAGGTCAATTGGGAGCACATTTAATGCAGACTATAGGAATCAAGCATAATTATCTCCTCACTGAGGTGAGTGTGACATTACTTAGATATAGACCCATATCAACATACCTGCAATCAGTGTCTTTCCTGGACACGGCCTTGGTGATAGCCTTAAAAGAATAGGCCTCATTTCTCATTGCACTATTCCCACCCTCTATCGTCAACACATCCCTGAGGGTTCTTCATGGTGCATGACTGCAGTTCAGTGTGGTGCTTCAATGGCTCAAAGATGATAGTCATAACATGTTCTTTTCTAAAACCCAATTATGACTATAGAACAATACAATCATTCCTATTATTGGTCTGGTCACAGAAGGAAATATATAAGAATATGTATACTAATGAGATTATAGACACACTGCTATTGTAAGCCTACAACAAATCTTAAAACTGATTAAACATTTAGGTTGTGAATATTGCCAGTCTGTGCAGCACCACCAGCTACATTCATATATCATAATGAGAAATGGGCAGACTTATTCAATGCAACATATCACTTGAAGGGGTTATCCCTGTCAGCAAAGGAATACTTGCTAAAATCTGCTCACCTCTGCATCTAGTGATGTCAAATATAGACCTATAGATTAGGATTAAAGGTCAAAGAAGCAATTTCCATAAAAAGTATGGTACAAATCCATATACCTACATCTGATGAGATATTTTTACACCAACAACGTTGGTGGTAGGGATCTTGGGGCACGATTAAGCTGAGAATCGATGGCTTTCCCTTAACCAAAGTGGTTCCTCTGTACCTAATGGTGTCATGAAATCAATTATCCTGACAGTGAATGACCCTTTGAACAATCACTAGCTCTGTAACGAACCACTATCTGCAGTACTACAATAATTATTAGAGGCTGACCATCCAACCGCAATCTGTTTAAAAGTAACGCTACCTGTATCAAATTCAGATGGTTAAACAGCTGATATAGGTATCAAAGACACATTAGATTCCCCCTTACTTTAAGTGTATCAATGTTGTTTATGTGACATAAGATATTTATGGAAAAGTTTCTACAGATAGCGTTCCTTTACACAGATAGTGGTTGGATGGTCAGCCTCTATGTGTAGTACTTCAGATAGTGGTCGTTTACACAGATAGTGGTTGTGCACCCCTGCTTAAAGCTGTCTGAAGTTGAACTGGAGGGTGTTGCTCCTATAGTAAAAGGAAGAGCTGGCTAAAAATGCCCTCGTTTCCAGTTCTTTCTTTTCATGTAGCTATAACTTGTCCCTTTTGTTGCTCACAAGTGGGCATTCATATATACGGTGCTAAAAAAGGGGTGTGTGAGCAGGTACCTAGTTGGGAGAAGTCAGTCAGTATAATATACTAAAGAGTGTGTGACATGAGTAGGTACCTGATAGTGCAGCTCTCTCTGTTTTTAAACAAGGCAGGTGACTTTCAGACTAATGTGGTGAGTGCAAGTTGAATAGTGAAGCAGAGCGTGACTTCTTTTGAAAAGAGGGCACCTACTGACAGCTCTTTTTACCATAGGAGCAACACGTTCCAGGTTAAGTAGAGAGCTTGATGGCTTGTCAATTAAAGGGAGCTATCCCAATGGTGCTGTTTTGAACAGTCAACTGTTACTCATCAAGTGCAAAATCTGATCTGCTAAAAATGTTTTGATAGTACCCCGTGGGAAAATTGATCGACGTTGATTCAGTGTTTAATGTTTGCAATGTCTGCATAATATCAACAGTTGATTTAGGGTTGAAATATATTTGAATTTGAAAGTTTACACAACATAACCTAATCAACTATAATTCAACATAAAACCATCCATGCTGATTCAACATTTTTATTTCAATGTTGACTCAACATCGAAATCGATATTATTGATTCAACATTGACACATCAATGTTAAATCGAGGTTGAATTAAGAACAACATTTCAATGTTGAACTGTTGATCTGCTGTTGAGATGGTGACGGTTGACAAAACTTAAAAGGAATGATTGGAAAAGTGTTAAAGACCGGTTGATTAACATTATCAACACTTATTACATGACGTCTGTGATTTTGGGTGCTTTTTCTGGATATTCCCATGCACATACATGTCGATATTGCACACCATGATGCATGCATCATGACTTTTGTAAGGAGGCATGTTATCCATGTAAGGAGGCATGTTATCCATGGACAACATGCCTCCTTCCATGTCCTTACATGTCATGTTAAAACCTACGAAATTTTTCATTGCCAGGGTATGGGTCGAACCTGCAGTCTCAAATCCAAAATCCAACTCCCTATGCATTGTGCCACAGGGACTGAGGAGAAACGGTGTGTGTTTGCTTGGTTAGAATGCCACTAGTAGCCGTCTTTGTTTTCGCCTACCCCTTCCCAGCACTACTGCTGCTGCTTGCATAACGGCGACGAATACTGGACACCTTCAAACCAAGCCAAGCCGGGCGACGAGGTGTGAGACCCGGTGGTCTAGCGGTTAGCGCATTGCACTCAGCTTGTAAAGGTAGACGGGATGAGTCCTGGTCTGGGCGTATATTTTTTTTCGCTGTAGCTGTCCACGACGACTGCGGGATGGGTTCAGACTGAACCAATGGCTGCTGGGCGCAGAGGTGTGTGGCCTGGTGGTCTAATGGGTAGCGCATTGCACTCAGCTGCTAGAGGTAGGCGGGACGAGTCCCGGTCCGGGTGTATATTTTTTTCCCTGTGTCTACCGATCATGTACACACACTATGACAGGCTTCGAGTCTCGGGGAGGGGGAACAATTTTTGTTTTCAATTTGAATTTACTGATATTCTATTGATTATCTATTGTTATCTAACTATTTGGGCTTGGACAGTGCTTTTTTCTTATAATGCACGGTGCATTATCCAGCCATAACCGCACTCTGAGACCTTTTGTTTGTCTTCAAGAAGGTGCTGGTTTCAACCTGGACATGTTAATAAATTGGCGAAGTATACAATGTCAACTACACCATTAATTTCCTGTTAAAACCATTCAGGGTTCAACGGGGAATCGATTCCCGGCCGCTGTGGCAGGAGACAAGCTCGCTGTCCACTATACCAAGCCGACTGGTGCTAGAAACCAATGTACATGAAGAATTTGAAAAAGTTTTCTGACATACCTGATGTTTACACATCTGGTTACCATAGAATCCAATGGTGCCAGGTGGAGTTATTAACAGGGAAACATCCTTAGATATCCTATATGAACATGCCATGCCTAAATTCAGCATTTTCTTGGAAATTAATAAGAATCCGTTGATTTTCCATAGCGATACGTGTCGGCACCCGCCCCGTCCGGCCATTCCTTATTCGAAGCGTATTTGACCTAGTTCTTACATCCGGGCACCTCCCCGCTTCGTCAACAAGACAGAATGGCCGTGTGCGTATGCGAACAGCAAGAAGGGATCGTATATATGTTGCTGTTACAAGTACAGGACTTGACATGCTTGGATTCTACCCGAAAAATGTGTGTAACGGTGGAGGTATGTCGGGCAGAGTGACAACATGGCCACAATGGCTTGGCAAACCGTGTGGATAGCCTGCACTTACAAAATGTCTTCTCCTAGATTTATTATGGGGTTATAAGGTAATAATTTAATACAAAATGGAGAAATATGTTAGATAAACGCCTTAATCAATTTATGAGACAGCACTCATGGGTCCATGGTTCAATATTCCACTCCCCGCTGTGCAGGTCATGGAATATTGAACCATAGACCCACTTGTGCTGTCTCATAACATTGATTAAACGCTACACATTGTGTAATAAAATAAGTAGTCAATGGATAATTCATGACTCGGGCTGCACCCTCGTGTAATTATCCTTTGCTAACACACACTCGTCATGAATTATCCATTGATTACTTGTTCAATATCAAACCCGTTGTCACCAGAGATTCGATGTTCTGTGCCCACCTGGTAAGACTTGACAAATTCATGGGCATTTTAACTGCCCCCAGGTCATAGTGAGCCATCGACCCTACAATGCTGGTACAATGTATTCACAAGTGCAGTCTTGGAAAGTAGACTTGACAGGGGTGCAAACATGCACAATGATAAAAAAAAGTCCATGATGCATTTTTGCACTACCCTTTATGCATTAGAGTGATGCTCGCCCATCAACGTTAAAACGTTTATGAATATGCACTAGCCAATAAGTGATTTGTTTTAACATTTAGACTTGCTTCTCAAAAGATATCAAAGAGGTAGTTTTAAAGTATATCTGACTACTTTCAGAGTACAGCATTAATCATATAATTGCTTTGTATTTGATCACCATTCATGTATTATGCTTATAGTGAGTATAGAAAGTTAACAGCACATCTAGCTGAGACAAGCTTTAGATGGAAGAAAAACACATACAGAGGGTTTAAGGATGTCTGACAGAAATGAGGTTTAAAGTTTTATAACTCATATCGAACCGTAATTTCCTGCAAAGTACCGTAATTTCCTGCAAAACACACATATAAACATCCAACTAAACAAAGTGTGATTAACTTACAAACCTATAACTGGGTATAGGTTAATAGTTGAAATCAATTATAAATCTCGTAAAAGCGAACCGCATGTTTAACTATTGCTGGTTCTGTTGACAATCTAACAACAGACTAGGATTTATCTTCAAATACTTGCGATGGGGTCTTAGCAGAAGAACCCTAGGCAGCTGAAGAACGCAATTAGTGAAACCTGATTGGTAATTACAAGAACATTATGGGTGCATCGACAGGCCACAGCAGCCTGGTTGATTTTCACGAAGCTGAACCATTTGATTGGCAGAATCAATTAGGAAAAAAAAAACGGTAGCTTTTTTCATCCAATACCTTATAGCGCCTTCGTATGGAAAATTTTACCAGGAAGATGGCAACAAAATAACTGAAATATCTCCTTTGATAGAGCTAAAAGCTAAAGGTTACATACTTGAAAATTTAATGCTCTTTAGTATCCTTAACATTCAAACTAGAATTACATCAGAAACGATCCAATATTAAGACCGTGACCATAATTCAGTTACCCCACAATATCCTCAATAAATAAGTAGGAATCAATGGAAAAGAAATTCAAAAAGAAAATAACACTTGAAATGCATGCAGGAAAGCCAAACTGCCCAATTCTTCATTTGCAATAAACTTACTAAATGGCTGGTAATAAAGTACCTTCTACGTAAGTTGAACATTCTGCATCAATTAGTTATCGTTTCATTGTTGTCATTTCTGTCATTTAGATAGGAACTTCTTTCAGGATGGATTGAAATCACAGAATATTACTTCCCATGAATTGGTTTGACTCCATGAGTTTCTTAAGCTCTGTCTGAAAAGACATGGCCACCTACAGGATTAGTATAGACCTGATTGAAGACATTGACAATAACTAACTTCAATTGTGAAGTTTATCTTCAGCTCTCATTTATTTGTATGCTTTAAAACCATTAGGCAGGCTTGTTGATTAATGCAAAATGGTTGATTGCCATCACCCTGTATTTAAGATCATGCGCTACCGTTAGATGCATTATATTAAGCATGTGGTTGACACTCATTAAGGATCGAGATGAAGTTTTGTCATTAACCCGGATTCCCCTGCTGTCCTACGTGTATACCTACATGTAGGACACCTGGATAATATGTGAGAGTAGGTCTATACCTAGACGTAAATTTAAAAGTTTGGAAATAAAAGTTTCTAAACGTAAGCTATTAGGTCAGTTATAACTAAACACTAGAGGTTTGATATTTTATAGAACCCTGATCTTCACAGTGGTTATGAGAAACAATATGCAGTGAAGAAAATGTGAGAGAGGAATGTGAGACAGAAAAATACACTACAAAGCATTATATGCTCTAGATACCGTAACCCATCATAACAAAGTGGTACTGAAGTCGCACATTTAGAAGCCAAGATAATGCCCTTTCAAGTGGTATAGTGTCAAAAATATCAGATTTTTTAAAATTGATATTTTAGCATTTTTCCAACATATGGGTAGATATCTTTCAGAATCCTTGCATACTAAACTGAATTTTAGCCCCAAATGTCAAAAAGACATAGCTTTAGTTTTCATGGTTATTTAGAAATACATATAAATTATATAGGATTCATAAATTATTATATGATTAATATGTCAATTATCTCAGTTTAATCAATTTTTAATCGATCTGACTAAAATTACCAGCAGAAGATCTGCAGAAGACCACCTGGTTCAAATATGCAAGTGTTATATACCAAATGAAAGCTCTTGATGAGCTGTAAATGAATATGCCAATAACTAAACATTTTGTATGTGCGACTTCCGAACCGTTTTGTAAGGATGGGTCACTAATTTAACATATCACACTGAGAGCTTGATGACTCTAAACAAGTTTCAATAATGCATTTACCGTATACAAATGATAACCTTCTTATTTACCGTTGCGTAATTCTAATACTTTATTGTATAGCTAATTATTAGCTAATCTGAAGCTATTCTAAGCTAAAGTGAGTGGGTGGAGAAATAATCTGTGCCAGGCGCAGGGAACTAAATTAGATTGCTGAGGTGATAGCAGGGTTAAGAATAGGCTGCCTGTAATAAGTAGCAGATTCCCTTTTAAGCTTTTTAATGAGAGGATTAATCATCTGTATAAACCACATATTGTCAGGTCGTTCTGAAATGCAGTAATCTGGGAATATCCACCTTCGGTGTAATGATGCCTGGATCATATTTAGCCTTTTATACCTACACATTATCTGATCATCCCTCTGAAGCTCTTTGTTGGTCCTACACATGGGATGATTCAGCCTGGAGCCCAACTTTAAGTCCTGTGATTGACACACACTAGGCGCCATCCTAGTTATAGCTCAGGGAGGTACCATTGATCCCAGCTGTGCTATCCTACATCAGTAATGACAGCTGTCATCCTACCCTACAGTTTATGTTGATCAAGTACTAAGAACCGTTATTACACATGTGTTTGTCTCAGCTAAATCATCATCATGGTGGCTTTGATTATAATATTTTTGAACGGAAGCTAAAACATCATCATGGTGGCTTTGATTATAATATTTTTGAACGGAAGCTAAATCATCATCATGCTGGTGTAATGGTTCGAATCAATGTCTTGACTAGTTCGAAGTAAAGACCAGACAAGGGATCTCGGGTTAGTGCAACTGGCACGTATTTATTACGGTATATGGTTTACATCTACCTCGAAGTGTACTGCTTTACTATATTGTAAGCTCAGGTAAAGGTGGTCCAACTCCGTCTACAGCTAGAGCCAGACTAACGCCTTCCCCGGCCCCAGGTAGGAGCTGGGACGAGGCGAACAGTGCTGCCACCACCCCGCAGAGACCAGGGGTCGAGGAGACCTGTAGTGACTACCGGTGATGGGTGCACTGCTCGAAACGCCCTCTCGAGGAAGACGCTCACACTATATCACGATCTACGAGCCCCTACACTGGCTTTGATTATAATATTTTTGAACGGAAGCTAAATCCTCATCATGGTGGCTTTGATTATTAATTATTGGTTAACGAGCAAGTTGTGTAAAGTCTCTATGGTGCTGAATTTCATCAAAGGTTGGAGATATAATGAATGGTTGATTTCTAGAACAAAGTCAAATGTGGATTTATCAGCATTTGTGGAAGTCCTATTTTTTAATTGAAACCTGAAGCTTGCTTACAATTCCACAGAATTTAAAGTTGCTCATAGTTTGCTGTTAAAACTGATTGGCAAGGTTGCAGAACCGTTAATCAATCTTATGTTTGGATGAAGTTAGTTGAATCCAAATTTTCATGCATCGAGTGCTTTTCAAACAGCTGTGTGAAACTGATAATATGCAGAAAGTAAAGTTTAACTCATATATGCCATGATAAGGCACATGGAATTTGGTGCAGTAAGCCATAGACATGGTTACATCTAATCACAATTCAGGCTGCTGTGGCAGAGTCTGTGCTTTAGAATGACACATAAATGTTATTCCCCGAAAGTAAAACTAGCTTCCCCAAATTTCAAAATTGAATGAGTAGAATTGTAACATCTTATTAGTCATAATGTCTTTCTGACATTACAATGACTGCATCAAAATGGGTTTCTGTAGCTGTTGATTCTGGGAGGGACTGATCCCTTTGAATGGCTAAGGTTTCAGACATCATCAGGGCTTTGGGAATGAAGCTGTCACTTTCACTTCGATAATCCATTAAGAGAATAGTGAATAGAGTTCTCTTTTGTATCCAGCAGAGGACATGCAATGGCATGAGTGTAGGTCTGTGGTAGTGTGCAAGACACCATTGGGAAATTGTTGATTGGATGGAAATGGTCTTGCCTCACCCATGTAAACAATAGAAGTATTTAAAGCTTATTCTGTGACATGAGTTGGATATTTAGAGAAGGATATTTAAAGCTTTTCCTCATTATGGTCCAAGTAGGTATTGACATGGTGGTACAGCTTTAAAAATAGGAGGGCAGAACTCCTGGAATATCTCTCAGGAATTTCCAGTTTTAACACTGTTTAATGCTTTAATTATAATTAATCAATAAAAGATGTATTGGACTTTTTTCCTTCCTGGAATGTAGCCTATTTATTGTGTAGAAATCCTATTTTAGTGACTACACAGCCAAATGCCAGTCCACATTTAATATGACAAGATTCATAAATGAGTAATCTTTTAACTCAAGCCCTCCATGGTTGATAATTTGCAGTAATGCAATACATAAAACCATGCACTCAACATAGAAAACAAGTTACATTGCCTCAGAGCCATATTCTCTTGGTGCAGGTGGAAATTGCCATTATGACAGGAAGAAAATTCCTTTTCAGGGCGGAATAAAATCAGAGCTTATAAATTCTGAAGAATTGATGTGTCTCTTTAAAAGTCCTTAATGCTTTAATTAACAGTCCAACTAAAGTCGGACATTCCATCAACAGAATCACCAAAACAAAAAAGCTTTGAATGGGGAGTTTCAAAGGTTCTGGCTGTAAAGACTCAGGCAAGGATAGGATTAGCATTTGAGGTTTTGAATGGAGGGGGAGGGAATCTAACACTAACTAGATCAGTATTGAACGGTAGCTTTATTCTCATGACAGGTGATAAAGACAATTATTCATATTTGCATTACATCCTTCACAATAACTGACTCCATTTCAATCAGATCATATTTGCCTATTGTAGTAATGTAAAGCTATTCTAAAAAGGTGAATCAAGATAAACCCGAATTCCAATAAAATAAATGAAGCAGAATATGTTTTTTTCATCTGTGAACAGATATTTTCAGAAACACCAGAACTGCCAGTGAGAATGACACCTTATGGTAATATTGCAGAACTTGAAAGTAAAGTGCAAGCTAATGTTTTTCCAATGCAGGGATTACAGTGTGGGTGGAGCTAATTTTGGATTCCCTTGTAGGATAGGGAGGTGTTGACCAAGCATACAGAACATGGATAATACAACATATCATAGGTGTTAATCCCCTTTCATCTAAGCAGATATTCCATTGACCTGAAATCTGACCGAACGACACTGATCTGACGACTTTTGATATATAATAAAAGTATGACATCAGTCTGTCATACTGCACACAACCAATTCAGAGGAATACCCACCTTAGTAGGAATTAGGATAAAGTAATCCCCACCAGTAGAAGAAAACAATCAATATGGAGAATAATCTAATTTATAAGCAATGTCAGCTTTATAATCCTTTTGTATGTAGGCCCCCCTAGTATTTGGTTAACAAGTGTACTGTAGCCATTCATTAGCATTGTAGATGGATGTAAGTCTTGTGCTTGCTTAACACAGACTACATTCATGCATTATACCGAAATGACACATTTACACTCATGAAAGGTCACCATGATATAATACATCAATGGCAGATTATCTAAAATACTAAGTCTTGTGGATTTTCACTGTGAAATGATACAGATGATCGGGAATCATAATTCATTTCAACAACAGCAAACAGAAATCCTCTCCAGGGTCTAATAACTATGCTCGAATCTCAGGAGAAAAGTCTCTTGTTTACTTTGAGCATTACCAGATCGATCTAGTATCCCTGGTCTGCACGAGAAAAATCTGTTGTTTGGTTTCAGCATCGCCAGGCCATTTAGGATTTAAAATGAGCTCCGCTATTATGCGTTTAATGTATGTTATGGGAGAGCACGAGTGGATTTACGGGTTGATAATCCACGACCGTGCAGCGGGAGTAGATTACCAACCCATAAATCCACTAAGGCGTTTATCTCACATTTTTCTCCATTTTGTATTAATTTCTTACCATATAACCCCAGAATTAATCCAGGAGAAGACATTTTGTAAGTGCATGCGATCCCCTTGCTTTGCCAAGCCGTCATGGCCATGTTGTCACTCTGCCCGATATACCTCGACCTTTACACACATTTTTCAGGTATAATCCAAGAATGTCAAGTCCTGTACTTCTAGCACCGCAAAATATTTGATCTCTAGTTGGTGTTCGCCTACATTTTGGCTCCATTTCCTTCTAAATAAATAAGAATCCATTGATTTTACATACCGATCCAACGCACATGGCCCGGCACACGGCCATTACGTCTTGTTGATGAAGCAGGTAGGTGCCTGGATGTACCTGACCTACTTTCGGGTCAGCAAGCCGCAATGGCCGGTGCAGACCCGTATCGCTATGAAAATCAATGGATTCTTATTCATTTCGAAGAAAATGGAGAAATTAGGCATGGCATGTTCATGTAGGATATCTAACAATGTTTCCCTGTTAATAACTCTACTAGGCTCCATGGATTCAAGGCTAAAGAGGTATGTAAACTTCAGGTATGTCAGAAAACTTTTTCAAATCCTTGATGTAGATTGGCTTCTATCACCGGTCGACTTGGTATAATGGACAGCGAGCTCGCCTCCTGCCCCAGCGGCCGGGGATCGATTCCCCGTTGAACCCTAAATGGTTTTAACTGGAAAACGTATGAAGTTGACATTGTATACTTCTCCAATTTTATTAACATGTCTGGATTGAAACCAGCAGCTTCTTGAAGGCAAAGAAAAGGTCTGAGAGTGTGTTATGGCTGGATGAGGAACTGGGGTTATGAGCAAAAAAGCACTGTCCAGGCCCAAATCGTGAGATAACTCAAAATAAAGTGCCAGGGAAGACATACTCTTGCTGACAATGTGACTAAGTGCTGCTGCTTCTCATAAAGGGCCAAGGTAAAAAAAAAGATCATGATAGGCATAAACCAAATATATTTATATATATATGTATATATATATATATATATATATATATATATATATATAAATCTGCATATATATATATATATATATATATATATATATATGCATACATCGCCTAAGCCATGCACAAAGACAGCACTCTGCGAGTAATCTATAGAGTAAATGAGTGTGTACCAAGGGGGAGACAAAGTGAGTCGGTTGGACCTCTGCAGGTAAGTCATGTAGCCCACTTATAACAGCACCACAACTACTCCAAAACTTAGGTGTCTTCCTTACCAATGTCAGGCTGGCTTTAGTCCCTAAAGCTTCCCACCCCACTCCATGCACCCCGCCACAGAGCTATCATGTCTTTACTTTTAAATTTCTAAATTAAAATCACTGGACTCAAGTAGGTCTATACCAATGACAAGTTATCATTCTGAATGCATGAAGATTCAGTGTGACACATCAATGAACTGCCAGCTACTGACATGTTATACACTGCAATGGCACCTCAGGTAAAGTGCTTAATCGCCAGCCCTTTTGTCATCACCATTCCTTCACAGAATGGTGACAGAATGCTCAGGGAATAGTGAGAAAATACCCAATTAGGTGCGCAGAATTACTTTTTTTTTCAAGGTTTGGAAAAATGTTTATTGAATTATGATGGAATCATGACTGGCAGAATGACCGATGTCAGTGGGTGTAATGTGTTGCTGTGAAAATGACTGAATCAAGTGGATTGCTCCTTGTACTAAGTAACGAATACAATCCGTTCCTCACTGAATCACGTATTTAAAACACGGTTGGTTATTCATGATTTTGATTTGGTTACATGCTCCACTGACAGATAGGATATGTTACTAGGCTTTTAAAGGTCTGCATGATTTATATGTAAATTGAAGACATTACAATGAACTCCAAGATACATGCCTTTGCATGGTGGGAAATAGAGACCTTCACTGGTGTACATATGAACCAAACAGCCTAACACAAAACAACATAACTCTTTGGGTAGTATGAACAGGATATATATATACCTTGTCTCGCACTCTTATAGTAAAATACAAGTAGAAATCCTATGCCCAGACACATTGAAACATTACAGATTTTGCAATACTGTCATTACATAAAATACAGTAGAATTGGCATAAGGGGGAAGGCTCAATCTTAACCAGAAATATCTAACAATATCCAGGTCTACTCATGTTGATCTACCCTGTGTGCACATAGCCATGACCCTAGGGCATAACGCTTAACGAGGTAGTTACGACCTGTATACTCTGTACATTTTATTGTATGTATGTACATTGGCATGTTACCCGGTTTGTTATAGGCTCTTACTTATTCCTGAGACATAGTATCAACCCATTTTTACCCTCTAAAAAGTCCCAACATCTTTGAGCTATGTACTTTTGAGTATAGGTCTATTAAGAAAATGTTGAGAAATGCATGTGTGAATGTATCTTTAACACAACAAAAACAAACTGTATGCAGGACAGATTGTGAGACTTTGATTTTAGCAATGGCAATCCAAATGCCTGTCTTGCTCTCCGCCTGTCTTGCTGCTGAGGCAGAATAAGCTTTCCCCCATCCCTGCCTCCTTTTTTAGAGATATGATTATAAATGCAAACAGAAGTGTTAGCCTTGCCGATGTTTAAGGGTGGCTATAGTTCCTTAACTTTCCAACCAATTTACTTTCCTCACTATCTGTTGTGCTGTCAGTTTAAGAGACTTAGCAGTCACATTCCTTTATAGCCATGTAAATCTGGCCATCCGCAGGCATGACGGGCTGCAGCTTAAGCGGATCTCAGTCGGCTCAAATCTATCTCCTTCCTCATTCGTGTTGGACACACATGGTTTCTTAGTGTATTCATTGGGAAACCCTCCTTGGATGTTGTTGCTACTTTCCCTGTGCCGCCACCATCTATCCATCTTTCCTGTTTACCTTATTCATCCCTTCAATCCGTCCTCCCCTCATTCGTCATTGTCTTTACTTCCTTTTGACTGTAACAGGACCTGTACCAACCTTGCCCATAGCTATGCCCACACTAGCTCCAATAGGTGCCCTAGAGATTAATTCAAGGGTCGATCACAAATTGCAACAAATCAGGGCTAGGAGGAGAACAGTTAAACCTGGCTAGAGTCATTGAATTTATTTGTATGCTTGTGTAAAGCTCTGCAGTAACCTGTAGGATTAATCATACCATGGGTATCTGACACGTTTCATCTGGCAAAACTACATCATCTTTTCAAGCTTATTGCACGCTACATCTTCCATTCATTAAACATACCTCATCATTGAATGTTCATCAATTTCAATTAAAATGCTTTGCGTCATTGTCCATCTATGGAGGGATGTATACAAGATTTATAAAGGGTATAGTTTATAGTATTGTCACTTCTAGATCTTCTAGGGTCGAATAAATACTAAAGAGAATATGTTGAAGGATAACAACTGTTCTCTCGGTGCAGTTAGCATGTTTTTTATTTTTTAGAAAAAGACTCTACCTTTGACATCTATGTTTTTTCTGCCTTGTTTAAAGGCAAACAAGGAGTAATAAGTGAGTATGTCAGGTCAAAAGAAAAGAATATACAAAAAGAGTAACTGATTTCTCCTGGACTTGTATTATGATCAATGAATATGACAGAAATTTGGATGTCAAATTTTAGAATTGTCTTAGTTTACTGGTGGGGGTAAGGTAGGTAATTATACATAGGGCAATCAATCACATCTCTAGTATTTACCAAATGGTATAATTTAAGCACCTCAGATTCCATGTATTAGAATTACAATAGGTAGATGTTTCATTGAGACTCTTTCAGTGTCAACCGTCTCTCATTGTAGTTTATGAGGTATTATTAGGTGTCTCGTGACCCATAAACATCTAAATCTAATTTATTGAATGAACAGACAATATGACTGTGAAGAGAAAAGGTGTCTATATGACTGATTACCTTCTTAATTACATATTGATATTCTAGTTCTTTATAATACATGTAGTCTGCTCTTACATTACAGATGCCTTGAAGCATCAGCCTAAAGTTCCCCAACAGGAAGCTGTCGTGTCTGTATTTATTATTTATATCTGCAGTCAGACAGGTATGTGCACACAGAGTGGAGGAATAATTCTGTGCCAGACACCAGGGAATGGACTACAGCACTGAGGGATTAGAAAGGTAGAGGAAAGGCTGCCTCCAATAAGCAGTAGATGCCCTTTCCTTTTCACAAATCTCAATGGGTGATTCAATAAAGCTTTTTTTTTTCAAAGAAGAGGATAACATCCATATCGGTCTTTAGAAACATTTTAGAACTAAAAGATACGAAATACCCTGTACATATTATATAAACTATTACTCTTTGTACAAGAGGTAAAAATGTAGTCTAGTAAAAACGGTGGGTGAATTGCAAAGGTATCACAAATAAAGTGTTTATGAATATGGGCTTGACCATGCAAGCAAATATTGTCTTTCCCTGCACTTTCATTGTATATTGACTGAAGGCAAAAATATAATCCAACATCACGATGAGACATCTTGTGAGACAGGAAGGGGAAATACCTAAAGGCAGAGATTTGCTGATGGTATGTTGAAGTGTTTTATAGTGTCTGAATTGTTACTGAAGGCGATATACTTCATATTTATACACTATACGTATGCATGGCTTTGATTTCCCAATTGAGTATGTTTTCTATCCTCTTTCAATCAAAAGCTATAAAAGGTTATTCTAGAATGCTTTTATATACTTTTTGGAATATTTCATTATTTCATTAAGTGAGCATGAAAGGTACACTATGAGTAGCTGATAGTTATCAGCAACTCATATGATCGATAAGGGTAATCCTGTTTCTGAATCCGTACTTCAAGTTAATAATGCTAAAGAACAGTTACCCATAGAGTGTAGTAGTAGTGGCATAACTCTATTCCTCCCATTGCATCTTACTCTGTAGACATTTCTACCCCAACACCTGTATTCCTACCACTCACTGATGTTCCATAGTCGCACCCCAATTTAATGTTATGATGCTTCATATCCAGCCTTTTACACCTAGGTATCATCTAATCAGACCTCTACAGTTCTTTGTTGGGCATACATCAGACGATTCAGCCTTGAGCCCAACACTTAGTTCTGTAATCTACACTAGGAACCATTCCATGTAGAGCTGAGGGAGTCAGCATTGATGAAGGATGTTGCATTATACGTCAGTATTGACAACTGGCATCCTAGCCTACAATTCACATTGATAAAAAAAAACACCTATTACCCATGTAGTTATCTTAGGTGATTATAGTGCAAAAAGTAGAATAAAGCTAGTTATGTGCTGCTAGTAGACAGTCGAAAGGGGTATTGTAATATTATAACAGGATGGAAGCCTGAAAACCTTTTAGAGTGTGAGCTACATTTTCACAATGAGAGGTTGCAAATGTAATGGTTGATTTCTCGAATAAATTCAAATGGGGGTCTTCAGCCTTACCAGATACCTATGTATCAGTAGCCACTCCAGCGTAATCAATCAAATTTAAGCTACATCAAACAGAATCTAAAGTTTCTTATTGAAAACCTGACAATGATTATTCGAAAGGTTGCAGGACATTTGGTCATCTCTGAATCTGAAGCTATACATGAAATTGATTGAATCTTGATATTCATGCATTAGTTGCTTAACAAACAGTTGCATGATAGTGATAACAAGACAAACATTCTGCATCTCACTTTAAATGCCACGATAGAACACATGGAATTAGGTTAACCAGAGTCAGAGTTTATCTAATTAGAATCCAGCCTGCTGTGGCAGGGTCTGTGCTGTAGAATGTCACATAAAGGTTACTCCCCCAAAGTAAATCTAGCCTCCCCCATTTATTTAGATGTATTCTCTTTCTCACATTACAACAACTGCACTAAAATGGGGTTCTGTAGCTGTTGATTCTGGGAGGGACTAATCCTGTTGAACAGCTAGCGTTTCACACCTCATCAAGGCTTTGGGAATGGAGCTGTCACATTCACTTCGATAATCCATTAAGAGGTGCGAATGGAGTTCTCTTTTGTATCCAGCAGAGGACATGCAATGGCCTCGCTGCAGGTTTGTGACAGTTTACATGGCACCATTTGGAAATTACTAATGTACATTGTCCTGCCTCACCCATACAAAAGAAGCATCTGCAGCTTATTATGGGACAAGAGTTGGATTCTTGCAGAATAGTGTGTTAAGCTTTTCTCCAAATAGTCCCCACAGCTATGAACCTAGGTATGTTTTTTGACGTTTGAAAGAACTTTATTGAACTCCTCACAATGTGGATTATTGAAGTTCAACTTACAGCAGTGATCACATTTTCAAGGTGTCATTATTTTAACAATAAACCATCTAAAAATCATATATAACCTTTGGATCAAGCTATCTATCGATACTAGTTGAAACAGAAAAAAAAACGCATACAAGAACAAATAATGAAAATGGTTTTGACAGTAAGTGAAGGAAATTGAACACAAGGGCAGAGACAAACAGACAAAAGAAAACAGCCCAGAAGTGAGAAACAATAAATTTGAATATAATACAAAACTATCTGCCTGGCCAATTACAGAATTGAAAGAAAGTACGCATAATAATACAATCTTGAACTAGTCACTTCCATATGTAATTGAAGGTAATGGATGACATAAAAGGAACGCTTCTGCAGACACAAGTCACACAATTCATAAAGTTAAATAACCAAATATCTTTATATGTTTTATTAATGTTGATTTAATTAACAAATAATAAAACTTCCTCAATTGTAACAGTGATTTTTGGGTGAACTGCTGGAATGATGTTATGGTCTATAGCAACAGGTGTGAGCTAGCAAGCAGAAATGGGGGTTCCTGCAGGATTTAGTACCTGTTTTAGTCATGAGGGGGCACCGCTATGGGCTAGAATAGGAAAAATATGCCTACAACTGCTATAGGCTACTTTTTTGTGGAGAATTCAAAGATTTTTGATAAAACGATCTATTTTGGGGGGAAAGGTTCCATATTTGGCATTAAAAAGAATGTTTTTGGGCCAAAATAGACATTTTTGTTGATTTCTGTTGCCATGGAAACATGATATTCATTCTAAATAAGAAAATCAATGATCCTATTTGAAGGAACGTTTCACAAGGTCCACTATTGTGAAAACAGAATGAAAATATCATTTCTAGATCAAAAGTTATGGGCAAAAGAATGAAAATTTATGCTTTTTTAGCTAATTAGCATAAATTATGCTAATTATAGTTGTATGCCAATACCATGGAGATGTAGGGCATATTGCCATTTAAGAAATGGTCATACTTACCCATAATTAGCAAGCTTTTCCTCCAAAACTAACAGGAGTATCCTCTCATGCAATATATCACTGTAAAGCTAGTGATCTGAATTTTAAAGTTGACTTTTAGCACGGACCACCCTTTCTCCTTGCCTCTACACAGGTAGACAATGTCCTGAATTAACAACACTTTACCAATATTGGCAAAGTAATCATCTATAAACTCGACTGAGTCCTGATTGCTTTTTACCTCACCATCATTACCAATCAGCATTGATGGTTTCGCTTCAACCTCTAGCTTTTATATATACAATTTATATTTTTCCAGAAGCATTTAGGATCTGATTTGCTTTCTTCCAATTGCGACTTGACATAGTCAGCTTTGGCATACCTACAACTGGCATTGATACGACATCATAGGTGTCTGGTACGAACTAGATATTTATCATTACGGGTTTCAAGAAATAAACGAACACAAAATTCAAGCTCACGTATCAAAGTCAGAATGTTGTTATTCATCCACTTATTGCCCCTATCTCGAATCTTTCTAGTTTCAAGTGGACATATACCATCTAGAAAATCAATTATGAGTTTCTGAATAAAGTATTATCCATCATCAGGGCTTTTAGGCTTATGTAATGTATCCCAATCAGCCTCGAGAAGCCAATCCACAAGAAGTTCTTCATCGAAATTACGGTAATTCCTGACAACAACAGTTTTAGTTGTCAGAACACTCTTTTGCTGCGCTTTAATACAATAGACAGGTAAGTGGTCGCTAGCAAGAAAGTTCAAGCAACCATATTTCATATCACCACAGTAGCTAGTCATGATACTGGGGGCATGGCTTAAACAGTAATTGTCATCTTTCTAGAGGTTATGTAAATACCATAGACAAGAATATCAAAAAGCACTAATGTATACTTCCACATCTCAGGAGGTGCTGATCCACGGAAGAATATTTTAAATCACTCATAGTGCTATATGTGGGGTGCTGGATTGACGGAACCCATACATATTCATCAAATTCTTAACTATTGACTAACTACCCTAATTTGTATTGTTGGAATTACAGCACAAATTACAACATTTTACAAGTGTATATTAAAATGGGTCATCAGTCATTTTTGTCAAGATTATACATTTAAATGTCGCAATAACATGTTAATTAAGAAACAACAAAAATATACTGTTAATCCTGTTTCCAACTTTATGCAATGTAATCTTTTTCTGTCCCTGAATATAGGACATTTAACTTATATAGGGACCCTTTTGCTGTTTTCTAATCATAAAATAGAATATTTCTTGCAGCCAAGTGCCAAAGAAAAATAATAAAGGAGTACATGGCCTGTTCTCACCAAAGGTGTGCACGGGCCCTAGAAGGGTTGTTTTGGAGTAGACCTTTAAATTTTTTTTCTGGTAGATGAATATAAGCTAGACTATACAAATCTGGAGTAGCATTATCCAAATATGAATAATATTATGGTTCCCATGGCAACCATCCAAAAGTGAGTATTCTTCAATCATGTCTGCCCGAGTAAACACAAATTTATGCTTTTTTAGGAGGGCCATTTTTCTTAAATAATTATGGTTACAGGTCGTTTTGTTGGATGTTTCTATTAGAGTAACATATATTGGCAGTGATTCCAGTAGTTTAGGGTAAAGGGCAGGGTGTTCATTTTGTGAAAGTAAGGGAAATGCATGCAAAAAAGGCCTCAATTTTCACAAAGATTATCATGCACAAGGAATTTATTTCTCTTTCAAATGCCTTAATGTCTAGCTGCAGTTAGTCCCCCACATTTCTTTATTTCTACATTTAAGCCCCAAACCTCCCCTTTCACCTAGTATATATCATTAGTATAAATTAGCAATTCTGTAGACTAGCCCAATGTGGCCTTGCTGGGGATGTACCATGGTTACTCGGGCGGACAAAAATGTGATTTTTTTATCTTTTTTTCTCTATAATATGTGACAGTATTGAATATTGTACCACATAACTAATCAAACAGTTATATGTGCAGCCGTAATACCCTATCCATGTACTTTATTATGGTAAAATAATTGTGTAAATCGGCCAGTTATGAGAGGTACAGTGTCAAATTGAAGATGCCACAGTGAGAATGGACTGGGATTTTTTGCCCTACATAAATTGGGCCAAAGTTGGTATCCCTCTTGAGATTTCATTGGTTTCTTTAAGTTAAACCAAAAATAACATACATACAATACCCCTGGAACAATGAAAATATGTTTCTGTGCTCACTTTTGGTGAAAATAGCCATGGATTAACTATAGAAAGCAATTTACTGTTTAAGAGCCCAAATACCTGGGTCTAGGGGGTAATTGCCATTAAGACAGGAAGAAAACTCCTTTTCAGGATGGACTAAACACTGCTAAAACCAGAATTCTGATGAATTGATGTGGCCTTATAAATTCCTTAATGTTTTAATTCCAAGACCAGCTGAAGTTGGAAATTCCATTTGCAGAATTTCAAAAAAGAAAGCTTTGAAAGTGGAGTTTTAACGGCTCTGGCTGCAAAGACTCAGCCACAAATAGGATTAGCATTTGAGGTTCTCAATAGGGACATCTAACAATAACTGGATAAGTATTGGATGGAAGCTATAGATAATATCCATGACCGATGGCGAAAAAATTGTTCTATTTGATATTACATCCTTCATAAATACTCTGTTTGAATTTACCAGATCATATTTTCTTATTAAAAATCCAGATCAAACCCAATGCCAAGAAAATAACCAAGGCAATATATCTAATTTATTTTGTCTGTGAAAGGGTATTTCCACTGACAGCTGGACTGGCAGTGGGAATGAGGCCTGGTAATAACATGGTAGAACTTTACAGCAAAGTGCTTGCCGATGTTTTTCCCAGTGTAGGGATTACAGTGGAGCTAATATTGGATTCCCTTGTGGGATAGGGAGGTGTTGAGCAAGCACACAGAAAATGGTTAGTTCAACATTGTCATTTCAGTTGATATGTGTTCCTATACAAGGCATTTTCTAATATTTAATATCATGCCCACATTTACTAAATAAGGAATTTACTTTACTCAGAATTATAACACTAGTGCCACTTTTGTTCCTCGGGAGACTCTTTCTCAATCCAACGACTTTTGCAATATGAAAAGAATCATCAGATTGGGCAATATTTATCTGAAGAAGGGCAGTGGAACCAATGCTTTAGTGTGAAGTGTTACTGGCCTCGATCCATACAGACGGAGGCTGATCCACCAGTTTTTATGAAAGGGTAACATATGAAGCTTGTCGGTATTACTACACATGACTGACACAGTGAAACACCCCTTTCATTAGCAGGAAACAAGTTATATCAATTAATACAAAAAAAAAACAATCAATTAATGAAGGACTGTATGAATGCTGGATTTATGCACATTGCTTGAAGTGGCTAAAAGTTATCTAAAAGTTACCAAAAGTTACTTAAATGTCATTATGACATTGAAGCAAATTTAGGCGACATTTACTGAACCCTAATAATCTATAATTATGGTTAACAAGTGCAGTTTAACCATTCATCTGCAATATAGAAGGATGTAAACCTATATGGTCAATTGCACTGAGTTGGGGTCACACAGGGCTCACTAAGGGGTAAAAATTAAACTGCTTGGATTGTTCTGAAATTGTGTGTCCAAAATACTAGTGCACTGAGGCACCTACCCTGATAATTGGGAACACTAATATCAAAAATTGCCAATTTTAGAGTCAATTCCATTATTTAGCATTAATTCCTATGGGATTCTGGTCTAAATAGGCTCATTTTTGGAGAGTTAACTTTTCCACCATCAAGTGAACAGATTCATATGATATCATTTTTGCATGATGCTGGGCATTGTCCTTTTATAAAAGTAATATGTCATAAAAACAAAACTTCCGAATTCATGATATCTCAGGCAAAATACATATATTGTGGCACATATGGTTCCTGACATGGAAAAACTGCCATAGATTTCCATTGAGTTGTATAATGGGACTTTATATTTACATGTAGATAGGTGCATAAGTGGTTAATCTTTATGACAATGCATCTCTATGAAATCCCATAACTATGCACTGGAGGAATCACTTTATGTGGCACGTATGGTTCCTCTAAAACTATATCAAATCACGTTGCAATATCAAATATGGCAATACTGAGGTATAATGTTAATGAATCTAAAATTCTTTACCTAATGACTGAGAGTTTACACCTAAGGCTTTCTAATTATATTTTTGCATTTGATAAATATTATTTATTTCTCCCCACTATCATGTATTAAAGAATGAGGCATATATGGTTCCATTTTACCTACACCACACGGTTTTTAGCAATAACTCCAGGCAGATAAGGGGAATAGTTCTTGAATTGATTATATATAATGCTAAATATTGGGGGCTAGTGGAATTATAAAATATTTATACATTTCCAGTGCATTTTCTCTTTACTTTGCCCCATACCAGTGGGAGCACTATGAAAAAACTTTTGAAATACCCCATAAAAAGCTTACATTTTGTAATCTGCTGCTTTAAATATTAATGATAAATGGGCAAAACCATAGTTTCCAAGCAAGATCCTGACCTTACCAACCTAATGGAAATGAGAAATATCCAAAACGTTCTATCTTTAGTCACATTTACCCCCTTCCCATGGTGAAAAATGGGGTTGTCCCCATCTCAGTGCAATTGACCATATGGTTGCTTGAGACAGGTTATATCTATGCATTAGAGCCTGCAGGTATTACACTCATAAGAGGTTGATGTGAAATAATGTATCAATGGCAAGTTATCTTTCTCATGGTCAACACCGGTCTCTCATGGTGAGATTATAATCATTGAGAATCAGGAAACATACTTCAATTCAACAACAGCAAACAAGGATTTACTCAAGAATCTATGCTTAAGGCAAAGAACAGATTTTTTTAATTGAGGCTCAAGCATATATATATATATATATATATATATATATATATATATATATATATATATATATATATATATATATATATATATATATATGCTTGAAACCCAGTAACAAAAAATATGTTGTTTGCTTTAAGCATAACCAGGTCAATCTAGTATGCCTAAGCATCAAGAGAAAAAGCTGTTGTTTGCCTTGCTCTAGCTAATAATGTGTTGAAGTGTTGCTAATGCTGATAAAAGGACTATGATGAAATCGACCATCATAAACATAAACCAAATATATATGCATGCATAGACTAGATCTCACATTTAGACAGCACTCTATTGGTCATCTATAGAGTAAGTATGTGTGTACCCAGCGAAGACAAAGGGAGTCTGTGTGACATTTGTCCATAAGTCATGTAGCACTTGCCATTTCATCTGAACTTATAGCACAATAGAAATTAATGGTAAATAAAACTGATGAAGCCGACTGACGGTCCAATTGTTGGTGATGAATTTATCCGATTGGCCATTTTGTACTTAGGACCCGATACAATGCTTCGCTCACCATTAACTTAACCAAAAAAATCTATACATAGAACAGATTGTGATATTTGATTTTTGCAATGGCACTCTGCCTATATGTCCGTTTCTCCTGTGTCTTACTGATGATGCAGGATAATTTTTTCCCATAGTAACGTCCCATTTTAGTGCATTATACATATAGAAATGTTAGTCTTAGCACAGCTTTAGGGTGGGTATAGTTCCTTATCTTTCCAAACCGTTTACTGTCCCTACCATCTGTTGTGCTGTCAGCTTAGGAGACTAAGCGGTCCCCTTTCATTATAGGCAATTAGATCTAGCTAGGCTGACAAGCTGTAGCTTCAGGGGATATCAGTCAGCTCAAATCTGCCCTTGGTATAAGAAAAATGAAGGCTACACTGCAAAAATGGTTTTTAGATCCTAAACACAATTCTAAACATATTCTTGCAACGTTTTTGTAATCACATTAATTTCCTAAACATGTTTAGCCAAACAATGTGCTTAGCTCAAGTGTTTAGAAATGTAGGTGTTTAGGTTAAAACTTTTATGTTTAGATATATGAATTTTTGTGTTTAGATATTTAAATGATTTGATGGACATTTAAGGTTTGCAGACATGTATGCATTAAAAAACAGAGATATATATTTTTTTTCTCATTTACTGGGGGGGGGGGGACATCAGCAGGTATTTACTTGTCAAAGTCTCCAAAGATGTCAGCCACAGTTATATATGTGTAAATATAGTACACACTGCATCAGAATGAGAGACTTGAGAAAGTACAACAGCTTGGCAGGAAGGAAATTGCCTTATCTATTCCAGAATAACATCAAATAGGTGTCAGTCATGGATTTTATTGATTATTTTATTGTAATGATGGTGGCATGAGGTGAATCTAGTCAATTTTCTATGCCCTTTCTATTCACATGACATTCTATGAAATGAAACCATGATAAACATGGGATTTGGGGACATTTGTCACTTTTATAACTGTGTGCAGATAGTTCAGTCAAAGGTAGTGCTGCTACCTGGTGTGGATTCAACATCCAAGTATCTAAACATATTGATGTTTAAATCTAAACACCTATTTTTCAACTGTCTCAACTCTAAACATCTAAACATGTTTAGCATAAATGTTTATGTAGTTAGAATAAAAGTGTTCATTTCCCAAATGTGTAGTCGATGAGACACCTAACTGACCTATATGTTTAGGTTTTAAACATGTTTAGACCTAAACATGTTTAAAATCTAAACACCATTTTTGCAGTGTACTGCACACTCTGCTACAGTCCTGGGTTGCCTCCTTCTCATGTTGGACACCAATCATTGCTTAAAGTGTTTATTTATAAAGGTGCCATCAAATGTGGTTGCTTCTTTCCCTTTGCTGTCCTTCATAATATCCACTCTCCTTTACCCAGATCCTTTTTTTATCCCTTTAAATTCCTTCCTTCCCTACTCCCACCTGTGGGGCTGTATTTTACCATTTGCCATAGAGATTTCCAATCTAGCCCAAAAGAGTCAACTTACCCCTCTTGTTTCAAAGTTAAATCTCACTTTGAGATAGATCAGGTGGAGGAAAAGCAAAGTTGAACCTTGCCTAATTCTGTTCAATACATGGTAGTTAGGTGTAAAACTGCTGCATCTCTGTGTACATGTATCTTTGTGCATTGCGTCATGGATGCCTGACACATTTAATGTGGCAATACTTTATAAACTATACAGGTTGATTTACCTTCTACTAAGACCTCCCTTTTATTAAGCATAATTGTGAGCCAGCAAGCTAAATGGACCGTCCAAGGGGGATTAGTACCAATTCTGACCACCAGGGGGACACCACTGTAGAGGTACGTATTGTTTAACCATAGAGTTGGGTACCGTCTGACGTGGCGGGTGAGTCGAGTCGTCGGACGTTCCTCAGGTTCCGGATAGGTGGCAGCACCGATCTGGGTCTGTGGGGACATCTGACGACGAACACCTGGGTCCTTATATAAAGCCCAGGGCTCAGCCGCTACGTCAGAGGCCCTTCTGGCCTCCGCAGAATGTAGACCACCATTAATCATTATTAGCTGCCCCTTCTATACTATCTGGCAGCCGTGAGTGTGCAGGCGTGAGCGATAATTACCTAAAAACAATCAGTTTGTTGATGTTCCGCTTGTAGCACGTGCGTTTCCGCATGACGTCACCGCGTCCAGTCTCGGCTGACCTCTCGTGACCTCGTGAACCCGTGGGGAAATGACGTCATGAAAGCTGGCCTGTCGCCATATTGTTTTTCGGTAACGTCCAAGACGGTCGAGCTCGCTCCCCTCTTGGATTTTACCGGCTAGCAAACTCCTCTCTGCTCCTCCAGAGTCTGTCTCCTAGTAGGCAGACTCCGTCTGTGTCAGCCCCGGCGCCGTAAAAGCCAGAAAAAGGAGTAGTTTACTCCCGTGGGTGATTCCCCAGTCATGGCTGAGGAATCCGTAGCTGCAGCCAAGCTATCCGGTGACCCGGATAAGCTGACTCCGTCCGCAGAAGCTTTTCCGGAAGCTTTGTCACCTGTTACACAGGAAGAGAGCGAGATGATGGACGTGGAGGAACCCACGGATCGCTCGTTCGAGGATAAGCTGGCCTCATTCTCACTGAATGAGCCAGAGAAAATGTTGTCTCCACTCCCACCCGAGGGATCCGGAGGGGCTACGAGTGCTGAACCCGCAGCGACTGGGTCCGAGACCGCACAGGTCGACGGACCGAAGAACCAGTGGAAGCCAGCAGTGGCTGACCCGTTCCTGGCAGAATATGATGGTCGCTACCTGTACGTCCACCCGGAACTACAGGCACAAGTGACCTATGCTGACGGTACACCAGTTAGGTTGGACCCGAAGGTGAGGATAGCTGTCGAGGGCGTCATGGTTCCCTAACAGCTGGATAGGACGCCTCCCGAATGGCTCCGAGACTGGCCGTGGTTCCAACGGGGACTCATGGTGGACGCTGCTTTCCGCGAAGCAGTGTACGAAGCCAACAGAGCTTTCCTGCTCGGAGGATATCCGAAGCCGGATAAGACCCTGTGGAACGTCAAGGCGACGAACATTGATTGGGTAGGCTGCGTCTTGGAACCCGAGGGGCAGACTTACCCACGTCGTTGTGCCACCCGGCCCCAGTACCGGACCACAAAGGAGTTTCAGGAAGCCGCTGCCAACTTTGAACAGTGGGATGACGGTTACTACATAACCGAGCAGGAGTTAGTGGATATTCAAAACAATTCGCTAACAGGCATGAACCGAAGTGCAGCCCTTCGGACGGTTCTCGTCCGCTGAATGACTGCAGAACAGGAGGCCCGGGAAGAGGCTAAGAGGGCAGTGGAAGTACCCGCACCTCCTATCCCCGACCTGAAGCTTGCCACCCGAACCACAGCCGGTTCTGCATCAGCCACCGGCAGTACTACCACCCCGGTAGAAGCCACGACCTCCAGCGCATCCGGAACCCAGGAACCAGAGGAAGACTGGAAGGTCAGCAAGAACCGAAGGTCCGCTGCTCGGAAGCTCAAGAATCTCCTGGATTCTGCTAGAGCCGAGCCGAAACCCAGCACCTCAGCCACTGGTAGTACTGCCACGGATGTGGAGTCGTCCGACGAGGAGTCGGTGCAAGAATCCTCGGTTGAGTATGATGAGAAGGCAACTCCATCAACTCAAACCGAGGCCGAACGTTGGGCTAACGCCAAGTCCGGATTCAAAACCCGGATTCCGACGTGCTTCTCCGACTGTGCGTACGGAGTAAAGAATGACGGCTCTACCCTCTATGCCTGCCCGGACTCAGTCAACAAAAATAATGAGTCAGATGATGAAGATTGGATGCGTCTTTCGGACGAGGACCCCAATCCGAGCAAAGCCTATCGAAAGATGTGGCTTATGCTAAACCACACCGAAGGGTATTACACTTATACCCAGAGGAGAAAGCTGCGTTGGGCTCTTGAGAAGTGGTACGGTGATGACCAAAAGTCCTGTCCCTTCTCTATCTGCCAGGATGCGAGTGATGTCTCGGTCCGGACCTGGAGTACTCCAGCCCGGTTCCAAAGGCATCTGGTAGAGGCCCACTTCCACCATCACCCGGTTTACATTTGTGATCCGAGTTATGGTAAGAAGGGCAAGAAGTGCACTACGAAGGTTCAATATAACCGACGTAGCGATCTGGCGAGGCACCAGAAGAAATGCCACGCAGAAGGTTTAGATGGGGCTCGGAAGCGTATCATGGAGCTTCATCAGGAACTCATGAAGGAGTTCGACAGTCTGAGTGAGGATGCTTGGTCTAAGATCCGACCAGGGGACCAAGTCCTCCGCGAGGTTCCGAAGACCAAGGATTCGAAACTCTGCACAAAGATAGTTCTGACTCCTGGAAAGGGTAAGCTGGACATGCACGAGTCTCTCTGGCAGAAATGCGAGGAATCCGGCAAGGAGGGAAAGAGAGCTCGTGAAAGGAGCAGAAGGGACCAGAACCGTGGTGGTAACGCTAATGGTCAGACCACCACTACTAAAGTCAGAGCAGATGACCGCTCCAGGTCCCCTCTGGCTCGGCACCCCCATGAGCAGGTTCAGGGCACTCCTGTGTTCAAGAAACCCGAACCTGCCGGATACGCTGGCGCCGCATCAAAGCCTGGGAAAGTTAACCCCCGTAACTTTCTGTCCTTGACCCAGGGACCTGGACCTGAGAGCCAGACCTTGGTCGTTGGAAAGGGTGGTCGACTTGTTCCCAAGAAGACCTCAGCACCTGCTGCCGCCGGATCCGCATTCGCTCCAGCCGCCCTCCCAACCAACTTCACCCCGGAGCAGTTAAACCTTTATCTGCAGATGGGGCTGAAGCAGAACCAGCCTCCTACGACTCCCCCCAAGGCTGTCGCTGCACCAGAGAAACCAAAAGACGCCATTACCATTAAAACCGGTAATGCGGAAGTTTGGTTCGAGAAGTCTCGCCAGGGGGAAGCAGATGTCCATAAGGCCATCTACACCCACTGGGAGAAACGTGTCCGCGAGAAGGCGACAGAATTCCACCAGGGTCTTCTTAATGATACCCTGTTGTGCATGAAGGAGGTTGTGGATGCTGAAAAGCAGCGCCTCGAGACCCTCATTCGGGACAATGTAAAGACCCAGGAGGAGGCTGCCGCAGCTGCCCAAGAAAAGGCAGCTATGGACGTACACATCTTGGAGAAACGTGTCAAAGAAGAAATCAACCGGAATACCAACTTGAACACCAAATTCATGAGGGTATTCGGAGTCGATCTCGACGAGTGGGACGGCACTCCCGAGTCGGCTCTAGCTCTTCTTAAGAAGAAGCATGCGAAGAAATCCGCCTAAGCATGCTACGGGTTATTTTCTAAAAATTTTTTCTCTCCACTAAATAACCAGATATAGTCTTTGCGGAACCCTACAGGTCTGCGAATGTCTTTCATTAGTATATGAACACCTGTTCTTTGTGTTCCGGGTTCCTTTTATGACCAGCTTATTGTATGATTCAGGCCGTATAATTCTTATTGTACCCTGAATAGTCTATTCGGATTAGGAACTGCACTTACAAACAATCCGATAGTAGACTTGCTGCTGTCAGACGTATCCGGATGCCAGTTCCAGACTTCTGCTGCTATCTGTGCTAACCACTATACTAGGATGGACTTTACGATTTACCTCTACATTTCACCTATACTCCCGAATGGACTTATACTACATGTTACTACTACTTCCAGACCAGCCTATATTGGACTTTTTACTTATGTCAACAATACTTAAATGGATTACGATTCTACACTGTTGACAAAACCGGATCTACACTTTACTTCTACTCTACACCATTCGGATATACTTATGAACTATAGCACTTCCAGAGGATTGTGGGTAGCTGCCCCAAATTCATCTACCGTGTTCACTTTAATAACCAGGAATCATAGACTTTAGCACGTCCATCCCGTGGTTAGCTGACCACACTTACCTTCTAGTATCCGGAAAACTACAGCAGAAGACTCCAGCAGCATCTACCATTTTTTTATATTGTACATAATGTCACATATCTATTTTTCTATAATGTAATTTGTATGTGCATATTCACACTATGGTCATAACTTACTATATATTGTGATACAGGTATATACATATCTATTAGTACGGATCTCAAATTGCTGTTCATATTAATAATATAAGATCCGGTAAACTACACCAGACCTTACATATTATTGTCCTGCGAGACAAATTGTATCATAAATATATTAATCTGGTGTTATAGAGGTTATTTGGTACACGGTGATATCATATATATTATTATATTCATTACTACACCGTGATTTTTTTCTTTTCAAGTATATAATACAAATGGTTCTACTAGTACTACTCACGGAATCCTTAACGGATTCATATGGTTATATCATGTTATGATGATACATGATTATATGTCATTAGATAGTGTAGTTACTTTTAAAGTCTTTTTCAAGACTATATAATCAAATGTGTTATTAATAACTACAAACGCATACGGATGTTATTATGTGATTTATTTAATATTAACAGTTCCGTTACACATAACTGTTACTATCACATGTATACGAATTATGATACTTGTCCTATTACTTATACCGTAAACATAATATGTTATCCTAAAGGTATAATAAGCTAATTAACAGTTTCGATACATACAACTGTTATTCATTCAAGTAATTCGTATCATATTACAACATCCAATTTATTATTATGTAACTATATACACTATCAGAATATGTATATGACATTCGAATCATATTTAACTTGGTGTTAATGTTATACCTATGGTTGTACCTCTATTACTAATGGTTTAGACATATAGAAATATTACTATAACTATAACACCCTCCTAAATGTCTGGGGGAGTGGTGTAGAGGTACGTATTGTTTAACCATAGAGTTGGGTACCGTCTGACGTGGCGGGTGAGTTGAGTCGTCGGACGTTCCTCAGGTTCCGGATAGGTGGCAGCACTGATCCGGGTCTGTGGGGACATCTGACGACGAACACCTGGGTCCTTATATAAAGCCCAGGGCTCAGCCGCTACGTCAGAGGCCCTTCTGGCCTCCGCAGAATGTAGACCACCATTAATCATTATTAGCTGCCCCTTCTATACTATCCGGCAGCATGAGTGTGCATTAAGTAATAAATCTAACCGTTGGCATACACTTGAAACACTGTCTTACTCTTTCTTTCCGAATCGTAAGACCTGAACCCCCAGGTCCGTAAGGCCACAACCCCTTACACCACTAAGGATTAAAAAGGGGAAACTAGACCAAAAATTCTATTATACAAGTTTTTCATGAGGATTTCAATAGTCCTAAAGGGAAATTTCCATTTTTAGTCCAAACCTTCCAAAATTGGAATGCAAATAGAACGTTTTTAGGGAATTTCGGGGCATAAATCAGTGTATTTGTTGATATGTGTTGCCATGGAAACAGGATTTCCACTCAAAATAGAGGAATAAAAAAAAACCATTGATAGCCCCACTTACAGGGATGAATGTACTCAAAAAATGGTAAAAATCCTATTTCTATGTCAAATTCTATGAGAAAATGATTTTGAAGAATATGATAATTTTCCTTATTAGCATAATTATGCATATTTATACTAATCTCGAGTTATCTCGGGAAATATGCTAGTTAGAGCTTATTTAGGATAGCGATAGGTCAGTGATCACCCAAATTCATAGACCCATAACTCAAAAACTAGGAGAGATATTTTCTTATGTAATACATCATTGAAAAGCTCATGACTTGAATTTAGAAATTGACTTTTCCCCTTGGGGGACCCTTTTGCCTTGGCTGGACACAATTGTGTCACCGATCACTGAAATGGTGTTAAACATCTATTTCTCACTCATTCAGGAGGGAGGGAAACTGGAGGGGTCGATATGATATATAAGATATTGGCCTCTATTTCCAATGAATTAAACATATCTTCAGAGCTATGTTATACCTATCAGATTCATAGCCTCTCACTAATTGTAGGGTTTATTGGGTCTAATTGATATTGGAGAAAGTAGACCATCATGCTAGAGTAAATCTCAGCCTTCAACATACCTTTTTACTAGGCCTGTATAAGGCCTCCAGGACGATTATAACTAAGTATCTGAGATCAATAGAAAGGGAAAGCTAAATAGATCCATAGATGTACCCTGGCTTTATGTGACCAATGAAGATGTCTGAAATATGGATGTTAGGTTCTATAATTGACTTACTATGTTGACTGTGAAGGGGTTGACACAGTATAAAGGCACATAGAACTTAATGGTTATCAATCATATCCGAAATGTTTACCAACTAGTTTAGATTTTCTTTATCTGAAGGGTGTGTGCCAAGGCGAAGCTGTGCGACAAAAACAAAGCAGAAAATTAGTAACTACGCACCTGACAAGTCATTGCAAGACATCAGCTTTTGAGATCCGTAGCAAAGAGAGTTGAATTGTATCATTAGTCCTATCTATCAATTGACTGTTTGTACAGCTGTTTTGGATCGTTCTACACTGGTCCACAATGAATATACACATACTACTCATATCCGCAATCATATAAAATATATGCAAAATGCCAATGATATAATAGAAAATGACCTGATACATATCTGGATAAGAAGATATATCAATTTCAATAGGCTTGTCCATCCCCTAGTTCCGCAATAAACACCAGGGGGCTACGTGAGCCTAAGGATTTATAAAGTCACACCCTGTACCTCTATATTCCTATAATATATACACCATGTTTACATGTCCACAATTAGGAATATTGAACAGCAATCAATACTATTAATCATTCTTCAATACTCTGAACACATATATTTGTAATACATAGGGGTCTAGAGACAGAAAGACAAAGAATCAAAGAGAAATACTCTCCCAAACTGGGGGTTACCCACACTGCTAGTGGACACTAGTCCTGGCACTAGGTCATCCTGAGACCACCCATCCCCCTCCAGGGTGACGGTCTGCACCCTGCTGCCTCCAGTCAGTGGTGGCTGCCATCCTCTTTCTACTCCAGGCTGTGTGTCTGCTGTGATCCATGCTCATTCCCTTTACTTTTATTTCTAGTTTGAGCCTGATTAGTCCCAGATTTCCTTTTGCACTATCTTGGATGTATGTATATAAACGTGTGTACAGCATAACGTGTACAAGACAACATTGTAATATAGATATTTTTGAGGTGTAATGATGTTGGACTGGATGTAAACAAAGGGTCCCATGTTCGTTTTCAATGCTGTCAGCAGTCTGACTACTATATGCTATATGTTATTATGCTTTCACTAGTCATGAGTCAAATATTGGTCACTTTATACAAGGAAATAAGGCTTCATCATGCTAGGACAACTCATTTGATAACAGAAATGTGCTAGACACTCTAGAAATCCAGTGAATTTAAGGGGCATTTATACATGTAAAGAGCAGAATGGCGCCCTGACTAATCCTTTGTTACTGCTGCACCATCTATATATAAGGGACAATCTAGGGGCCCCATGGACAGGCCCATTGGTATGACATTACCCATCCAAACTTCATTTAGACATGTACATATTGAAATAGATATCATTCATCTCATTTCAATACTCACATTTTATTTAAATATTTGAGACTGTTTTTTTTGTTAGTTCTGTATCAGAAATGCCATTCAAATAAGAAAAAAGTAGAGTCACATTTAAGGAGAAATTCATTGGCAGACACAAATTATACAATCATTCCATTATAACAAATGCAAATGATGTGTAGGTGGATTGCATCAGAGACAGCTATTCCACTGATCTCTGATGTACTATTTATATAAATGTATGCCCTCTTGACACTATGAAGATTGGTATGGAGAATGGTCTTAAAGCGGGTATTTCACTGCCTTTGCTCAGACAACAAATGCATTACTACTGGCCGATTGTTTCTATACTATTGCATGAGTAAAGATAATTGGATTAGTGACAATTTAGTCGACCGACGGCAGTGGAATACCCACTTTATGTAAACATGCAATTAAGAGGCAAAACACGTAACATAGATATCCATCAGGTAAAATACACAGTTTCATGCCTACAGAATAAAGGAAAATATCTGCAAGACAACAAAAGCATTACTTCCAATATCCAGAATTAAATTTATAATAGGTAGTGTGGAATATCCTTTCTGATAGTAGAAGAAGGTGAAGCTTGGAGGCCCCCTGTCTCACTCTATCATACTCCCATAATCATTAAAAGTTCCTTTTGTGCACCTGCCTCTCAATGTTCCCAAAATAGGGATTACTTCCTACTTCCTCACCTCCACCTCCACCTTCCTAACTCCTGGCTGTAACCTTGTGTGTTAAATAGAGTGTAGGTAACCACCCCTATCCACCCATGTTAGGGATGTCTGGAAGCACTCTGCCTCTTGCTGATCACTGAACCCTTTGTCTTGCTGCTCATCTATCTCTGTCCTAAACAAACTTATGACAGCAAGACCCATAATTTTCCGACAATGTCTCATTTCATTGAGACTATAGCATTTGCCTTACAGTACACATCGTTGTAATTTAGAGAGAAATAGCGGCATATTTGTGACAGAAAAGATAATAATTTCCTGACAATTACGTTTTTCATAAATACTATAGAGTTTGCCTTCAAGTACACATTTGTGTAATTCAGGGGTAAATAGAGGTATCACATTCTCTGAATTAGACAGGTATTGATTTGGTTGCAGAGCGGAAATTGCCGCCTTTCTGTGCATGGACTATTCACTTTCACACAGACCTTGGAAGAAAGCTTACTTAAACAAGGCAATGGAAAGCAATGTGGTACCTGTACCAGGTTAGGCAGTAAATGTATGGACGAGAGCAAATTAGACCAGGAGGGTGTTGCTCCTATAGTAAAAGGAAGAGCTGGCTAAAAATGCCCTCGTTTCCAGTCCTTTTTTTTCATGTAGCTTTAACTTGTCCCTTTTGTTGCTCACAAACTTGTGGGCATTCAAGTATGGTGCTAAAGAAGGGGGATTTGAGTAGGTACCTAGTTGGGAGAAGTCAGTCAGTATAATATACTATAGAGTGTGTGACATGAGTAGGTACCTGATAGTGCAGCTCTCTCTGTTTTAAACACCCCGATAAAAAAAGGCGTAACAGTGATTAGCTGATAAGCCAATTTAACAGGTTTTTTTAGGTTAAGTTTTCTTTATTGTCTCAAAGTTTCTATTACAGCGTTATTGAGAGTACATCATGTTGTCATATACATGTAAAGTAAGAAGTAAATAGAAATTGAGACTAAAGAAGGTGAAGGACCTCATCCCCACCACTAGGGTGTATGGGTTGATAATTCTGGTCCAGCCTACGCTATGAATATATATGTATAACTTAACAATGACACACGTATCAGAGATATAAATGAGGAAAGTGTACCAACATGATAACAATAATAATAGTGTAGAACAAAATTAAATCAAGTTCAAATTTAAAGTAATTAATAAGAGGAAATAGAGAGAGAGAAGCCAAAGTATGGTTTGACTGGGTAGTACATCAGGATATAAAGGGGTAGGTTCAGTAGTTGGGACGCTCACCCGAATCTAGGAACAAGTTCCTTTAGTAATTTTTTATTATTGGATTTAAAGATTGATAAAGTCTCGGTATTTCGTCTTATTGCTGGGAGAGCATTCCAACTTACGGCACCAAAATATTCAATACTTTTCATATATATGATACAGTATTAGGGAATAATACCTTACAGGTTGGGGCCAAATGCTGTCTTGTTCTTATCTGTCTATGATCAATATAATCAATACATCTAGATCTTGTATACATGTAGTTCAGTAGGTGTATTTGTCTTCTGTCAGATAGGAAATTACAATTTGATATATTGTGAACATAACGGGTATTAGTAAGATGTGGCACTTGAAGACAGATTTTCAAGCATCGGTTTTGAGCATATTGAAGCATTTCAAGGTATTTATCATGGGTGGTATGGAATATAATATCAGCATAGTCCATATAAGGTAGAATAGTGGTTTTATAAATTCTCAGTGATAACTTAGTATCAATATATTTCCTTAATGCGCATAACAGGTATGTCTTATGAGCAATTGTTTTAACCTGTTTTTTTATATGTAAACTATAATTCAATAGCGGATCCAATGTGACCCCGAGGTATTTATAACTGGGTACAACTTGTAACATCTGGTTATTCATGGTGATGTTAGCAGACAGAGTATTAAGCTTCATGGTACATGAAGAAAAGATCATTATTTTTGTTTTAGCAATATTAACCGATAGCTTATTTTGTTCACACCAGGTATTATAAATTTCTAAATCTTCCTGTAGACTCATTTTAGCAGTTTCAAAATTATTATGAGAGGTATAAATTACAGTGTCATCAACATATAGTCGAATTTTACATTTTTTTATACACTTGATTACATCATTCACATACACCAGAAATAGTAGAGGTCCCAATATTGAACCTTGAGGAACACCACATACCACACTACACATTCTAGAGGAGATACCATTTGCCTTAACAATTTGTTTCCTATCAGCAAGATAATTTTTAAACCAATGATATGTATCAGATCTTATACCATAATTATGTAGTTTAATAAGAAGCACTGAATGATCTACGGTATCAAACGCCTTCCTCAAATCAATGAAAGCAGCAACAGTAGAATTACCAACGTTCAAGTCTCTTTTAATATCATCAGTGAATTTAGCTAGAGTATCTACAGTGCTAAAACCAGGACGGAAACCACCTTGAAAGTTTGTTAAAATATTTTCATTTTTCAAGAAACCATATAATCTATTGTGAGCAATTTTCTCAATTAATTTACAGGGTAGAGGAATTAATGAGATAGGCCTATAGTTATTTACCATCTTTAGATTACCAGATTTTGGTATGGGGGTAACTTGGGAGATTTTCCATTTGGCAGGTACCGAGGCAGTTGTAAAAGATAAATTGAAAATTTTTACTAATTTATGAGGGTCGTGAGAGAAAAGTTTTTTCAGGATTTTCGAGAAAATCTGCTCAATGGCTGAAGATTTAAGTGGGTTAATATCGTGAACTAATTTCATAACTTCTTGTGCGTTGGTTTGGAAATTTTCCATAATATTAGCAGTGGGTGGATCATAACTTTTCCATGGTGTGTGCATGTTAGTAGCTAATTTGGGTCCAATATTAGAGAAGAATTCATTAATAAAATCAGAAGTTTCATCTTTAGGGATAGTCGTATTATTATTTTCATGATCCATAAGAGTTATATCACTGGGTCTGTTCTCATGACCAGGGATTAATTTGTTTATAATACGCCAGAACTTACGATGGTCATTTTTATAGACTTCAGCTTGTTCTTTATAAAATAATCTGCGTGCCTTATTGATCAATTTATTTGATTTGTTCCTTAATTTATCAACAGTTTTCCAGTCCTCCTCAGTTCCAGATCTACGGGCTGCCCTTAATTTTAAATTTTTGTCTCTTATGAGTTCAATAATTTGAGGAGTAATCCAGGGATCTCTTAACTTATTAACAGTAAATTTATGGACTGGACAATAGGTGTCAAGGATCGAGCATACTGCTTTTTCATATTCATCCCATGCAGTGTCTACACTATTAGTCTGATTAAATACAGTCCAGTCATAATTATCAAATGTAGCAAATAAAATATCATCAGAGAGTTTCAAATAGGAACGACCTCTAATATCAATTTTTTCGGGTTTGATATGCCATTTCTTTCTAACCAAGTAGATAGGAAGAAGATAGGTTTAGTTCCTTCTTTTTGTTCCTTGCACTTTGCTGATAATAAGAAATTGATTGAGTACGCCATGGCGGCCGGTATAGTCCCCAGGCACCACTTATCTGATAAGCATCACTGTCTTGTTAATACCTATAAATCATATAACATAGCTCAAATATGGTTGCTCACCCTGTGTTAAAGGATGGCTTCAGGTATATATATGAATCATTTATTGTCATTGTGAGCCGATACTTAACGAACCATTGAGGACTGTGCAGACCTTCCTGGGTTACCATGCATCATGATATGCACCTCCATATTTATACATTGGCAATAATGCATACAATTGATACTTTGCGACTGGTTTTCACCAGGCAAGGATGCAACACCGACAAGTTGCTTCCCAAGCCTACCTTGAAATCAAATAGGGGAGAAGCATGATAACCATTTTTGGCAAATATTATGTCACACAGAAAAAAATAATGACTAACTATCTTAGTCAGATGTTGGTCGAACAGGCTAACTTTTTCAGCCAAGTCAGGAATTTGCATGTGCCCACACATCCGAAACATTTCTTGGGATTTTATGACAAACCATTGGGACAATGTCCCAAATTGCCTGAATTTTGACTAAGATCCTTAGGACACTTAGGAGGCCTTCTCACTGCCATTCATGAATTATTTATAAATTCTGGTGCAAGGATAAGATGGGGCTTAAACCCTAATGACTACTAAACTAGTCAAAGGGGTGTCTTCTAGCACAGGGTGTGGCCTATAAGTAAGGTTTCAGGGCAATTCCTTTGATTTTATTCAAATGACTAGTAAACCCCTCCAGTGGGTTTAAGAACCCACAACAGAGCCCTGCCATTCAAGAGGCAAGTTCAATACCTCATGTTAATATCATTTAAAACCTGTGAGCTAGGTTGCTCTGGGCTTATCACAACATTACAGGCCCAACATTGTGGATATATGAGTATATTGCATACTCATGAAAGAGGTGTTTGTGTGTTTCTTATTTGTTTGTTTGATACCTTATAAATCTATTAGGTGTATTTTGCTAAATGTTACATTAGGTTGGACTGCAAAAGTCTTATTGTGTCAATCGTCATTGAAAACCACCATTATTTTGACATTTATAAACCTTTCCATGGTATGCACCTACAAAAAAAGTCCTTATACAAACCACACTGCCACCTGGTCTCTTAGACAAATCGACTACCCCTTAGACAAAGTGACTAATCTGCTCCCTTGGCTTAGTCAAGTCAGCTTGCCTGAATAGGTTAGTCAATGTTACTAACATTGTTAGTCATATGCTAGTCATTTTGCCCCATTAGGCATTTTGCCTAACTTAACTTAGACTTGACTAAGTCAGATTTTTTTTTCTGTGTACTGCCCATCTGTTCCACAAAGATGCATAGGAATAGAAGTAATAGCATACACGTGGTAAAACGTACTTCCTCCAGTAAGTGATCGATGTGGATCTACTATAGTACTATCAATAGGTTGAAACACCTTTGATATGGAAGAAATCATGAATGGCTTTAACCAACTGAATAAATCATAATGTGCACAATGATCCCCATGCATTTAATACAGGATTCATTGAGAGAGTGAAATCAAATGCTGCCATTAGTGCTAGAATCCATTAGTAGGACTAGAATGTGGTGTTAAACACTTACAAGTGCATATTGGAGGGAAGATAAATGGTCTGATTTCATGATGTAGATGGCTAGTGACTCGTATAATGGGGAGTATGGGACTCTGGGACACATTTACCTTTAGTTTTGTGCCACCCATTTTACTGATATCATCCATTTAGCCTAAAGGCATAAGCCTATTATTTGTCTTATATACAGTTACAAGCTTGCAAGGAAGCAGGTTTCAATATGCAATGGTAGATCATATGTACATGCATCCATATCAATTCATAGCTAGCTCAAATATGTTAGAAGTTGCACTTGAACCCCACCCTATCCTCTCTCATTGTAACAAAATACATGTAGAATAACAGGGTTTATATACCTGTGCCCATATTCTATAGCCCATTTCAATTAGACTATGCAGTTATTATATGCCCTGCTACCCTTCAAAATATTATTGAAAATGAAGTTTTCATAATGCCTGCTTTTTTGTACATTAGAAGCTGTGAAAAGATTGACGCCACACACTAATACCTAAAATCATCATTGAGATAAAAATATGAATATATCATTTTATTTCATAAAACAAGTATCACCTAAACATATGGAATATAATTCATTCAGTTTCAATACGTGGAATTATTTCAGGTCGCAATTAGACATCTTGTTGTTATTGTAACGGTTGCTTTGCACTCTATTTGGAAAGGATCGCGAAAAGGGAGATATCCTGTTTAAAAGGCAACAATATTTATTCAATTCCTACTTACAGGAAACTAATAGGTATTCCAAGTCATTATGGGTATTCTTATGGTATGGCTACCAGGTAAGGTATCGGAGCCAGAGAGGATTTAATCCCTTCTTGTTGAGAACCTCATAAGATTCTAACCTCACCAGTTACCGACTCATCTATATATCACAGGGGTTGGTTGGCGACCGCTCATGTCCAAACTGAAAAGCCTGGAAGAGAGTGCAACCACCATCCTCCAGGCGTAACTAACTCAGACACACCACATGGCAACTGGCCAACTCGTAAGCTATGAGACTATAGTATAAACCGTACCCATGTCAGGCTTGGGAAATTATCCTAGCAAATTAGAAACTGTATCTGTGGGATAATAGTTCAGTTAAGTGATATCCCATCTACCGGCAAAATGCCTATACTTTTCCTTATATAAACTAAAAAGGACTTCTTTATAAAGAGGGGAATGTGTGAGGGGGTAGGGGGAGAGAGATATATATAGTTAGAGACAGACAGACAGACAGAAAGGGCCTTAGAGGACACCAAGTGGCAGCTTAATGCACATTCAGAGGGGCAAAAAGGGAAACAAATGCTAAAAAACTTTATAGCCCATGTTAAACTCTCATCCTTTTGCCATGTTTAAAAAATACATGACCTTTCTTTTGTTGCTTTCTGGGAGACCGAATGCATGTTAATGTATGTGCAGACCAAAATGCTGAAAGGGTAGACTAACTGCGAGGTGCCTATGGAACATTATCCCCAGTGCCAGTCTTTACCTTGTGGGGCCTTTACGTCGCAAAATTTGCCTTTACGCCACAAAAAGGTATCTGAAAAAGAAAGGAAAATGTCCGATCAAACCTGAGTAAGTCTCATGAAATACTGCAACGTAAAACTAATCAATCAACCAACCAACCAACCAACCAAAGAAGGTTATTGGGACACCCTACCTTTGGCACCTTATACTACTAATAAGGTTTTGAGGCATAAAGGCAGGGCATTCCAATGCCCTTATTTGGCACATGAGACCATAATATAGGTTTCAAGCTGCAAAGCAGGGTGTCCTAATAGCCATATTTTGTACATGATTTGTACATGATACCACTATGTAGGTTTTGAGGCATAAAGGCATTCCAATAACCTTAAAATATAGGTTTTGAGCAGTAAAGGCAGGGTGTCTTAATAGCCTTATTTGGTACATGATACCATTATATAGGTTTTGAGGCATAAAAGCAGGGTGCTTCAAAGACCTCATTATAGTATGAAATGCCCCAAACAATGTTTTGAGGCATCAAGGCAGACAATTTACTTGGCACATAATACTATAACATGATGCATAAAGGCAGGATGTTTCAAATGATCTTATTTTGGCATAAAAGACCACAAACAATGTTTTGAAGTGTAAAGGCAGGGCATTTCAATCTTCTTATTTGGCACATAAAACCATGATACATGCATAGGTTTTGAGGTGTAAAGGCAGGGTGTTCCAATGACCTTATTTGGAACATAATACTATGATATAGATTTCGAGTTGCAAAGCAGGGTGTCCTAATAGACATATTTTGGTACATTGTGCCACTATGTAGGTTTTGAGGCATAAAGGCATTCCAATAACCTTAAAGTATAGAGTTTGAGGCATAAAGGCAGGGTGTCTTATTAGCCTTATTTGGTTCAAAATACTGTTACATAGGTTTTGAGGCATAAAGGCAGGGTGTTTCAATGGCCTTATTTTGGCATAAAAGGCCACAAACAATGTTTTGAGGTTTAAAGGCAAGATGATTTTGTGGCACAGATGATTTTGTGGCATAGAGGACTTGTAAAGGCTTTTGTGACATAAAGGATTTTGTGGCGTAAAGGCTTTTGTGGTGTAAAGGTTTTTGTAGCATAATGCCACTTTTGTGGTGTAAAGACCCTGTGTGAGCCTTTACACAACAAAATGATGCTGTTTTGTGGCGTAAAGGCAATTTTGTAGTGTAAAGGCCCCACAAACCTTGAGTTGGGATAACGCAATGTTGTGCCAGGTCAGGGATATTGATCAGACCTAGACAAGTACTTGTCGATCACCCATTGCCTTCCTATATTTTTATCACTCTATATTTTCCATGTCTTTTTATGCCACACTTGATCTCACCAACAGTAGACATACAATTGGAGTACTTGTCGATCAGCAATTGTCGTCTTCTATTTTCCTCTCTGTATATCTTTAATGTGTTATTTTTGCATGCCATACTTGATCTAACTGGCAGTAGACATCCAATTGGAGTGCCCGAGAGTCTTGTAGTTGGTTCAGTGTGAGGGGCAGGGGTCACATGGTGCACCCTGGTGGCTGGTGCGAGTATTAGAAGGTCATGGATGTAACTGATGTATGTGGGCTCAATATAGAATCTGCATCAGGAGGTGCTAAACTAAATCGCACTAACCAAACTGCACACAAACAGAACAATAAATCTCCTACATCTCCTCCTTAGTTTTCCATTCACCTACCAGTAGGCAGTATTGCTGTCTCAGCCAGCCGCTAGTGTATCCTATTATCGCCCATCAGTCTTAATCTGGTTCCTGGTGTGGAATGGCACCTTATACCATTAGCAGAAGGGTACCAGCAGTGGTACAGTTTACTTAGCTCTAAATGACATTGCATGGGTTTTGAGTTGTACCACACGCAGTGTCTTCCACAACCCAGTGGCTCTCTGTACCACAGGCTAAAACAACACAGAATTCTAGGCTGCTATTACATGGTTCTATGTATTATACATAAAGGCAAGACACTCTGGTCTGGGTCAATTTGTATCACAGTTAGTGGCCCTACTGTCTATGCCTTGCCCCTTAGACAGTGGTGCCACCTAGTACTGCAAAGATGACTGTGAATATCATCCTTTTGGTACTAGGTGGCACCACTGTCCATAGGTTCATGCATAGGCACCAGGGCCACCTAATGTGACACAAATTGACCAGACCCGAGTGTCTTAGCCGCAGCTCCGACATTGGCCCACTGAAGCATTTCCTCAGGTAGAGAAGCAGAAGTTCACTACAAGTCTACCTCAGGTAGAGAACAGAATAGACCAATCACAGCTCAGCACCTACACCCAATTTTCACTGACAACTATTCAGGGTTGCTTTAGAATATAGGGTGGGCTGTAAGCTCATGGGATTAGGACTTAATGATTTTTAGAAATTCTTTCTCAGCTTACCTGAGATGGACAAGCAGTTTATAGTTTACCTGAGGTAGGTAAGCAGAACTCTACCTGAGGTAGACAAACAGTTTCTAATCTATGTAAGGTAAACACGCAGTTCAAAGTCTACCTGAGGTAGACAGGCAGTTATCTACCTCAGGTAGACAAGCAGCTTACAGTCTACCTCAGATAAACAGACAGTTGTATATCTGAGGTAGACAGGCAGCTCCTAATATACCTTTTTGTAGTTTACCTCAGGTAGATAATTGCCGTTCATTCTTAAGAATGAACGGCTATAGGAGGGGACCCATTCTTAAATACAAGCTCTCATAGTGGTGCTTCCTCGCTCTCCATGTATAATCCTCTCATAGGTACAGTATTGAGTATGCCTATACCTGGATTAAAATCTGCAAATCAGTCAAGCATAGAAGTGGTGGCAGTGGTGGTGTTGGTGGACCTGTTATTGTAGACCCTGGGGACAGTGGTGGTAGCCCTGGACACCAGGCAGAGCCATGGTATATAGTATATAGAGCCCCCCCACCCACCCTGTGCTCCTGGGGTGGCCCCATACCTGCCTGGCACCACCTCCCCCAGCACCATGTGGTTCTCTTCTGCTGGTGGTGCGTTTCTCAGCACCACTGACTATTAACCCACTAAAGGCCACCTACATGTGTATTTATGTATACATGTACACATATACATGTACACATAATGATGCACTTTTTTAGGAGTTTTAAGTGGCATGATGCATTGATGCACATTTAAACCTTTATGGATGGCATGATGCATTGATGCACACTTAGACCTTTATGGATAGCATGATGTATTGATGCACACTTAACCCCTTAGGGATGTATTGATGCACACTTAACCCTTTATAGATGGCATGATGCATTGATGCACACTTAACCCTTTAGGGATAGCATGATACATTGATGCACACTTAACCCCTTGGGGATGTATTGATGCACACTTAACCCTTTATAGATGGCATGATGCATTGATGCACACTTAACCTTTAGGGATAGCATGATGCATTGATGCACAATTAAACCTTTATGGATGGCATGATGCATTGGTGCACACTTAGACCTTTATGGATAGCATGATGCATTGATTCACACTTAACCCTTTATAGATGGCATGATGCATTGATGCACACTTAACCCTTTATAGATGGCATGATGCATTGATGCACACTTAACCCTTCATGAATAGCATGATGCATTGATGCACACTTAACCCTTTAGGGATGCATTGATGCACACTTAACCCTTTATAGATGGCATGATGCATTGATGCACACTTAACCCTTGAGGGATGGCATAATGCATTGATGCACACTTAACCCTTTATAGATTGCATGATGCATTGATGCACATTTAACCCTTCATGGGTGGCATGATACATTGATTTACACTTAACCCTTTAGGGATGGCATGATGCATTGGTGCACACTTAACCCTTTATGGATGGCATGATGCATTGATGCACAATTAACCCTTTATGGGTGACCTGCTACATTGATGCACACTTTAAGCATTATAATTAACCATGACAAAATAAATCACCACGGCTATGCCATGCTTAACTGATTTCCTTAATCCATCAAATACACGCCTCCTAGTTGTTTTCCATGTGTGTCGGCCATCTTTGTTTTAGGAAACACAGGGATCCAGCTCATATATTGTCAATTTTAATCTTCAAAAGTTATCAGATGGATGTTAGTGACCATTGGGACACCTCAACTAGCTAATTTTATTGTTCTCCATATATGTCGGCCATCTTTGTTTTAGGAAACACAGGGATCCAGGCCATATATGGTCAACTTCGATCTTCAAAAGTTATCAGATGGATGTTAGTGACCATTGGGACACCTCAAGTACCTAATTTTATTGTTTTCCATGTGTATCGGCCATCTTGGTTTTCGGAAACACAGGGCTCCAGGTTATATGTGGTCAATTTTGATCTTCAAAAGTTATAGATGGATGTTAGTGACCATTGGGACACCTCAACTACCCAATTTTGTTGTTTTCCATGTGTGTCGGCCATCTTTGTTTTAGGAAACACAGCGATCCAGGTCATACATGGTCAATTTTGATCTTAAAAAAAAAGTTATAGATGGATGTTAGTGACCATTGGGACACCTCAACTACCCAATTTTATTGTTTTCCATGTGTGTCGGCCATCTTTGTTTTAGGAAACACAGGGATCCAGGTCATATGTGGTCAATTTTGATCTTCAAAAGTTATCAGATGGATGTTACTGACCATTAGGAGACCTCAACTACCCAATTTTGTTGTTTTCCATGTGTGTCGGCCATCTTTGTTTTAGGAAACACAGGGATCCAGGTCATACATGGTCAATTTTGATCTTTAAAAAAAAAGTTATAGATGGATGTTAGTGACCATTGGGACACCTCAACTACCCAATTTTATTGTTTTCCATGTGTGTCGGCCATCTTTGTTTTAGGAAACACAGGGATCCAGGTCATATGTGGTCAATTTTGATCTTCAAAAGTTATCAGATGGATGTTAGTGACCATTGAAAGACCTCAACTACCTAATTCTATTTTTTTCAATATGTGTCAGCCATCTTTGTTTTAGAAAACACAGGGATCCAGGCCATATATGGTCAACTTTGATCTTCAAAAATTATCAGATGGATGTTAGTGACCTTTGGGAAACCTCAACTACCCAATTTTATTGTTTTCCATGTGTGTCGGCCATCTTGGTTTTAGGAAACACAGGGATCTAGGTCATATGTGGTCAATTTTGATCTTCAAAAGATATCAGATGGATGTTAGTGGCCATTGGGACACCTCAACTACCTAATTCTATTGTTTTCCTTGTGTGTCTGCCATCTTGGTTTTAGGAAACACAGGGATCCAGGTCATATGTGGTCAATTTTAATCTTCAAAAGATATCAGATGGATGTTAGTGACCATTGGGACACCTCAACTACCTAATTCTATTGTTTTCCTTGTGTGTCGGCCATCTTGGTTTTAGGAAACACAGGGATCCAGGACATATGTGGTCAATTTCAATCTTGAAATGTTATCAGATGGATGTTAGTGACCATTGAAAGACCTCAACTACCTAATTCTATTGTCTCCATATGTGTCGGCCATCTTTGTTTTAGGAAACACAGGGGTCCAGGTCATATATGGTCAACTTCGATCTTCAAAAGTTATCAGATGGATGTTAGTGACCATTGGAAGACCTCAACTACCTAATTCTTTTGTTTTCCTTGTGTGTCGGCCATCTTGGTTTCAGGATCACAGGGATCCAGGTCATATGTGGTCAATTTTGATCTTCAAAAGTTATGAGATGGATGTTAGTGACCATTGAAAGACCTCAACTACCTAATTCTATTGTTTTTCATATGTGTCGGCCATCTTGGTTTTAGAAAACACAGGGATCCAGCTAAAATATGGTCAAATTTGATCTTTCAAAGTTATGAGGTGGATGTTAGTAGTCATTGGGATACCTCAACTACCTAATTCTATTGTTTTCCATATGTGTCGTCCATCTTGGTTTTCAGAAACACAGGGGTCCAGGTCATATATGGTCAATTTTGATCTTCAAAAGATATCAGATGGATGTTAGTGACCATTTGGACACCTCAACTACCCAATTTTATTGTTTTCCATGTGTGTCGGCCATCTTGGTTTTAGGAAACACAGGGATCCAGGTCATATGTGGTCAATTTTGATCTTCAAAAGTTATCAGATGGATGTTAGTGACCATTGGGACACCTCAACTATCTAATTCTTTTGTTTTCCTTGTGTGTCGGCCATCTTGGTTTCAGGAATCACAGGGATCCAGGTCATATGTGGTCAATTTTGATCTTTAAAAGTTATCAGATAGATGTTAGTGACCATTGGGACACCTCAACTACCTAATTCTTTTGTTTTCCTTGTGTGTCGGCCATGTTGGTTTCAGGAATCACAGGGATCCAGGTCATATGTGGTCAATTTTGATCTTCAAAAGTTATCAGATGGATGTTAGTGACCATTGTGACACCACCACCACCAATACCACCACCACACTACTCCCAACCCTCACACACATTCCTTATTTGCATATTTTAATCCAGGCATAGGTTTACTCCATACTATAGCAATGGGACAGGATTTTACATGGAGAGCGAGGAAGCACCACAATCAGAGCATATATTTAAGTATAGGTCCATTCCAAAGGCCATAGAGTTCATATATAATGATCTTTTTTCCTTGGATCATAATAGGAATATGCACGGCATTACAGCATTGCTGTGTTTACTTTCCTGAAAGTATGTTATAGATTAATAAATTGCAAAACACACAACATATGAAGGGCTTTTATATTCCGTATTAAAATAATATTTGTTCTGAAAATTTTGATCTAAGATCATATTAAAAATGTTGTAAATCAATTCTATACTTCTTAGAACATGATATGAATATGCACGGCATTACAGCTTTGCTGTGTTTACTTTGCCGAAAATATGGGATAAATTTCTAATCCGGGAAACGCACTGCAATTTAACTGCTTTTAGAATTGATATTAAACTCAGAATTGATCGTCAAATTTAAATTTGAAATCCTAATATCTTGATCATAGATGACAGATCCTAAATTCAATCCTCTCAATTGCATCCTTAACACGGGCCTCTTGATCATAGATCTTAGATCCTAAATTTTCAATTGAATCCTTAACATAATCTCCTAACCATTGACCCCTTGTCAGTTGTCTACCTCAGGTAGACAGGTGGTTACTAGTCTACCTGAGGTAAATACATATTTCATTGTCTACCTGAGATAGAGATAAACAGTTGTTTACCTGAGGTAGAGAGGTGGTTGCTAGTCTACCTCAGATAAATAAGTATTTCATGGTCTATCTGAGGTAGAGACCCCTTGTCTATCTGAGGTAGAAAAGGTGTATCTTTACCTGAGGTAGACCCGGGATGTCTACCCTAGGCAGAAAAGTCCCCCTTTTCTACCTGTGGTAGACAGGCTGATGTGAATCAGGCCAGCAAACCTGCTGCTGAAGTCATCACTAGATTCTGATTGGTCAGTTGTTTTGTCTATCTGAGGTAGACCCATAATTAGCTTCAGTCAGTCTACCTGGGGTAAACGTTCAGTGAGCCAATGGCGGAGCTGCGTCTTGGCTTTATCATTACACCCAGAATATTCAATAAGTAGCCCAGTATTCTATGTGGGTTCAGCCTATGCTCTGTACTGTAGTGGCCTGCTTAAGCACCTGGGCGCCAATGATTTCAATACCTCTGTTCTCCCGGCCATTATTTGAGATAGACACTTACTTTAAATGCTGTTTTAGTGCCTAAGATTTTTAAAATAGTCATATACCGCTTGTGCTTATTTGAGACTGGCGCTTAAACATGCCATTATGTTAAACCCATGCTACCTGTATAAATGTCAGAGTTCAAATTCTGTTGATCTTTCAAGTTTCCAATATAATAACTTGTCAGTAGTTTCACAGCACTGACAGCTGGGTAAAGCCAAAGTAATCAGATTGTCCCTGTTTAGGGACAGTACCTAACTTTGACTAGAGATACAGTGGCAGAAGTATAATGTTTGGTGGTGCAGAGACATTGGGAATAGATGGTGTAAATAATGATGGATTATAATGAAGTTCCTCAGGTAAGACAGTGAAGGGTATAGCATTTATAATGTTATAGACCATCTAGTAGGAAATAGAGCCTATCCTTTTTCTTGCAAGTCATTGGTAATGCAAGTACAAAATCGAATTAAGGTTGACCCTAGACAGAGTTGTCGAATTAAGTCCATTTAGTGTTGTCTCAATGTATATTTGTTTGGCATTTTAGTGAGGCTTGAAACCCACGTAATACAAATAAAGTGAAGTTAGTTTCATTTTATATGTGTGTACATACACCTAATAGGTCTGGTGCAAGCAAAGTTAGGGACAGTCTATTCGAGGAATTGATATTCGGTTTCGTTCAATGACCCATGAATGTCGGTTTCGAAAGTTCTTTATGACCGCACAGCTTTTTATGACCGCAGGGTAACATAATTATAATTACAAACCTGATCATCATGCAGTCTATATCCAAGTCGTCATGAAACTTTTGCAGGTGTTAGGTTTGGTAATACAAGGAGGCCGACTGACTGAATATTTTCTTTCACATATTTCTTTGAGCTGATATCCTATCTGTAAGATGATGACAAAGCTTTGATGTCTTATCTAAGATATGTGTTGGAACAATATTAAATATCATAACCCATGTGGTGTTTTGTACTTCACTTGGTGTTTTGAAACACCCCCCTACAGCCCTTCCTTGTGCATACACACATGTATACATACATCCACCTGTACATTTAACATTAGACTGACCGCACACCTACTTACCTTTACTCCTGATTGACCACAAAGTTGGATCAATCAAGACTGGACTTTATAGGGCTATAGCCGGTCTACTGCAGCTCACTCCAACCCATGTCTGATAGGATATTGGCACAGCTAGGTGATACACTCTTTCTGGCGACCAGATATCGCTATTAGATGGTGGTTTTCTCATCTTAGCAGATTGATTCTATAATTTAAGCCGACCCAATGCTATGTACACCCATATGGCTCGTCCACCGAAAGCATCAGACTTGCGGCTGGACGGTAACATCTGTAAGACTATATCAACATTGTTAGCTGTATCAACTACACATAATTATTCCACCTTCTAGCCACTCGATCTAAACCTGTAACAACCAGCCAACTACTACCTGTAACATCTAATGACATCCGTTTACAAACCAATGCTAAATTGATAAAACTGGTGACTTTATTTAAATGCTTATAATTAGCAGTTGGATAATTGACTGCTAGTCTTATGTGTAGTGATCCTAACTAGCAATGTTGATACACGTATCACTTATACAACTTTAAAACTCAGTAACCAAAATGGCGGCATACACAGGGTGACCTGTAACAGTCAGTACAAAGTGTAACCTATAGGTTGAATCAGCTTAGACATGGTCCCACTGACCAGCTAACACTGGGTCAGTGAGGAGACATACAAAACCCATACAAGTTAATACCTGAAGGAGCGCAGACTGTCTCAAGAGTTGGTGCATTTCTTTATCATGACACACCAATGTCGCACTGGCGAGTAAGTCACCAGTACTGCATTGGGAGTGCATCAACCATTGACCTGATGCATGCACTGATTGGACTCCATTCATGCATCTTGGTGATAACATGGTAAAAGGAGTCAACCTGGCATTGGACGGGCACAACTGAAGTGCATTACTACCTACTCAAGTCTCATTAAGCTAACACCAAATACAAATAGTTCCCCTGTATCCCTAACTAGCTGGAACAGCTAACATGTAGCACAAAGGAATCAAGATGCCATGATTTGATACACATATACATTATGAAAGTAAGATACCTTAGGACATACATATTTACAGAGTGAAAATGTAATGACATTGCTTATAAATGTAAATGGCTCTCACATATCCCACTTTCCTTTTCTATCGTTTCAGGTGTGGCAGCAATAGAAGTTACGCAGGGTGAGGACTCGTACATTTGAAAGAATACCCACCATGGAGTACCAACTTGATCTATGTGGAGTTGTATAGGCCCTGCTGTGTTGGCAGTACACGTTATTCTGATGTGATAGTGACAGCACAGAACCTTCACCTGACCTTACCAAGGCTGTCATGTATAAGAAACAGAACTATTGATTAGTCATTGTGGAGCACTATCACTAGACCAACTTGTTACAGATTTGGATGTAACACCCAAGTCAGCGAGTGGATTACAATATCACTGGATTAATCTGTAATAACTGGCATTAGTCTGAGAGGATTATGCTGGTAATTTTGATGGATGTATTTCATTGAAGTAGGTCCTTGATTTAGGAAAGGAGGAGAGCTCAGCCATGCCATTTGATCTCATGACATCTTCATTTATGCTAATAAGATTATGATTTCAAGAGGTAGGTTTCCACTTCTCAAGGTCGTTACCTGGAGGAAATCCATGAGAACAGGAATACTATAAAATGAATCAAGACTATACTACAGTTGGATGTAATAGAAAACTAGTACACAATAGGTATTGTCAACAGATCAAGGTAGCACACTAGGCACCTTGGTCTTACAAATGATTAGTCACAATCTGGCATATAACTTCAAAGTGATTAGATGGATTCAGTGTTGGCCCCAGCACTGGTTGGTGTACTAAATTACATATTAAAGATTGGATTCACTGATGATCTCATACAGAGCAAACAAAGCTGAATTGACTGATCTGTCTGGTCAAATGGCCAATGACCAGATATTTTTGTTTGTGTCACTGTCCGACTGTTCTCATGTATAACAAATTTCATCGATTTTCACGGACTAATTATTTCACAGCCAGGAAAAAAGAGACAGGCTGTGTATGTTCTATGGCTAGCAGGACAAGAAAGGACTTGACTTTAGGACATCAACAATTACCCGTATAGCAGATGCTAAGCCATCAACAAACACTGTGGCTGTATTAATAATACTACTCCAATTATAGCAATCTTATCCCTACTCTGATTAGATAACAAATGTGTACATACAATTCTCATCATCATCCTCTTATAGGCCTACCCTAGGATAAAGTTAATGCAGTCTGTGCTTAATCCAGCCATCTTATGTTGTTAGTTTCTAGCAACGCTTTATATTGCCTCATGGATTATTCATAAATGGATGTAAATATTCTCGACTAACTTCAGGGAATTACCTTAATGTCTTGTTGATAAGCGTAAAGATTCCATGGATTGTCATTTACACATGCATGTGCCTTCGTGCCAGAGTCTGATTCCTTTTTCAAAACACGACAAGTTCAGGGATTCATTGTCAACATTGTGATATCTGACTGCTTTGTTTTTGTCTTCCATGCATTAGATATTACACGCATCTGCTTTAGCTTGAATGATCAAGTATCGAGCATCACCAAAAGCCCTACACATATTCACACTTATGAATATATATGCCAGGATATAAGTAGTTACTCTATAAGTGACTAGCCTGTAGCAGGAGGAACTTCTAAGGCCAGTTAGTATTAAGGATACTATACATTAAGTTATAAGCAATAAGTTCATCCGGATCAACTGCCTCAACACATCATGGTCTTACAGCATCTAAGTCATAGATGATACCCTAGGAATGGGAATATACTTTAGCAGTCTCAGTTGCTCACTTTAGTAAGTTTAGTACCTGGAAGATACAGTGATCTATGCTGGGATTGCTCAGTGAGAATAATGTATTAAGTGCTCTGTCTGATTAGTTATTAGTACTCTTACTGGTACTAAATTGCAACGGATATTGATATCAACAAATGAGACATAGGGTTTGAGAGTTGAACTTTTCGCTTGATGTGCGTGGATACTTGCTGAGCTTCACATTGGATTACCACAAGGATTTATCTTCTAAAGAACCCAGGAGAATGTACTTGAGACATGAGTTTATTACTGAATCAATTTATCACTCTCATTTACTGTGTACTTATCGCTGAGTGAAGCTTGGTTTTATACCGAGCAAGGTTACCCAACTCAAACATGTTTCGAGGCAAAAAGGGGAAGGAAGGGAAAAAGGATGGGAAAAAAGAGACCAAGAAGGAGACCAAGACTGGTGATGCGAGTACTGCGGTTCGGGCGAGTGCCCCTGGTGTGGAGCTCCATCGACGGGTCGCTGCAAATTCTAGTCAGAAATCCGGTGAAACAGTGCCTATGATAGTCCTTCAGGATGGTCCAGAGAGCAATCCCAAGGTTCGAACTCTTGACCTAAACTCTCCAGAAGATCAGCTTTTAATAGGCTGTCCGGATGTTGTAATCGCCCCAGCCACTCCGGATGTTATCCACAGTCCTCTTGGAGGAGACCCGGCGCTCGGAACTCCAAACTCACATTATTCGGATTTATCCCCAACTGATGTGAAAGGCCAACGCCCCACCTTTCTCCAACATCTACACCGTCACCAACCACACCAACAGGAGAATAACCATCATGTACGTGTGGATTTGTCTCCGGTTGATGAAGTTTTGCCTATCCTGTATCAACAACGTAAGAAGGAACATACTACTCGTATAGCTACTCATCAAAAGAGGTCAAAGTCTCCCCCTAGCAAAAGCCTTCTCACCCCAGGAAAATCCTTAGGGGCTAAATTCTCTCCCCGCCTTGGACGAAGCCTCAGGTTTCGTAAAGGAAGACTAACTTTTGAACCAAGGGACAAGGATATCCACCCTGAGGATGACAAGAGTTCATTCTTTGCTAAGGTGAGTGTTAACTTAGTTATAGTTTCTTACCAAATTCGTGTGATCCTCCATGAGAGTGGGCATAGTCAGACCTTCCCGACTCCTAAATATGTCTAGTCATGCTCATACATAAAGCAATGTAACCCCAGTCACCTTTGGAAAGCCTCTAAATCACCAGCGAAAAATGTCAGAATCTGCCACAGTAGAGAAAGGGCAATTAAGTTTTCATCATTCTAATATCTTTAGGTACCGGTAAGTATTTAAGGAACTTTTATTGCAGATTAATTACTGCATGTACTCAGATGAATAGATATGCTGATTGCTCGTCTGGCACAGTAGTCGATAATGACCAGGCAAGTTTTAGTCCCACTACTTTTAAGGTGTTTAAATTGAGTGTGCAGTAGACCTTTGAAATCTATGAAGTTTAATATATCAGCTGTATATACAACAATCATAATGATACAGATACCAAGAGTTAAATACCATAAAATATGTGCAGATAGTAGAAGTGGAGACCTTTCCTTAAGGTACCCCAACTACACACAACCACTACTATTTGGAATTATCAAGATTACGGTGGATGATCATATATATATATAGGGTAGAGCCACCCTGAGTCAGACAGACACCTAAAGCCGGACACCTTTTGCATTGAATTACATAAACGATATGAAAAATCCAGCTATCATTTGAATTAGACATGAAAACTCAGGTATCATACTCTGTAACAAATGAAGAATAACATGTAAAACCCCTGTCATATATGGTTTTACAACTGTACAAACCCAGGGTGTTTTTGTTATATTCTGAAGATGAAGAATGGTGAGTGGATGGAGATCCTGGTTTGATGTGTCAATTTGTTAGGTCTTAACCTCCAATTTTAAAGGATTTCGAAGGCAATATACACATTTTTGCTAATAATTTGACTTGACAAACCTGAATACATCCCTCATGTTACAGTATGGGAGTTATTCTTCTATAACCTTCAGATTACACCTACAGTCGGACACCAATTACACCCCACCTGGGACACAATTACATCATGATTTCAATACTAATATAATGGACATTTCATTACAAACAGAATCCGTCATAATATACCTGTACTCCTAGATCTGAATATTTAATCTGTGTTTGGTTTACCTACTATCTAACACCTAAACTTAATCACTACTCAGTCTGTCCATAGAAGTCATGCTCATCTGGGCCTGTAGACTGATCTGTTATAAGTGTGCAAAATTAAACATCTAAGAGTATGCTGGAGAGGAGTATTGTATTAGCTTGGATTCCTTAGTGTTATATGCTATGTGCCTTTATGGAATATTTCAGATACAATGACCCCTTGTGTCTGTATCAATTAGATAACATAGTGTCTGACTCTAGGGTCACCTCTGGCATGAGCTGTCTGACTTGAGGTGCAATTTGATGTTTTGGAGACTAAATATGTACAGCTCATTTATGCATAAGTATAGGAGGGTTTCATCAAAGCTCCTTCAAGGATCTTGAGGGTAAAGTATTATGTATTTACTGATGAAAAGGAAAGTAGAATTCATCACTTTTAAAGGTACAAGATTTGAGCACCAAATATAGCCACCTCCTTTGTCCGAAATGGGTGCCTCTACCCTAGTGCCCCTACAACTGTTCTGTACAGTGAACATCTAAAATGCACTTAACTACATGGTGCAGGCATTAATAACCCATAGTTAAATGATGTAATGGCCAAGCACTGAAGCTTTGTGAGGATTTGAAGGAGAGCAGTCACAGTATATTAAGAAATTACCTCCTGATGGTGTTTACAGAACTTACTAGTGAAACACAACCATTTGCATACGACCTCATGTTGTGTGAAAGTATGCCTTTTCAGAACCTCCTATAGAGCACAGTGGCCGCCTCCTATCAATAGCCTCTGGGTGCCAGAAACAACCTAAGATTATCCTAGAGCTCAGTGGTACCAGTTAAAACACTATGAAGCCAAGGTTCTTTATCCTGAATAAGGAGGCTATAACATCAAGGCCATCAACCTGATTCAGCCTACACCAGGAAACATGATTACTGAGTAATACCATTTGCCATTATTAAAACTGTAATTACTGTATCAGGATTAAAAACCCAAATAATAACATGTTAATAATCTGATTGATATTATGCCGTAATTAAGTGTGTACATGAGTAATTGAGGCTACAGCCATTTCAAATTATAAGCAAGGAGCAGACCTCTTTTTGCATCGCTCTGTATGCCATGTTGGTAATCACAAAATACAATGGAGTTTCTTCTTCATGCTCTATTTGTACATTGCCAGTGAAATTATCAGTTTGTAACCTAAAACGGACACTAACTGGTAACCCACCCCAAGCACACACCACTGATGAAATTTGGACCATAACGCTATGGGACTTTTCATGACTGTCTGGGCCGATGCACCTGATTTCATCTTTGTATACACTACAAAACCACCGATTCACTGACAGACGGCACAGGGACAGTATCCTTAGCCCTCTCTGGCTTTCTAGTTCTATTAGAGCTTGGAGTATGATTATTTGGTTCACACTTAATACCAAATCTTTTTAATTCCACTATCACTGCACATTGCTGCATGTGACATTATGACCTCATGACCTAGTTAGACCTGGAAACGAGGCTCCCTGCTATCAGCTGCCTGTAGCTGCAGCCTGATGAAAATCAAGTGCCTCTGGCCCAGACAGTGATGAAAAGTCCCATAGCGTTAAGGTCCAAATTTCATCAGTGGTGTGAGCCCATAGGGCTGTAAAACTCAATTTGACTTTCAGAGTCTATATGTGAGCCAGCAAGCAGAAATGGGGGTTCCTGCGGGATTTAGTACCTGTTTTAGCCACCAGGGGGCACCACTATGGGCTAGAAAAGGAAAAATATGCCTAAAACTATTATAGGGTACTTTTTTATGGAGAATTCAATGATTTTACATAAAACGTTCTATTTTGGGTGGAAAGGTTCCAAATTAGGCATGTAAAAAGAACGTTTTTGGGTCTAAATAGGCATTTTTGTTGATGTCTGTTGCCATGGAAACATGATTTTCATTCTAAATAGGAAAATCAATTATCACATTTGAAAGAATCTTTCACTAGGTTTACTATGGTGAAAACAGAACAAAAATACCATTTCTAGATCAAAAGTTATAGGCAAAGAATAAAAAATTATGCTAATTTAGCTAATCAGCATAAATTATGCTAATTATAGATGTATCTCATGATCAATTAGGCATAGAGCTTTTTGCAATTCAGGAAATGGTCACACCTACCTACGTTTAGCAAGCCATTCCTCTAAAACTAACAGGAGTATCTTCTCTTGCAATATATCACTGAAAAGCCAGTGATCTGAATTTTAAAGTTGACTTTTAGCATGGATCCCCCTTTCTCCTTGCCTCTACATATATGCCTAAAAATTACAACACAGAAAAATAGATTATGGCAGTCAAGTGTTCAAGTGGGGTTTTGGTTTATTCATTTTACTTCATTTGACTGATGCACTCATGATGAATAAGTATTGATGCTATTTACCAGTACTGCTTTGAATGCATCATGATAATTAACATGGAGGTATGCACCCCTGTGAACACAAATCCAATACCTCTGGCTCGCAAAATCACCTGCATGGAGGCCATGGTGATGCACTGATTTCCTGCCTGAGGACAGTGATGCTGGAGAGCGTCGCTCTGGGTGCAACTAGGTCAGGAGTTCATGAAGTTACAGCGGCGGCCGATGGCCGCCAGTATGTTATGATAATGGCATTCAAAAGATTTGGAATTAATAGTGAACCAAATATTCATACTCCAAGCTCTAATAGAACTAGAAAGCCAGGATACTGTCCATATGCTGTTCGTGAGTGAATGACAGCTGTCAGTGACTGACAGCTGTCTGTTTGCCACCATCACTGCCCTCGGGCAGCAAATCAGTGCATAATCACCCGCCTCCAAGCAGGTGATTTTGCAAGCCATAGGCAGGTTACTAAGTGTTCACAGGGGACAGGTATGAGGCTGCCTTTTGATGATTTAGTCAAAGTAACCGGCAATAAAGATGTCAGCTTCAATTCTCATAAGTAGTACTTTATATCCTCCAATATTTGAGCAAACAGTAGCAGAGACTGTAACACGTTTATTTCTCAATGAAAATAGGTAAATAACTTTTTTCTGTCTCAACCCCAAGAGAGGTCTGAAATTTTTTGGTCCCGCCAAATTCATCACCCCTTCCCCCACCTTTAGTGTAAATAATGACCACTTCCTAAAGGCATTCAGCCTTTATGGATGACAATGGTATGCTCATAGTAATCGGTCATAGAGTCGGATACTTAAGCCACTAGAACACTACATGGGCTCCACTTCATTCTGATAAAAAGACAACCCATATAGGTTCAAATGCAATTAAGCAGAATTAATGCACACTTAATGCCATTTGCAATTGTTATAGGCTGCCATTACTGTGTTATTATAAAACAAGAGTAAAGTAGAGTTGAATTAATTGCTATTCATAAAACACCACATTGGAATAAAACCCCTTCCAGTCTCTTGGATACAACATTCCTTTATGGCTATCAGTTGCACGGTCTGTAAAGAAGCAAATCAGGCGCTATTCCTCAAAGTACAATATTACTCAGATGTAAACTAGTACAGTAAATCTCCCGTCTAAAGGCACGGCCAAAAAAAGGCAGCCTTGATATACCACTGTCAAAGACTCATATATGGTCAGTTTAATGACCACTGGTCACATTAGTAAAAGTATCTTGTACCAGTAAGGGAGTCTGTTTATTTAAATACAATATAAATTGTGCATGGCCAAGGTGATAACTGCTATTTAGTTTATACTGGCATCGGTAACCATAAGTACCTAACAGTGTGGGGGCTTGCCTTCATATGGGAGATTCACTTTGTACTGTATCCTCATCAACCTAACAAGAACCCCACATGTGAGGTCTTATATTTGACTATCATTTAAGATTAATTGGCACCCCACGGCCCCAATGACCGAATTATAGGTGTGTTTTTTTTACAATGGCCATTGGAGTGGATATAAGGATAAATGGCCCTGTACTATGCTTTACAAAACAAAGTTATCCTCGATTTGTATTGATGGGCTCCTCATGCTGGTAGAATGCAAGCCCTTGAGGGATATAGAGAGCAGTGTTTGTCCTGTCAACTTCTGCTGTGCGCATACTGGAGATGTCAATAAGATGTTCAAATATGGCCCTGTGTTAAACCCTGTATGTTTGGCACAATGCATGGATGTAGCCCTGGCGAGTTAGCTAATCATCAGGGCTGCATTTATTCAACATGACAACCATTGAGCATGATGCCTTTTAAAGGTTTTCTGGTGCTGGTACTGTTGGATAGAGTGAGATCTAAATACCACATCATGCTCCAATCCCCCTATCTGCTAGGTATTGGCCTGCTGACTGGTAGCTTGTGGTTGATATCTTCCCATATGCTCCACTCCAGTCTGTTTTTCATATTAGTCTACAAGGCCTCATATGACCAATGACATCTCACTATCTTTAAAATAGCATATTGATAGTGCCACTTTCAACACCTGCCTAACTAGCACAGAAAGGAGAACAAAGGACTCACAATCAGGAGGTACCCGGTTCAAATCCCACCAAGAAGCTATAAGGGAAGGATGGAGGTGTGCCTTGCAAAGTTACTGGTAATCTTACTGTACGCAAGTTGCAGTCAGAACCTTCTTCAGAGATTGTAGTACCAGACGATGCTAACAAGATGAGGCCTAACAGAAGTGTAGGAAACAATTCTCTGTTGGAAAGGGGCTCACCTTGGGGGCTAGGGGTATAGGTTTAACCTATTCAACATTTCATACAAAATAGAGAAAGGGTTTGTAAGTCTAGATGCAAGACAGGTCACACATCCTTAGGAACTCTGAGGTGAACAATACTGGGAAATACCATTGATCATGCTGCCACCTGTGTGATCTATGTGGAACTACAGGAGCTGCTCATTGCTGGTTGCAGTACACCAATTGACGGGAGGTGGCAGCAGGAGACACTTTGTAGCTCCGCACTGAAGGGTGTTGTACAAAGATCATTGGTCTAATATCTGACAGTGGGTATGCAAACCAGGTATCAAATTAATCCTTAGGGTGTATATCAATCGATTTGAGTGTTATTTAGGCTGATATTTGATGGTAAGTTGAGGGGGGTGCACTCTATTTAATTAGAGAATTTATTGAAATCATTCACTGCAAAACCCCCAAATCTGGGTATGTCCGCACTCTACGGCCAATAGTGGAAAGGTTAATTACATTGTACCACATCTCATGGCCCTACATCAATGGGAAAAAATGTGTGCCTACAAGAAAATAACAGTGGTTAAGCCCAGAAATGCACACAAATATTTTTTTTCACCAATATGCTATAATATGCGTATATTATACGCCAACAGTGAGAAAATCTTGCAGCCTGCTGCTCCAACACCCAGTGGACTGAGACCGGTCATGGCACCTAGTGGAGATTTTCATAATTAATCCAGCATGTCCCATTTTAGTTTTGCAGTAGTTCAGGGTATGTGTTTATAAAATAATCCTTCTTCTATTCTATAAAAATCCCTGCTGCACAACATGGTTTTATGAATCTGGCGTTAATGTAACTTTTAACATCACTGCAAGACTTAAAAATTCAGTATGTCATAATGACTGAACGTACAAGCTCCATCGTAGGTAAAATGTAACAGACAGAGGAAGCAAATCTTTATTAAGACAAGGGTAAAGGGGTCCCGATTAGGGGCCAACTATGATTGTCGATGAATGCTGTTTTGGGGTTATTCTGGAAGCACTCTAATAGGCCTAGTTTGTACAATTGATCAGACACTGCTACTGGGTACTTTAGATTATGAAATGACTTTCAAATGCTTTGAACTTCCATTTTCCTTTATTTGAGCTCAGTCATATTTAGATGCTCATTGTAAGATCAACCTATTAAAGTACAGATCAAAATCGCGTGTGGACTAAATTAAAAAGAAAATAGTTCAAATATGAGAAAAAATGTCTAGGTAGGGTGAATTTCTCAAATTAGGTAGGGCAACCAAAAACACAAGCTTTTCTTTAGGCCTATGCATACATGCTTGTATAGGGACCTTCCCATTACTCTTTTTCTTTTTTTTTTACTGGGGGGACCTGCAGAGGCCCCTTTTCTTACGTCCCTGTGTGATAAAACGTGGACACTAGCAGGCCTATATCAAAAGAAGGTGATAAAGGTTTTACAAATAATCTGGACTGCTCAGTGCTACTGAAACGACCAGTGAGCTGCTCTCATGGCATGAGTGCTGACACCTAGTGAGACACTGGGGAACTTTAGAAACATAAATGTTATTCTGCCTCTATGCGGTAGTTGTCACTGTTGTGCCAACCCATCCCCGTCTATGTACCTAGAGTGAGTTTGAGATGAGGACAGTTACTGAGGCCTTAATTCAGATTAAGAATTATTTGATACATTTAAGTGGTTGTAAACAAGCAACCTCTGTCGAAATGCTATATTCCATCTTCGTATCATATAAAAATACATTATGTCCCTGAATTTTATTGGGAAATGTTGCTCCAGGGTAGCAGGATAACTTCTAGGTATTGCTCTTACTGCTCTGGTTCTGAGATTAACCCACATCAATTTGATCAATATTCCAACTTAATATCCCAAAGTGCGGTCCAACTATCATCCTACTAGCTTTACATTTGTGTGTTATGTGGGAGCTCCTTGGGTATCATCTTGGATGTACCAACCCCACATGGGGGTCAGTATGATGCACTGGTGAGTGATTCGCTAGGGTTGTATACATGATCATGCATCGCTAGACCAAAGTGACAAAAGCAGTGAAACTCTAGCCGACCATTAAAGGGTTAACATGCAATACAGTGTTCATCATCCTTTACTACTCCAATATCATCATCTATAGAGCCTCATGGGAGGCTCCTCTTGTCCTTCTAACAATACCTTCAAAGGGACACTAAGGCGAAGACCAAGGGCCTCCACAAAGATAGCTCTAAGCCTACAGGAAGAGCTTACCTTTAATGGAGATCACTCTCTGGGGGTTATTCCATAATATGCTAAGAGACGGTCACTATGATGTTCGAGCACTCCCCCCCTCTCTTATCTACTTTTAATGTATCATCACTTATGTTTTGTTAGAGCTTTTATAGCAGTTGACAAGATAATAACCACTCTCTGTAATGTAGATCTAGGTCTACTCATCTATGGTATCTTCATAGTAAAACCTACGGTTTGAAGGGACCCAGCCGTAGTGTTGTCTAAAAGAGAGGTCAAAGAGACATGAAAGAGTCGGTAAATGTGTGTGTCCTAGACTGCAAATGCCTCTATCGATCCGAAGGTAAAGACATTGAACAAGAACTGTATTTATCTGAACAAACTATGCAACAATGGAAGACTAACCAGTTATGTGGGGATTTACCTCAGTCAGCACAGAAATAACCAATTTGCCTCAACTTTAAAGGGACTAAAAGGAATTATTGGTGAAAGTTAAAAAGAGGTTAAATGATGAGTGGGGAGGGGGGCAAGCTAGCAAATCTAAGTTAATTGCATTGCTGCAGCTGACGTCTGCTTACACCCACGCTGAAAATATACCCTTAAAAAGGTACTCTGTAGTGATCACTTTTTCGCATCTTATTGATGACGTTGTGGGCAAGTACTCGGTGATCTTTAAAGTGATCACATGCGATCACCCTGTGTGATCACTACAGAGTACCTGTCTGACCAGATCAAAGAGAAGCAGGTAAATGATCATTCTGTCATTAATTGATATTTTCTTAATTATCACTTTCAAGCAATTACATAATTACCCCCACCCTCTCCTCCCACAACCAGGCCTTTATTGTGGGCACTTACAGCAAACTTGTGCCCTGATGAGCACATTAGATCTTTGTATAACATATGCCAGCTAGTCCCAATGGTTGTAACTATAGTTTCTGTGACAAAATGGGTGTCCATCTTCAAGCATGCTTATGCCTTTGATAATTTTGCCAGAATTTCTTTTTTTTTTATCAATCGATATTCCTGTGTAATAATATTCTTTACATCTTCCATCTTATAAACACCAATGATCAATCAGATTGAAGATAAGAATCAATATATTCAACCGAGTGGGTGTTGTATTTTCCATTGTTGTATACTAGGGCCCCCTGGTGGTAGAAAGTAATGACCCAAGGTGATCAACATTATTACCTCGGGTCATTAACATGGAAGGAGGACCTTAGGTGATCAATACTGATCACCTTCATAGATGAGAAGCCCATATTTTCAGTGAGGTCCACTGGGCCTCTGTCACAGAAATTCATACACAATAGGAAATATATGACTCAATCACACGACAGAGGCCAAGTGGACTACCGACATAACGTACCTGAAGCTTAAGTGGTTAAAATAACAAGTGGTAACCAATCGGGCATACCCTGCCGTTATACTTTCTACTGTTCTCCAATGCTGTTCTTCCAAATCTTCCCAATCATTTGCTCTACATGTTACTGTTTCCAACTCATCTCCACTTCCTTCTACCCCCCCCCCCCCCCCACCCTCTTTCACCCCTCTCTTTTATCAAACTGTGTTTTACTTTTCACGTCTCATCTATCCTCACACTTAAAGACATAACCATTTAATCTACTATCCTCGCAAAACTGACCACTGAACTACCATAATTGCATTGAAATGAAGCAGTACTACGAAGCCCCAGATAGCAGCAGGCCTATAGTACGCACTTTGGTACAAGGTATCTTCAGCTGGTATCTCCCCGAAACTGAGGGTGGAATCCTTATACCAAAGCTGTCAGAGACCCATCTTTACTTCTTAGATATTTTATTTTCGCAGTGCACCACCCCATATTCCCCTTTTCTCCTCTTCCACCTCTTCCATGCCATCCCTCCTTCACTCCCATCCCATTGCCTATTAGTGCCTTTGATGATGTCCATTGCTGTGAGTTAATTACAGTTTCTGTCTGTTAGGCTAGCTATACAGGCGGGCTGTGGATGGTGAGATGTGTATGTAGGTGATGTATATGAGGGGCGTGGAGTGGAATAACTGCCGTGTGCAGTGCTAGTCTTGTAGTAATGGGAGCCTGGGAAGGCCGGATATGAGCCCTCTCAATGTCCCATTCAGAGTGATCACTGTACCATTTCCTCAAACAGACTGCTAGCACATCATGGGAAATCACCATTCTTATCTCTAAATCATTTGTAGATATAACTCTCACATTCCTGGCAATGTGAGTATGTTGTAGTAGCATATCACCTTTGTGCGACCAATGTATACAGTCATTAAGATTCCTTATGACAAAATATAAAGTGGAAGGTATGGCAAAAAAACGGTCCATTAGAAATTATGGTTTGATTTTATTGTGCAATTAATGAAAACTTGAACACCCAGCAACCGCGCTGCTAGTGATCAATGACCTTAGGCCACCATTTTGGGACATTTTTGGATATTCAACAAGACTGAGTGGGCAGCTGAGGGAAAAGGGCCCTCACGGAAGGAATTTTAGTGCTGGGTATGGCCACTAGGGGAGCTACAATGGCTAGAAATGTGGAAAAATTGGACAAAATTGCTTTTAGGTACTTTTTCATACAGTAAAATGTGGTTCACTCAAAAACATTCCATTTTGTGTTTCCTCTATAGGAGAGGGCCTATTTGGAATGCAAATGGAATATTTTAAATCTAAAATGAGGCTTAATGAGGGTTCCCATATAAGTGTGTTCCCATGACATCAAAATTTACATTTCAATAAAAAGAGAAATCATATTTATTGATGAAACCATTCTTTGGCATTTATAGGCTGAAAAGAGCGTATTGATACTATTTCTATATCCAAAGTTACGAACAAATAATTATATCAACAAGGTTGGCGATTTTTTAATTGATGTTTTGCATCATTTGTAACCGGCTGTAGCCATATAGTTGCATCATCCCATGTTTATATAGTCATATCTTTAGGACTAGATCGGCCGTAGATATGCTGTCTACACGTATTATACCTCATTTTAAAGCTGATGACTTCAATTTAGATTGTTATATTTTGCCTTGGAGGGCCCTCTGTGCTCATCTGTTTACATATAAAGGAAACATTATACTGTTGAGATGCAGCTTTCACAGAGGGACGGGCTGCTTACCTAGCCCACTTAAAAGGGTCTATATCTCTTCTTTCCTATCCTCTCAGGATGTGTGTGGTGCATATATGCGTGGGCACTAACACATTCCTCTGTGAAATTGTGTAATGTAGTTCTCGCCATGAATATGACCTTAGCTGTCGAAATGGCGTTAAACATCTATTACTCACTCACCCACAGAGGGAACATACAGTGTCTGCTATCTTCAGTCCTGTAGATATATATATATATATATGTATATATATATATATATAATGTACTAGCGGTCTACTTTTTTTTTACAAAAGGCGGCCCTTGCCTTGGGTGGGCACTAAACTAATTCAAACCGGAGGTGTCCTCTTGGTGTCTCAGTGACCCTACTTGTGTCCCCCTCACCCTTTTGCACTCAGACATGCATATTTCACATGGTTAATGCTTTATTGCTCACACACTCAGCCCCTATGGGAACTGTTCTCTTTTCAAACGGTTGTTATGGCTAATGCACTTGAATGCCTAGTGTGAGCAGCCCCTTGTGAGGCCCCTAAGTCTCAAAATGCTCCTATCCCTCAGAACATTGTGGGATAGGGGCCCTTTGAGATTTTAGGGCCCACCTGAAGCCCCTGACCTACAAAAAGTTCCTATCCCACAAATGTTTCTGATGTAGGGGCCATGTGCATTTGGCCCCTGTCTCACAAAATTATTTGTGGGATAGGAACTATTTGTGAGATAAGGACATGTCAGGCTCCTATGTTTCAGAAAGTGACTATCTCTCAAAACCCCTATCCTTAAAATGGATAATCGATGTTATCTTTGATCTCTACAGTTCCCACACAAAAGTAGCCATGGGTCGAACTTGATCAGTTATGGGTAAAACAGGTTAGATTTATCCAAAATAGGCTAACTGGTTCAAATTGGTCAAATGAGGTCAAATTAGGTCAGAATTGGTCAAAGCAGGTCAAATTGGACAATGTACAGGTCAAATTAGCCAAAGATGGCCTATTTGGGTCAAATTGGGCAAATTTGGTTAAGGTAAGAAGGATTTAAAATAGGTCTAATTGAATCCATTTTAATTGGCCAACAATGGGCCATAATAGGTCAAAATGTAAAAGTAGACCCATTATGAATAAAACAAGTCAAATTGGCAATCATGGCCGACAGTGAGTAGACGCAAAGGTTAACCTCCCCCTGAAATCGTGGATTTCATGAAGTGAGTGGATATAACAAGGTTCTACATTGCGACAGGAACAAAAGTAAAGGTACCTGGATAGAGAAATCCGAACTTTTGAATCAATTAGACCACTGATTGTGGTAATATTTTAGTGTATTTCGTGTGACTGGAATCCACAGCGCCTCAACTGACCCAGTTAAACCGTTGACAGTGTTATATATAAATAGACTTGACAGCCTAACACTGACAGGTAAACATGGATGTAAGGCGAGGTGGGCAAAAGCTGCGCTTTGGTGGACATAGGGGCCCCAACTTCAAAGACAAGCCACTATATAGAAGTGAGAATATAAATAATGAGGAATTTAACAGTGGGCTATATTCCACTGACTCATGGCCCTCTATAACACAACAAAGCAATAAAGCTGATTTCAAACGCCAGTCACAACAGGTAAAAAGGGGCCGTCAGCCAAGCGATGAGGACTCACCTGAGTCAAATAGCAACACTGGCCGCTATACTGGTAACAGATCTAAAAAACCAGAAGCTAAACGTACGGCTAGACCTGAAAATCTGGGGGCATCCTACCCATATATGAGTAGGAGTGATGGTTCTCTGAACAATGGTGTTGAATATAAACCCACAACACTGGAAAAATGTTTCAACGACATGAAATTATTAGTTGAATCAGGAAATGATAGACTATCTGATAATTTTGGTGACTTAAGACATGAGCTTACTGAAACAAACAAGAAATTCAATGAGCAATTAGGCATCCTAGGGAGAAGGATAGATAGGGTGAAACAGGACGCTGATGAAGACATAGAGTCACTGAGGAACATGTTTACTGAGACTAAAAATGAGGTCTCTAGACTGAGGGATGAATTAAATAATCCCAGATTGAATGCACGTGCCCCAGGGGACCAAGAGAGAAATGCAAATCAGTTTTATTCACCAAAGCGATTAAACGTCATAATTGATGGGTTGAAAGTCACCAATTTGGATGACCCATATGAGGAAGTTTATGACCTGTTCACGAGCATGGGACTTGAAGTATCACCAAATGAATTGTCGTATGTGGTGAGACTCAAGAAAGCCAACTCGGATAGTACAAACCCAGAATCAGTACTAGTATGCTTCACCACAGTATGGAAACGTGACTTATGCCTACGTATAAAGTCAAACCTAAAAGGTGATGGCCCCTACAGCCAAGTCTTCATTAACCCTGACGAAGAAACTACAGTAAGGAAAACAAAGGGACTAGTTAGAAGAATTGGTAGGTACTGTAAGGAAATTAAAGGGTTACAGGTAGCCCTCAAAGGCACAAACATTATCATAGAAGGTGAAAGATATAGTGCCTACAATCTCCAATCTATTCCTGATGAATATAAACCCCGTGAACTGAGAATGATGAGCCCCACCGAGGACCTGGACCTGGAACAAAATGGCCAGATATATGGGAATAGAGGGCGGGACCTGTTCAGAGGTGGTGCCAGATATAGAGATGCTGGTGGTAGTGAAGAAGGTAAAGCAAAACTATTGATTAACAAATACAGACCTCGGGATTTACATGAGCGTCGCTATGACGACATCGATAGACAGACCTCTAGACTGGGCCCAAATGAAGACCAAAACTGGAGGACTAGCCCTGCTAATGGGAATGCGAGAATAGATCACAGATATGCCGATAAAGGCCATATTAGAAGAAATGAAGATCGTAACCGGAGGTCACCACCCAAGGGCGATGGCGGGAGAATGCTGCCAAGGCGATGTATGGAGGAATTTGAGAGAACTAGACGAAATGAGCGTTCCAACCCAGAGTCGCCATCTGGAGTAGAAACAAGAAGTAAAACCAAATCCCGAAATCCAACAAATGGGGTTCCTGGCAATGACACAAAACCACCCGACAGAGGACACTCAAAATTAGACAGTAAAAAAGAGGAAAGAAGGAAATTCTCTTCAATCAAAGAAAAGCTAGAAGAGGCAAAACGTCTGGCTGCCAGTACTGAACTATACCAACAACAGACGAGATGTGGTATTACCTTCTGTGGCCCTCGCTCCTTCCTTAGTAACTTCTATCCCTGCCTTATAAGGCACGACGGGATTGAGTTTACGAGCTCAGAACAACTGTATCAATACTTGAAATGTATCGAACATGATGATCTCTATAAAACACAGAGAGTTCTATCAGCTCTCACGGGACTCGATGCAAAAAATGCCACTCATGGACTACCTGAGAGTGACGACTGGAAAAAGAAAAAGAGAGTGCCAACGATGAGACTTAGTATCTCCAAAAAATTTGTGCAAAACGAAGACATCAAGGAATCTCTTTTAAATACATTGGGATCAAACTTGATAGAATCTAGCATGGACTCCTACTGGGGCGGTTTTGCACGCTATGGTGACCCAGTGTATGAAAATGACGAGTACGATGGTGAAAATACCCTGGGAGTTCTATTAATGGAGCTCAGAGGCAAACTGTATGACCAGGAAAAGGCAGAGGCAGGAAAAGTCGACGCGGTAACTAGTTCAGAAACTGTGGGGGAGAGTGCTAGGGTAATGACGTCACACGAGACCTCCGGCGAGAGCGACGAGATTTCCGCCATCTTGTCTGATGAACGTGAATCCGCAGACAGCTCGATTGAAGAATTGTACGATAAAACAGCATTCAAGACTAACAGAAGGAGGAAATCATACAAGAAGTGAGTGAAAATGAATTTAGCATTGCAAACTCCACAGACATCATGGCCCATTGTCGAGGGTTATGGCGACTCAAGATTTAAGTATCTTGAACAGTTCCTGACACGTAAAATGCCTACTCTACGTGGTATTTACTACCGACCGGGGGCTAATATAGAAAATGTATCTAACGCTATAGTTGAGAGATTGACCTATGACCCAAGTAGAGTTGACCTCATATTCGTCGGCGCTGGGATAAATGATGTCACGAGATTATCACACAATCCATTTAAAGTAAATCTACGGTACATAAACGTAGAATATGCTACACAGAGGCTGTCTGACATGTATGAAGCACTATTAGAAAGTGCTTATTGTGTCAACCAAAATGTCAAAATTCTTATCTGCACAAACTATGGCGTTGATTTGAGGACAGCAAACTCGAGAGCTGGACCTCATCCCCACCAGGCAATCTGTGATGAAATTGTTATGAGGACCAACAGTCGTATAAAATGGATTAACAGAGAGAGCCTCGTCATGACCCCATATCTTGAGCGACTTTGTCACTCATACCATCCTCTACAAGGGTTCAAGCACCACTATGAAATATTATTGGACGGATGTCATGCTCACCGAAATTCGATGGATAGAGCCGGTGATCTGATTGCATCGGCCATCCGAAAGATGATCCAAACAGGATGGATTTAAATGCTGATCCTCATCTGTGACTTGAGTATGGCGCTGTGATTACATAGCCAAATACATGCTTATTACTAATCTGCCATGAATTATCGGCCCAGTAGCAGTTTAGGTATTGTGGATATATACTTGAACTCTGACAATATTAGACTACTGAGGACTTTAATTGAATAATTTAAAACAATGTAGCTCTGTAACTGAAACTATAAGAAATCTATGAAAGGGGGAGCTTAATCCATCTAAAAAGAACCACATATAAGTGTTCTCGTTTGATAATTGTTGAATTCGGTTCATTGGTGTTGGGATCGGCCTCAAGTCGAAGTCTACAATCTTGGGCCAGATTTGTTGTTATGTACGACTTTCCTCTTTTCTTGTTCTACTTTTGAATTTTCTAATTACTGCATTGTTACGCGGTGATTTATCTCACATAAGGTGGTAAACATGTGAATTTCTACCACCTTTGACACATTAGCCCTACATTGTAGTGCCTGTGTTCAACCACTTTTGCACTGGTTAGGTTTCTTCCTTTTGTATTTCTTTTTTGCCAATCTGTACTGGTCATCTATTTTTTGTATAACGTCACTACAGGTTAAATGCAGTCAACTATGGTTTTCTGCAAGTTAGACCATAAGGTGGTATGGGTCCGGAGGAGGATAATCATTTGGCTTGAGCCCGTAAATGGTTTTATATAACTATAATCAGGTAAGCTCAAGTAAAGGTCTTAAGTTCATCAACATGAATACCCAGAGTTTAAATGATAAGATTGTTAAATTGAGAGACTTACACTTGACAGTTGATTACTTGTGTATAACAGAGAGCTGGCTGGATAATCGTGACCAAAACTTCAATATTGATATTGATGGTATGAAATTATATCGAAATGACAGAATAAATATGCTACGAAAAAGTGGCGGAGTAGCCTGCTATGTCAATAATAAATATGCTGATTATACTATAGGATTGGATGAATTTACAATCAGTAATACTGATATAGAAACTTTAGGCCTCCTAACTAAGTATGGAAATCAAAAATACCGCCTGATCATAACAGTGTATAGACCACCAAATGGTAATACTAAAGAGTGTTATAGGCAACTTTCTGCCATGATTAAAAGTAATGCAGCAAAAAATAAGGAAATCTGGATACTTGGAGACCTGAATGTCAACACACTAATTAGAACAAGTAGAAACTTTAAAATAATGACATCATTTCTTAGAAGAACCAATATGAAGTATCTTGCTACTAAAGCAACATACTACCACCCACGCGGAAAGTCAGCTCTTGACCATATCTATGTAAACTCACCACATGTCAAGTACCATGGGATAATTAATGACAAAGTAGGTGACCATTTTCCTGTATTTGTGATTAAGAAACAAAAGAACATACCGAGTAGCCCTACTTTAAATATCATTGGTAGATCATATAAAGATTATGATTCTGACAACATCAGAGCCAAGGTGTTAGAACACCAGTGGTCCCTTGATGAATTTGTACACCCTATCAACATATATGAAGAGTTTGTTGATTTTGCAAATGAGTATCTTGATAATAAACACCCAATTAGAAATATGAAAGTAAAAGACACCAAAAAGACTGGTTTTGATGGTGAGGTCGATAGGATGGTTAAAATAAAAAAACGCCTACTTAAGAAATCACGAAAGGTCCCTAGGGGTACTTTAAATAGGTACCTCAAGCGAATCAGTGACATTGATAAGCAAATCAAACGACGGTTATATAACAACTGCAGGGACGAAATTGTCTCAAATCTCAATAAATACCCCCATGATCCGCGACGATTCTGGAATGAGATAAATAGGATCTGGAAGGGCCCAAAGGCAAAAGTAAGACTGAAACTGATTGACAGGGACGGTATAGAAGTTAGTGACACTCAAACAGCTGACTTTGTAAATGAGTATTATGTGTCTATCGGGAGAGACTTAGCTGCGGCTATACCACCGGTACATGATGCGACCCCAGTGATTCCATTGGGTCGTAATGAAGTAGAACATGATCCGGTGGGTGAATTACATCTACAACCAATTGACATCAATAGGGCGAAAAGGATTATCTCAGAGATCAAACAACATAAAGCCTCGAATATACATCAAGTGAGATCTCAGGTAGTAAAAGACATCCTAAAATTAAAACCGGAGTTACTGTGTAAAATTGTCAATGACTCTATTGCTCTACAGACCGTTCCATCAGTTTTTAAACTGGCCTGTGTTATCCCCTTACCAAAAGGGGGCGATTTACATAAAATCTCAAACTGGAGACCCGTTAGTCAACTGAACCTTGTTTCAAAACTGCTTGAGAAAGCTATACACGCACAGGTGATGCATTTTCTACTTGAATTTAATATAATTTCTGGAAATCAGTTTGGTTTTATGCCTAACAGATCAACTACACAGGCTATTTATCAACTAGTACAAGAACTATATGAGCATAGAAATAGGGGTGAATCGACTGTCATGGTCTTTCTAGACCTGAGGAAGGCCTTTGATACGGTCAACCATGAGATCCTACTGGAAGAACTTAAATCTATCAATTTTTCTGATGATACTGTGAATTGGTTTAGGAGCTACCTGAGTGAAAGGTCTCAAAGTAGTTTGGCCAATGGTATGGTGTCTAGAAATTGTGATATAGAGTGTGGAGTCCCTCAAGGCTCGGTACTTGGCCCCTTGTTGTTTGTTATTTACATAAATAGGATTACTGATAAGATTGAAAATTGTAATTGTATTATGTATGCGGATGACCTTGTGATTTTCATTAGTGGTAATGATAATGACATCATAAGTTACTTAGTTCAAGATGACTTGAATAGGATTTTCAAGTGGTGTTGTTGCAGGAAATTAACTATTAATAATGAAAAAACTAAAGTATTATGGTGTCTTCCACCAAGACTATGTCAATATCCGCTTAGTCCTATTTATATAAATCAGTGTATACTGGAGGTTGTAACAGAATTTGATTACTTAGGTGTCCCAATTGATAAAGACCTGAATTTCAAACCATTTGTGTTGAAAAAGAAGGCCTCTGTGCAAAACAAACTGTATCAGTTAAGAAGGATCCGATATTATATGACACATAAACTGTCACTACGACTGTACAAACAAATGATAGTTCCTATATTTGATTACGGTGATTGCATCGTTGACTGTACAAACAAGAATCTGATTAAGGCCCTTGAGACCCTACAAAATACCTGCCTTCGTGTATGTTGGCGTATTACCAATCCCTATGATATGTCCAGGGAAGAACTGCATGAAATCTCAGTCTGTGTCACACTAGAAACTAGACGGCAGAAGAGTTTGTTAAAAATAATTTATGCACTGTCCAGGAATGATGATAATATTGTTGTGCCTGTGCGTAATTTACGGGGTAATAATAAAATAAAGATAAGGGTACAGCGTGCTGCTGGTCAGCTATATGAAAAATGTCCCCTATACAGGGGGGCTATACTCTGGAACAAACTCCGTCCTGAGGTACAAAGAGCTGCCTCTATAGAAGCCTTTGTATCCCTATTACCATTATAGCTACGAACATTAAGACCAATATCAATTGAGCTCTGACGTTAATAAGCCAAACATTGAATGAGATTAACCGGTTGCATGAGTAAATTGTCCTTCGAACTTTGACCCATTTAACTCTCCTTATTATTGATGTAGTTTGATGTCGAATTTTCCTGTTGATATGTATTTGCTGATTATTGCACCTTTTTGATGTACCGGTACACTGGCCTCTTTGGCAACTATGAAAATCATACATTGTTACGACAGTTACAGCCAAATAAAATATTTCAACAACAACAACAACAAAAATTGGTTCACAAGATTAGATAAATCCTGGGCAACATGACTGACATATAGTCAAGATTGACCTACTTTTACCCATTTTGACCTAGTTTAAAGGGCGGCTAGCACAGACAAGACGTACCTGCGTTAACAACCCAATCAGCACTGGAGCATTGGGCCATGCTTGTCCATGCTTGGCCCAATATAAGCCAACATTGGCCCAGTGTATCCTTGCTACCTGGGAAGTCATGTGACGACCCATTGACCAATCAGGGCATTACAATTTTTCCTCTGGGTCCCGCAAATTTATCAACGATCCTTGAGGCAGTACTCATGTTGAAATTTGTTGTGCTAGCCCCGCTTTAACCCAATTATCCCTGACTGGCCCATATGATCTATTTGACCTGATTTGGGCAAATTTCCCTGATTTGACCCATTCTTCCGGCAATTTGACCTGTTTTATCCGGAAATGGTCCAATTTAACATATTTTGACTTGATTTGATCAAATTCATCCGATTTGACCCACTTGGCCAATTTTGGGACAAATTGACCTGTCTTATTTGGAATGAGTCTAATATGATCCAAATTGACTTTATTTGTCCATTTTTGGCCACTTTGACCCTTTTTGCACAGACCTGATTTAATAAGATGTATTCCGACCAATTTTGATGTAATCTGACAAGATTTGCCCTATTTTGGGACAGATGGACAAAAGATATATGTGAATTGGGCTAAAACAGGTCAATGTGGTTTAAAATATTGTTTTTGCGATTATGGGGCCATTTCAGTTTTTTTTGTGATTTAGGGACCTGACCTAGCCCCTATGTAGCAAAAGGCTGTGTTATATAGGGACTATTTAACAGTAAGGAACTTGACCTAGGCCCTAGTTCTCAAAACCGACGATTTTGAGGGATAGGGACTTTTTCTCACAGCCCTGCTCTTAGTACTATGTTCTTCCAGCTGAGCCCTGTATGAGAGCTATATCCCGTTGAAACACTTCCTCAAATATTCACAGTGGCCACAGAACTCTGACTCACGAAAAGTAACAAGATGATCGAGGTTGCTATATCCATTTAAGCTAGCTTTGCTCAACTGCTGCTCTCGTACAGAGTACAGTAGTTATCATCGTAAGGTATGTTAACTGGTAAATTTGTCAGACCTTTGTGGTTGCTATTTGGATCAGAATCTTCAATAAATTAATGTCAAAATAATAAAGAATGTCAAACAATTATTCCTAAAACGTACTTAAGCTTTTGTTGAATAGCTGGGGAAAATGGCCTGAATGCTAGTTATTGCCCTCCCCTTCCCATTTTATTTCAACTACAGTTGAATGGGCACAGGATCAAAGAAGTTTGATAAAATGTATATAAACACAGTGCAGAAAGGACTATAGGGTTACTGGCAGTTTAAAGGGTCATATACAAACTGGTGTTAACACATTTCCTCATTCTGTGCTTGCAATACACTATCCTACTTCATAAGAGTATTACAGAGTCTTAGCTAGTGAATGGATGCTTATAAATTGAAACAACACATGGATCTCCTACATGGTACTTGGGCCACATAGAAATCAGCCCAAACTAAAAGTTAGATACTAAGGTAATTCGGCGCCAGTAATTCCTAATGGTGTTACCCTAATACTTGTTATTGTAAACATACTGAGTTCCCCTACACTGAAAACATGGAAGATCCGAAACTAGTCAGCGGTGACCACTTTAGGTCCTCAAGTTGACGATACCTAAAACTACAACTTTAGGTAGTCAAAATGAGGACTTTAGGTGGTCATCCTGATGACCTGAGTTGTCAATATGATGACTCTGTACTGTCAATATTGTCATCCTGATGAAGTCGTCATTTTGACTACCTAAAGTTGTAGTTTTAGGTATTGTCAACTTGAGGATCTAAAGTGGTCACTGCTGACTAATTTTGGATCTTCCATGTTTTCAGTGTAGTACTGACGAATATAAAACCTCTTTATGCTATTGTTCTAGATAATGTCAACCTACAGTAGACAATTGTGTACACCACATTTAAACGACTTAGCATTACTCAAAATAGCAGAAATACTATGTCATCTCCACTTTCAGGTCTCTATACTACATTACAAGATCCGTGTAACTGCCAGTTGTCTTAGTACCGGAAGCACTGTGATAAGGTATAGACTATAAGTTCATACTATAATGCTTGGGATTTGAAGTCCTGATGTCAATTATAGAGCATTTATGTGAGAATGTTTAAAATCCCAAAAGATGACGCCCCCAAAGATGACGTCATTGGGAATGTGGGAATTACTACTCTGCATGAGACGAGCTAAAAACCGGAAGTTTGTAAAAGCAGGACCATGTTGTTTGTCTGAAAAAAGATCTGAGTGATATTCCCAAGGGCGCATCGTTATTTAAAGACGGGAGTTTATATTTGGAGAATAGAAGCAAAGAGATTAGAAAAAAAAAAAATTGTATTCAACATAGTGAACCCTTTAGCACAGCCTTGCAAATTAGCACAGGTCACGTTTTAGCAAAGGGTAAGAGGGTTTTTTTTAGAATGAACTAAAATGGAACACTAAGGTATTTAGTAGGTACACAGAGCATATACTCTAAGACTATAATAGAAGCCAGTATTCCAAAATAGAAACAATTGTCTTTTAAAATTGTAAGTATCATACTACATGACGCTGTGGCGTTCCGTAAAGCTGATTGCCTAGCAGGAATAGGACTTAAGCTGTCAATATCCTCTCAGCATATCCTTAGACTGGCGCAATCAATGCCAAGAAGCTAGGCAGCCAGATTCCTAAAAGAACTGCACAAATGAGGTTTGAGTGAGGGTTGCTAGAGTTTTAGCACAGTATATGGTTTGTTCCCTCCTGCATAGGTCGTAGGACGTAATCAATGACATCACTTACTGTTGATTGTTTGGAAAAAAACATACTAACTGTACCTACGAATCCTGTACCAACAAGGGCACTAGCAAGATAAACTATTGATAACACTTGGTAGTCCACTATTACTCATATAAACGTGCGTGGGACACAGTTGGAGAGAAATTGAAAAGTGCCCAAAAATTGGACTATATTGTACCAATACCAGTATAAACCCTAGATCTTGATCAGCAATAGCTACATTTGTTTCAATTTAACTTAATGCCTTTCATCTGTAAGTGAGTTTCTCTTCAGAGGCTGTTTAGTTGTGTTTAGGGCCATTTCCAGGAGCTGTATGGTAGAACACAATCATGGTGAATATTAGGGTGATATAGGGGCAGCGCAGAGAGAATTAGAGTGAAACACATATATTTATCTGGTCCGTTGCAAGTAACTAGAAAGGGTCGTAGCAGTATCTACCTTACACGTACTGCATGCTATTATGCCCTATTTCAGTGGCCTTTAGAATTAGGATTTAGTTGCTTATGCGATACTGTAGTGCTTACAATTTGTAGGAAAATATACCAGCCCAAGATTAATGCTGAATCCCTTTTTAAAATACGCTGAGAGTGGGCAAAGGTACCTCCCTAGGCTGCTCAGGGCCGAAAGAGGACGAGAGGTACATGTTAGAGAGTATGGAACTCTTAGCACAGTAGTTATTGTTACAGGTTGCTCCAGAACTTGCCTTCCACAAATGTGAGCCAGATCGTTGAATGGCACACCAGTAGATGGTATAGCTATATGGTAAATGGGTATGGCTCTAAGGGTTGGCCCTAGGTGGGATAGGGGTCAGGCTATCATTATCCCCAGGATGAGACTACATTGATTTCTGACCACTGGGAGAAAGTAAGCTGCTGTTGCTGTAGGCAGCTCTAGATCTTAGGGTTGACAGCTGCCGCACTGTGCAATATTTTGCATTGTGACCATCAGGTCTACGGTGAAGAAGACAGAAGTACCCTTTATGAATACTTTATTGGATTCAGTAATAGTAAAAGTAATAAATCTATTGGATTTTGGGGATCATCCTTTAAGACTTCGTGAAATTGAATAGTCACAAATATGTGTTTACCGAAGGTCTATTAAGCAAAATTGAGCTGTTTAAGCGATGCTAAGCACTTTTTTTTTTTTATTTATCATATAACTAAAGTACTGTAAAATTATTAACCTGGAACTTCAACTGTTTCAGAATGACGGAATCAGCGGTTCCCATCTACACAAGCGTCAGCAATGTATATAATTGACGACACCCTTTATCTTTTATACAAAGTCATAAATGGATGGCACAAGAACTAATGTGAACAAAATGTCTTTGTCAGGGATACAATAGATCTAACAAAGCAATGCATGCAGTGACAGCACCCTGAGTGCTGAAAAGCCACCTATCACAAAATACCTGCATCATTAGGAAACTACTCCATACTCCACATTAACGAGGCTTTTATGTATAGACTAGCCCTCAAGGTACTGTATTGATCCTCCAGATAGTCATTGATTGTCATGATTCACTAATTTAGAGTTGATGCTCGTACATTGATGCATCATGTCAACTCTGCACGTATCAACTAAGACTGGATGAGCAGAAAATGCAGTCCTGGCAGATACTTGCGAGGTGCGCTCGGTAAGAATCATAACAGCGAATCTGCGTGGTGCATTAATACGCTAGTCAGCACACAAGGCGCTAGCTACTTTCCCCTAATCACCTCTCATTTCCTCATCACCCCAATTAGTGCCTCAGTGTGTAGTGTTTGTGTGACTGTTGGAAAACACAAGTTGTTGTCTGAGATAGCACAAGTCATTATCAGACTGACAGGTGGCAGATGAGCCTCTGCCACTCCCACTCACTACTCTTAGTAATACTGATTAGACTCCATATTTATTAAGGCAGTGAGACAGGACTACTCAACTCTAGATAATCCTCATCACACTGCAAAGAGGCCACAGTGGGTACTCTGCCTAACCCGATTTGAGATCAATTATACAGTCATCAGAATCATTGGCCTCCATCAGACCTTTAGCGCCCCATTTCTAAGTAAGGCAGATGTTTAATTTCTGATAGTCTGTCTTAAAACATAAAAAATACATGAGTTTTCATTATTTCTAATGCTATCATAATTTCTTTCTGTTTGATAGAGTTCTGGTTCAGTTTGTAAGCGTAGATTACTGGTCAGTTTCCAGCTCAGTCTGGCTGTAAGTATGGGAGTTATAATTTTCTTGGTACTAGTTATTATAACGGTATATATGTGTAGCAGTTCTGCCAATATATATATATATATATATATATATATATATATATATATATATATATATATATATATTATATGTGTGTGTGTGTGTGTGTGTGTGTGCTACCCTGGGACTCACATAGGAGGCAGGCCTGCATATTCCCATTTAGGTCACCAGTCCCCCAGATAACCACCGCACACACACAAGGAGGCCACCATATTGTTAAGTTGGTGCCCAATTTTTATATTTCCCTGGCCCTCACTCTCCCTGAGTTCTTATCTAAGTTGAATTCATATTTACAATCATAATCAACCCTTTCTCTTATCTTGTCTTTCAGAGAAGTCATTATCTTAGATGTTGTGTAAAGGCATGGTGAACCCTGATTGTTATAGATCAAATTGCATTTTAACCCAACCCCGGGAACCCAACTCACTTTATGTTAGGAGTTAGCATTGTCAACTCATTTACCTTTCCTCCGCTCCCTCTCCATCGTCATATCATTTTTCTATTCTTGCTTTTAAGATCCTCCTCCCAGAGTCTCCTGCTAGATAATTCTGCCATTCTCTGGCATGTTTTTTATCCGTCTCTCACTGCAACATCCTATCTAATTCTCCAACATCATTACATCTGATGTGCCCGTGACAGCCAGCAGAATCCCACCCACCTATCCATTACTGTATTACTTAACAAACAGACTGTAAAAAATGTGTTGTCAAAATAACAGTGGACTCCTTGTCCAAAAAGTACCGGATGTTCTTGTTTTTCCCCTATCGAAATTCCTTGTGCCACTCTGCTTAACTATACTGCCATCTGGGGCTTCATTGTAGAAACTACACTGCTTCACTGCAATACATAACGGGTTTTCACTGTTCAGTTTTATGTGGATGCTTGGCAGATTCAACAAGTATTTCTTAGCGTGCAGGAATGATCTCACTGAATCTTCCATGTAATAGGGTCCCGGGAATAGGGTACAAGACGGGCAACGGCCCAAGCAGTGATGTTGGTGTATTATACTGTCTATCCAAACACTATTGTTCCTTGTAACTTTGGGAACATTAAAGAGCAAGCGTGTAATCAAAGAGGTCAGTATTAGCAATATTGTGGCCCAATATTGCCGGTGACAGAAAGAATCTTTTTTCTTTTCATTTTGTTTTGCTACATTTTCATTTGTTCTTTCACAAAGCATTGCTCTGTAACAACCTACCCGCTAAACGTCTACCCACCCGTAATGAGCACTCTCAAGTGCTGCCCATTCCTCTTACGGTTTGTAGAATCCTCTCAAATTCCCTAGGCGATGGAATTCACTGGAGTATAGAGAAACCCGAGCTAATTTTGGGTGGAGGCAGGCCAAATTTTCAACCCCTTCCCCCTCCCCAGGAGGGCGTTGCCAAAAGAAAACGAGGATGAAAACCTGCTGTAAAAAAAGCAGAATCTATGAAAAACTCTTTTTGATGTAGAAAAACGTGCACGTTTTCTCTAAAAGAGTATCCAAACAATTATTTAGCAAGACAAAAACGTGCACGTTTTCTGTTTTGGTTCTCGTTTAATTTTTGGCAAGACCCTCCAGAAGTCGCCAGTGTTTTCTATCCCTACTTGCCCCCTACCCACATGCAGTCAACGGGTCCTATGGGCCATACACTGCCCCCCCCCCCCACACACACACATTGCCCTCAGCCTGTCACTACCCGGCCCTTCTCCCTTACCGGTAAGCCAATTATCATGACCCCCTGCTGTTGCTGGCGCCCTCTATCAGCGCCCTTTGACAATAGAGTGTAGGACCATGCTCTCGGCAAATCCCGTTATTGGCGTTTTTGCCTTTGAGCCTGGTCTGATGAAAGAAATTGCCTGCCAATCGTGTTATCTATTCTTCCCAAAAGACGTCACGTGAACAGAGGCCTGAGCAGGAAAGGCGGAGTGTTATGCTTTGTGTGCTGCGTGGTGCGTTAATGCATTATGTGGCAAATTGGTGCCTAAGATTTATCAATGGAGCCCTAAGGCTAATGGATCACTAATCAGCCCTCTAAAAAAATTCTCCATGTTGACCCAAATAGTTTGATGCACCGCAGTCAACAAAAAAGACGTTGCAAAACGTTTCAGAACGATTCCCTATGGTTCCTTGTCATGGCAAAACGTTTTTAAACGTTAAAAAAATCGGGTTTTTTCTTTACATGAAAAATATACCAGGGAAGGCTTGTATTGTATTTATATATCATCATGCTACTCTTTGAAGGGTTAAGGAGTGAGAGGGGTGCCCAGGGTCAGGAGAGTGGAAGGGATGGAAAGGGCAGGGAAAAGGATGCCAGGGGTTTGTGGTCAGAGAAAACCTTGCTGTTGCAGTCAGAGGGGGGGGTTCAGTGAAGTAAATATGGGGTTTGTGAGAGGACGAATTGGTATCAAACATCTATTTTACAATATACCTGAACCATGCCTTGCGAGTGCATTTTTTTCACAGACCAACTGAGGTATGACACTGTAGGCCAGAGCATAATCGACTATAGGATATCAGAGAATATCCTTTCAAAATACATTATATCGTTATTTGAGTGGAGTGCGGTCATACTAATGTTCGTGTACTTGCAAATGAGGGACGGAAATTCCCTTTGGGGATGGAGAGATGAGGCCAAGCTTCTGTTCCCTACATCTATGTATAAGAATACAATTTATGTAAAAAGAAAACAAAATGCAATGTTTTAGAATCCTTGTTCTATTCCTAGATGTCGGAGTTAGGTGGTTTTTTTTTCATTTTGGATATCGGCAGGTCAGCTTTTTGCTGGATATTCCCATGCATATACCTATCGATATTGCACACCCTGTAGGCTGTAACATCAATTTTGTAATCCGTGCCGTTATCCATGGATAACCCGCATGCCTCTCATGTCCTTCCATGTCATATGTTACATGTTAAAACCTACGATAATGTACAAGGCCAGGGTAGGGATCGAACCAGCAGTCTCACATCCCAAATCCAACTCCCTATGCATCGCGCCACAGGGACTGACGAGAAATGCTTGGTTTGAACCAGGTCTGGATATGATACAAAGCCCGGGAAGGCGACGACTGCGGGCTGTCAGCTACCATAACCGCGGGATGCATTCAAACATAGTCAAGCCGAGACGGCCGCTGAAGGAGGAGACGCGGTGGTCTAGTGGGTAGTGCATTGCGCTCAGCCGTTAGAGGTACGCGGGTCAAGTCCCGGTCCGGGCGCATCTTTTTTCCGCCATGTGCACTGTCGCTGTCTGCTGCCAGGGTGTATTATACACAAACATAACCGCGAGAAGCATTTTTTTTTCACCGTGTGAGCTGTAGCTGTCCGCTACGCCCTCGTGTAATTATCCTTCACTAACACACACACGTCATGAATTATCCATTGATTACTTGTTCAATAGCCAATCATCCCCTTTAGCCCCCTCTTTACACCCTCAGTCCTTTCCTCCTTATCTATTCCTTATCAGTAACCAAGTCTCTATTGTCAATCCCTCATACCTTATGATTAACCCAATCCCACCTTGTTTTCCATCGTGCCCCCCTTGGGTTGAAGGCGGGCATTTTTCATTGCTTCGACCCCGAACCTCTATTATGTGAACCTATGAATTTCCTGACCCCATTCGTTTCTCCTACCCTTCATTACCAGGCTTGACATGTCTCACTGCCGTACTCTAAGAAATAACCTTTGAATGTACTAGGAATACTCATAATATTGAATAGTGAAGTACCATAATTGTAATTGAATGAAGCAGTGTATTTATCTAATGAAGCCCAAGGTCGTAAAACAGCAGCTATTATAAAGAAATCTCTGTAGAAATAACCGCGAAAGCCTTGTCTGAAAGCTGTGGGTAAACCACCATTAATTTGGAGGCATTCTTTCAACACTGCAGACCAGCAGTGAATGGAGCACGTGATGGCCGTTTACACAGTCTGTCCATTTGCCACAAATCAAATCTTCAGCTATTTGTCCATGCTAACTTTTACTATGAAAACAACAGTCAAAACGATCAAGATATGTGTCCATTGAGATGCCATGTGGACAATTCATGGAATGTAGGATTTTGCCCTGCAACCTTATAGAAGTCTGATTCTACTTGAGTGCCATCCAATGAGGGCGCTTTTTGGGCGGAACAAGCAATGGTCTTAACATCATGAGCAACTGACGAGCCTAAAGCCCTTCAGCTAAAGCATTTTCTTGTGCTTTTGAGAGCAAATCAAAATCAATCTGGTGCTCTCAAATTTGCCTTTTAAAGACTACAATTTTAGTGGAAACAGCTTGCAAAAGCCGATTGCTATATTGCTCTTTTGTAGGCGGCCCCAGGCTGCAAAGTTCTAGGATCCTGAGATGTTGTTGGAATGTGGGTTAAGCAGTCAAGCATTGACTGTGCTGATGAGTTATTCACATCATCATGAATATCAAGGAATATTTAACTCGGGCTACACCCGCGTTTAATATCCTTTGATATCACCCACGCGTCATGAATTATCCATTAAATACTTGTTCACTATATCTGAAATGAGTTCATTAACTGGTACTCCCACAAATTTATAAATACTTGCAGAAGCCAAATTAGCTCTCTAGCGTATTATATATGTATTGGATATTCACACACTACAATATCCTTCCCCCATCTGGTATATATATATATATATATATATATATATATATATATATATGATAAGTCTAATTAGAGGATGCACTGCTTCAATTACAAAGGCTCTAGTCAGATAGTATTTATAGGCATAGATTCAGAGGGGAGGTGAGGAGCCTATTCACCTTCCTCTCAGTGCTAGAGCACACATTTAGCTTTCTCCACTTCAAATCTAGCATTACAAGGGATTGCACTACAGGAGATAATATTTTTTTCAGCCCATAGCTTCTATCAAGGCTATATGCATGTTTCCCTCTAGAAGTATTTGTAGACTTGCAATTAGAGCTAATTAACTTTAGTTTTATGTAATGTTATTACGACAGTGTCCTTTCTAATTTGATATGTACTCTTCTCCTGGAACTGACATCAAGCTCACGATTATCTTCCAAGACAGTGAATCCCCAAAAAGGCTCAGAAGAGAAAAAGCGTCCATTGCTTGACCTATTCATGGAAAGAGACTGTATCTACAAAATTCCTACCTCCCAACCGCTTCTAGTGAATTAAAAATAACATGCATTCTTTGAGTGTATGGCTATTATTTGTTGCCCTTTTGACCCGTGGTGCAATCTTCTGTGCTTAATTGCTTCGAATCCCCATTTCAATGAGCATCACATTTTTAATGAAGCAAGCGGGTGGTTGATCGAAGTAATTGTGTTTTAGAGGTTATAAGAAATGACATTATGTTAGTCATTCACCTAGCCACTGAACAGTATCTGTCCTAAATGATTTCAGCCTCCTTTCCTTTCCACAGAAATGCCAAAATAAATCTTGAAGGAATCACTTAACAGTTTAGTGTCATTTACAACAACTGCCTGCTTAAACTAAAGGCTGCTCAGATTATAATATACCTGCTTGTTTTGGAAAGTTCAAAAAGCAGGAAATCAAGTGAGTGAGTGGGCCTACCCTGGTCAGTAGGACAGGTAAATAGACAATTTACCCTTTATCTACCTTACACCCCCCCCCTCCTACAGGTTAGCAACACTCCTTATACTCCTCTGCTCTCATCCCCCTATTATCAACTCATGAACTTTGTGGTCCCCTTAGTCCCTCCAATGTCCCTATGTTAACCATTTTTATGTCACATAATGATTTAATGCCTTAACAATCAGGATACAGTAATGCTACCATCAGGGGTACCTCACTAGGGTGGCATCATGCAGGCTGATACACTTCCAAAGGTTGAACAAGATGGTCAAGCAGATGCACAATGCTGACAATTAGCCTAACCACTGGGGATATATTAAGTGTGGGGCCGGAAAGCCACCCTTAGAGTGCTAGCTGTCCCTGCTACTCTCAAAAACCCATGCTAGCCTGGACAGTCAACAGAAATAGCCTTAGAAGCAGTCACCGTCAACTGCTAGCCCAGCTGAGACAGGGAAACGAGATTTCTTATGCTAGTCATGAGGATAGCTATGAGACTGGTCAAGATTCCAACTAAAAATTCAAGGTGATTTGAAGAGGCACTCTACCCTAAGAAAGAAGTCCCATTAGTCACTGATTGCAGACTGGTCATTGAGAGCATGGTTTCACAAAGAAAGAAAGACCGCCACAAAACTGATTATGGAAAGCTCTTGTCCCTCATATTTTATTGTTTTAGTATCTACTAGAACAACATATTGTACATGGTTTCCATGCAATTCCCCTTCTTATTTACACTAACTGGTGAAAGCCAAAACCTATAAGAAGAAATAAATGTGGGTCTCATACTCCAGATTATGTCTCTGTAGTATAGTCTTTGTATCTTGACAATGTCAGCCTAGTGTCCTATGGGTGACTTCTTGACTGAACCCTACCCTACTCCCTACAGACTAACAGGGAGCACCTCAAAGGGAAGGTCTGACAGCGGTCACTGATGACGTCACCAGACATGTCACGTGACTACCCTAGTGAGCAGCTCACTGGAAGGAGACATGGATTCTAGTCGTGGGGTAACAGTCTTAGTGACTCCATTTTTTCTAGCCTATTATGTTTTAGCTCTGGCAATCTTGAATCCAAAGCCCATGCTGGACCCTTCTTGCACTTTAAAATAAGTGATACGGAGATTGAGTCCCTCGGTTGGGTCCCTCAATTCGAACCCCCTACTAGGTAGACCTGCCTTCCTCAAATGCCAACTGGATGATTCTTGCTGAGAGTTGCTCACAGGTTTTTAAAGCAGGATTGAGCTTTCTAGGAATTAAAGAGGTGTGAATAACTGGGAACTCTGACTGGGGAATTTAAAGGAGTATGTTTTTCCCCACAAAGCTGAGAAGTCGCATGCACGCAGTCATTAAATCAATACTTTGTAAATGGGGAGGATTTCTTAGAAGGAGGGTTCATTTGATATAATATTTGTTTTCGTAAGTCGAGATATGTACATAACACTCTATATTATTTAGGCATTTATGTTATGTGGACTGCTGATGTTACTAATTCAAATATCAAAGAAAAAGTTCTTTTGCCAGATCGTGGCCCCCAATTCATAATTATATGAAACATTTTAAATCATTATATATTATCAAATTTACAAACTCGTCTTTAAGAATAGATATGAATATTTTCCCCCTGGTTCACATTTCATTATCTGATAATTTCGTTGAAACAACATAGATTATTCTCTCTCGTATAGGTCCTTCCATAGCGCAATCAACACTTTGTTATTGATTCACTTTGTAAGCGAGTGGCCTCTATCCTCACTCTGATAACCCCAGCTAATTAAATCAGGGTAACTGTAAGCTGAATAAGGCTATGTCTGAGCTGCTCAGACCAGATTATATTATACTAGCTTACACAATGCACTACTTTTAGCTCAGTTATTGATACCAAAAGGTCAAAGAAAGCTTACAAATAACTCAGGAAGATGATTCTGAGAAATGAAGGAGACAACCAGACAGTTAGGCTGCTAATAGCAGATCTGGTTTCTGTACATGTCGTGGGTGGGTATCCCACTGCCGTTAGTCAGACAGATTTTCACTAATCCGATCATTTCTTGTATTGCAAAAGTATAGAAAAAATCAATTGGATTAGCCAAAATTCGCCCAACCCACAGTAACGGAACACACGATTTCGTATCTCTCCTTATATTTCTTATTTTCCTCATTTACCACCCTGTTGCTCTGGTCTAACAAGCTCATGGGCTATGACTGGACATGGGCCTTACGATCAATATACTGTTTTTCTTAGAGTAAGCAGTGGAGAGGGGGTTGGTCGTTCATAGTCCTAAGACAAGGTAACCTGGTGACCTTCAACGACCATGGTATCAACAGGAAATGTGGGGGATAGGCAGCTCCGGCCTGCACACTGATGTTGCATGTAGGTATACATGACACCAGATAGGAGAAACCTGAGAGGGTCCTTTGTCCTTTTGTGCTTTAGGTTCCGATCATGAGGGCCAGCCATAAAATGAGATGGATGGCTGCCTACAGAACTAGCTCACTTACTCACTCAGTAAAACTGCTTTAAAAATAAGTCCCTCTCCCCTCTCTTTCTGTCAGTCTCTGCCTCTCCCTCTGTCTCTTGTCTCTATCGATTTGCCTCTCTCCCTTCTCTCTCTCTCTCTCTCTCTCTCTCTCTCTTTCTCTCTCTCTCTCTCTCTCTCTCTCTCTCTCTCTCTCTCTGCCATTCTCTCTCCTCTAATGTCATGAATCTATATCTTGGGTGCTGGCTCACAACATTGGTGGGAAAACTGTACTTACTTTTGAATCACATTCTCAGGTTGCTTTAACATGTTAAGAAGGGATGCAACAGAGAAAGCACTTAGACCTTTGACAATATCGAACAGCTATTCTCATCCCCATATTCAAACAAATTCATACTTCCAAGTTCCTACCCACTTCTCAATACCACTTTACCAACACTGTAAAAAACAACTGTTAAATCCACAACGAATCTTGGTAATATTCCACTTCAATCTCAACTTTAACTTTTTTTCTCTCTAATTTCCTTTACCAAATGCAGTTTTCTCAATTAAGTACAAACTTTTATTTACAAATAGAATTGACTGCAGGTATTCTGCAACAAGTAGGAAGGAGGCAGATTGTCTAAGAGAGGAAGGGTAGGCTATAAGATAGCACCTACCCAAAGCTAGCATCTGAATGTATACAAGGATGTGGAGACAAATCCTCCCTCTTTTCTCCCACATCACCCAATTAATATTGACCATGGGAGATATTGTCTAGATGATCTTTTATTGAATAAAGTAAATACAATAATTTTGTATTGACTTCCTTGCTATAAGTAATTATGATGCACGCTTTAAGTGAAAAATGGAAGTCATCACGTTTCTAACAAGGCAGGTCAGTTTTAGGGTAGAAGATTTGGATAAGTTAGGTTTCCTCAATTCCTTAAATATTTGTTTGAATTATGTCTTGCTCTTTTGGCGGGCATAAAAATCATATGAGGAGCTGACATGCAATAAGATGTTCTTATAGATGGTTGGTGTCTATAAACGGTATCATGACCAACAAGACCAGGCATAATGGTTGTGTCTGTACACTGACAGAAAAAAGAGGATCAGCCTGAGTTTCACCTAGTCTCTTGTGCTGTCTGAGTATCAAGAGAGCCTCTGCTAGAGGCTCTCCCCTGGCATGCCATACTCATGCTGAGCCTGCTTCAATGCCACACATTGGGAAAAAGGATCAGCATGAGTATGGCACAAGGCTCAGGCATGGTGCCATACTCAGTCTGAATCTAACTGAATACTCCAGCAAAGCAGGGGTCTAGCCCTTACACTGATGTCTGAGATTATATCATATCCTAGCACCCACCACACCATGTGCCTCATTAGCTCAGTTGATATGGTACTGAACTCTGTATCTGAAGGTGGTGAGTTCAAGCCCCATTGAGAATTTTTGTAAAGTCATTCTCGGTAAGCCAATCTTATTGCTACAATGTGAGCATGAATATGCATTCATAATGGGGCTGTGAGAAGATTTTTCCCTATTAAGCCCCCCCTCACCCATTCTTGCACATACTCAATATCCTTTATATTATCCTCTAGTCCTTAGAACCATGATATCTAAGAATATAATCTTATCTTTTTAGGAATATAATAGGAATTAATCACTAAAACATTTAGAGTATGATCATATCTTTGCAGTAAATGTAAAAGTAACATATGGTCCCAGGCATATTTCTAATGTTTTGGGGCTTGGAAAAAAGTAGAATACCAGATTTCAACACACAGAGGGAGCAGATCATATGAGATTTCAAGTGGAGATCTTTCAGCACAGTCAAGATGGTGTAGTGGTAACATGTTTACCTTCATATGAGAAGGTCCTGAGTTCGATTCCAGCCCAGGGATGCTCTTCAAAAATTGCAAGTTTTCAACCCGAAATATTTTGTTATGCAAACGATTTATTTTCTTGCTATTTTCTGACTTGGCAGACGTTGAAGATTCTGTCAGTTTTCAAGCAAGCATCTATTTCAATTAGTTACAAAGTTAGGTCTTAGAAAAATACACTGGTATAGATGAGATGTTTCCTATTAAACTGAAAAAAAGAAAAATGTTTCTCAGCACCACCTAGACTTGAACCTGAGACCCCTCACATGCAAAGCGAGAATCCTAACACTGTGCCACCTCTACAACTGGTGAGCCAGGTTACAATAGGCATGTAAGTAGGACTGTGCAATACTTACTGAGGACATTGTGGACATTTGTCCTTACTATGGGCATTTTTCCTTACTATGGTCACTCCAGTCTGTGTTCCCTATTAGTCTACTGGGCCTCATATGACCAATGACATCTCACTGTAGTAGGTCTATGGTTGAAATATCATATTGATAGTGCCACTTTCAACACCTGACCCGCTAGCACATATAGGAGCACAAAGGAGTCACCATAAGGAGGTACCCGGTTCAAATCCCACCAAGGAGCAAAAAGGACACTAAAACCAGGAATGCACAAACTATTCATTGATTAATTAGACTGCCTTAGGAAGTTGAATGTTCGACCATCTGAAATCCTTGTGTGTATGAAATTATGGGCTTTTGTCAAACGGTGACCTTAATTTCTATATTTCTTTATAATGTTTAACAAACCAATTATGTGTTGGGCTTAATACACCCTACAGCTTAGTAGTTCAATAAGGGCTACAAATGCAGGGCTACATAACCATTACAATTTAGACTGTCTGTAAGCCCTACAATGCAGTGCTGATTAGTAACTCTTTAAGTGGGGTTGTGCCCACTGGGTAGTGTTGCTGGACTCACTCTGAAGATAGAATCCAGTAAAGTGTGATCCTATGTATTGGGATACTCTGACAGTGCATTACACCATAGGTAAGAAAGACTCCTGCAATGGTGGAGCCTGTTCAGGTAGGATCCAGCATTGCCTGACCCTCTTCATAGAGATACTCAGGCAATGTCCTATTCTCTTCTATTATGTTACTCCAGTTGACCCTGAGCCTGTCTCTAAAGAGACTCCTGCACTGTGAAAGTAGGGCAGTAGAGAGGGTACAGCTAGGCCATAAACAATCTAGAGTAGAGTGTCAGGTATTGCTGGAGTATGCCTCCACCCTAGGCTCACCCTGAGTATCAAAATATACTCATTTTGGCGACATTTGCCTGAGGCTAACATTAGGCTCCCTGTGAGTATCATTATTTTTTCTGTGTAGGGCTGCTAAGCCTGCCAGGGCGACATACTGTAAAACCCCACGGATAAGCTGCACCCACATATATAAGCCACACCCTGACATTGGTACGATAATACTATAAGCTGCTTGAAATGATTGGAATTACTTCCGGTAGTCTATATGAGTAAGTGCCTCGTATAAGCCACACCCTGAGTGCAGGGAAATCCTTTAAGCTATGCTAAGAACCTGGAATGGTCTATAAGCCACAGCTTATACGACAGTGCTGTAAAGGATGAACCATACTGATGGTCATGATGTTTGTATGAAGCACTATATAGGGGGCAATTGGCCAAGGTTAAATCATGCATCAAGTAGGCTATACCTTTGAAGGTGATACAAATCAAAAGGGTTGAAATCAGTGTAATAGTTCACCATTTTCAATTTTGGTTTTACTAACATTTTTTTTCATTAGGTAGAACTGTAGCTCAGATAAATATGGACTTTGGGTCTTAAGCAATTCATACAGGGTTACATTATAGGTAGAAGGCCTTAGACTTACTACAGTGTCATTCTGAGTCCACCTTGAAGGTTAGAGTTGAGGCTGGGAATGGTTGCAAAGGGATGGACACGTTGACGCCAGCCACCAGAAGATGTATTAGCCGGTAGTCATTGAGTGACTGGAACACTGCCTAATAGGGTGCAGTTCAGTGTTAGTAGAAATGTTGAAAGGGAGGGAGGCAGGGAGAAATGTTGAAGGGTCATGCAGGAGGTAGGTAGAGAAACAGTCAGGCCATGAAAATCCAAAATCTACCAAATGAAGGGAGAAGGAGGTCAGCAAGTAATCATATAAAAAGGGAAGGTAGCAGGAGGGAAAGGACCAGAGTCAGACGGGAAGTAACTTTGGATGGAAGGAAAGAACCCAAGGTCAAAAGATAGAAAAAAAACAAACAAATAGATGTAACAAATCTTTGGATTGAAGGAAAGAAACCAAGGTGAAAATACAGAAAATGTAAAAGTAGATGTAACAAACCAGTTGTATAGTAAAATTTCTCACAGAAATGGGCACAGTCAAACAGAGGGGAAGATGCTAATCCAAGAAGCACAGGAGACATAAACAAGCATCATTAGCAATTGGAAAATTCCAATGTGTGTTCTATGTCAGCAAAGAGACAATTGTACTTACTGTACTTGGTATTTAGTGTAGTATAGAAATTGATTACTGGTCAAACCTCAGAATGGCTATATCCTTCTCTGTCACAGACCAATTATATCAAGAACCAAATGAAACTGCCATACTAAACAAGCCATTTTACATTTGTCTGCATCCATAGAGAAATATGATTGGATCAGATATAAACTGGGCATAAAATGATGTAAAGAAAGGTAAAGGATTTAGTAGGGGAGAGGGGGTTGGTCATTAAATTCCTGAGGCAAGATAACCGGTTGACATTCACCGACCATGCTATCAACAGGAAGTGTGGGGGAGAGGCAGTTCCGGCCTGCACACTGATGTTGCATGTAGGTATACATGGCACCAGATAGGAGAAACCTAAGAGGGCCCTTTGTCCTTTTGTTCTAATTGGAAAGGACAGCCATAGAATGAGATGGATGGCAGCCACTGAACAGGACTCAAGTTGGGTGCGTTCACAACTTGGGCAAGAGTATGTGTAATTATCTCCGGAAATTCGGACACGCCGGAACATCTTATACTCGAGAAAAAAAAACCATGTCCAGTTCCCGGGAATATCCCGAGAAATTCCCGAGTATTTCCCAAGAAATTCCTGAGCCATTCTTGAGAACTAGACTAGAGAACTTTCTCAGGTATAAGATGTTATGGCATGTCCAAATTTCCAGGAAAACTCATGTTCTCTATTCTTGTTGTATTCATCAGTTGGGACTCTAGAAGTAATTCTCGAGATCTCGTTCAGTGGGCTGCCTACATAACTAGCTCACTTACTTACTCAGTAAAAGACTTAAAACATATCCCTTTTCTCTCTTTTTCCTCTCTTTCTCTCTCCTCTAATCTCTTGAATTTATCTTGGGTGCTGACCCAGAAAGTTGGTGGAAAATCACATTTACTTTGAATTAATTCTACGAGTTGCTTTAAAATGCAAAGAGGGAATGTCACAGAAGAACCATTCCGAACAGCTGATTTAAACATATATTCTTATCCCCATACTTAAACAACAATATTTTTCAATTCCTATTTCAAAGTTCTACCCATTTATCAATACCTCTTCACCAAAACTGTAAAAAACAATTGTTGAATTGACAACAGATCCTTTTAAAACTGAAAAGTGAAACACAGTATTTGTGCAGCAGGGGACCAGTGCAGTTTTTTCCCTAGAAGCCCCAGGTGGCAGTACAGTGTTACAGAAATCACGACCGATGGCAACTTTAATAGGAGGATTCCATCATTATTTCAAACTGTTCCAACTATTACGAAGACATCCAGTTGTTAACATGGTTCTATTCAGAGACTTAATGGCTCAGAGTGGAATGACAAGGGAATAGTCTTCACTATAATGGAGAAGCCCTTGGGAATGTTCCACTTAAATCTCAACTTCAACTTTCATTTTTCTCTAATGTCCTTGACAAAAGACAGCTTTCTCAATTAAATACAGACATTTATCTACAAATAGAACTGACTACAGACATTCTGCAAAACGTAGGCGGATTGTCTAAGAGGGGAAGTGTAGACTGTAGTTTAGAAGGGGTAATTGTGATGCTAAATATAGGTATATGTCTGACAGTCCCTACCCAAAGCTAGCGTCTGAATACAAGGATGAGGTAATGAATCCTTGTAACCCTGTTCTCCCATATAACCTGGCTACTGTTTCTGTGAGATCTTGCCTAGATTATCCTTTCTGTCATTGACTTCCTTGATTAAGAATGATTCATGAATGCCTTATGTTAAGTTTGCTTAGTTACTTGAACATTTTTTTAATTATGTCTTCCTTCTCTGGCGGGCTACCATAGGGCATATAAATCATTACAATGAGCAGCTGCAATGCAATAAGTTCTTATACGTGGGTCTGGTTATTGTCTCTGACTGGCATCAGGACTGACCAGACCAGGCAAAATGGCTGTCTGTAGGGAAGCTTAGCCTGCCAGGGCCACATAGTGCTTTTATTAATCAAGCAGGTTGGTCGTCATGATGCAAATGCGAGGTAGTGCACATAGTGTAATTTTCCAGGGTTACAATCATGCATACAGTAAGCCTCTGGGGGTTGATATGCAAACTAAATTAGAGGAGATGAGTGTTTTAGAGCACCATTATCATTTTTTTGTTTCACTAACACTTTTGTATCATTGGCATATTGTAGTTCAGATGGATATCTTCATTGAGTCATACATAAATAAAGGGTTAAATCGGTAGAAGGGAAGGAGTAGGCTAGTGGGGCCTTAGACTTACTCCAGTGCCATTCTGAGTACAACTTGAAGGTTAGAGTTGAGACTGGTAATGGTTGCACGGAGATAGACATGTTGACGCCAGCCACCAGGGCCCTGTTTCTATACTTTTCAAAAAAGAATGGCACCATCCATGTCCACTAATGCAAAGCTAAAACTGCAGATAGGGCAAAACCAGCTTTCTGTTTCTTAACTTGAGTTCTACTCTCCTGTTCTATTGGCTAGAACTGGATAGGACAACTTGAGAAACGCTAATGCAATGGTGGCTTCCACCTCTAGTGTACCTCTCACTGGTATATCCTTAGGGACTTCTGCCTATTCATTTGTGTGTTATATCATATGTTTAAATCAATTGAAATATGTGACCCATCCTTACAAAATGGTATGGAAGTCGCACATAGAAAATGTTTAGTTATTGGTATATTTATTTACAGCTGATCAAGAGCTTTCATTTGGTATATAACACTTGCATATTTGAACTAGGTGTACCTCTGTGGATCTTCTGTCGGTAAATTCAGTCATATCAATTAAAAATTGATTAAACTTAGATAATTGACATATCAAACATATAATAATTGATGAATCCTATATAATTCCTATGTAATTCTATATAACCAAGAAAACTATAGCTATGTTTTTTCGGCATTGGAGGCTTAAATTCAGTTTAGTAGGCAAGGATTCTGAAAGATATCTACCCATATGTTAGAAAAATGATAAAATATCAATTTTAAAAAATCTGAGATTTTTTACACTATACCACTTGAGAAGCCTATAGCTAGGCTTCTACATGTGCGACTTCAGTACCACTTTGTTTGGATGGGTCACATATGTGGATCCTGTTTTAGTGGGTTATGGAAGGCACTGTTTGCATTAGTGTTTCTTAAGTTGCTCTTTCCAAAATGGCTCAGTTTGAGTTCTAGCTGAGTTCATTTTAGGCAACTGCCTAGACCCAAATGAATAGAACAGGATGTGCCACTGTTTCTAAACCTTAGGATATAACTCAAACTCAGTCTTATCTGCTCCAATGATGAAGGCAAAATTATTGCTTTTCAAACAACTTTGCCACCAACCCTTATAGGTGGTCAGCAAAACCTTAAATAAGAGAAATACACACAAAAACTTGGATGATTCATTTGATGATAGATTAGCTGAAATTCAAGGACTTTGATCGCACCATTGCATAAGCGTTTCTAAAGTTGTCCTATCCAGCTCTAGCCAATAGAGCATTAGAACAGAACTCAAGTTAAGAAATAGAAGCACGTTTTTTTGGGTCTGCACTATTAGCTTAGCATTAGAAAACATGTATGATGCCATTCAGGTATACAATCAGGGCCATGATGACAGCAAAGTCAGTTGGAAAACAACAGATTTACTTCTGTCAATGGAACAGATGGGACTCAGTTTGAGTTATATCCAAAACTTTAGAAACAGTGGCACTTCTTGCTCTATTCATTTGGATTTAGACAGTTGGCTAACACAGACTTAGATAGAACTCAAACTGAGCTATTTTGGATAAAGCAACTTAGGAAACACTTATGCAAATGGTGCCATCCAAACCAACTATAGAAACAGGGCCCAGAAGTTGTATTAGGCAGTGAGTGACTGGGACTCTCCCTAATAGGGACCAGTTCAGTGTTTGTGGGTATGTTGAGAGGGAGGGAGGGACAAATGTAGATGGGGCATGCAGGTTAGAAAGGAGGTAGAGTAACAGGCAGTGCTAGAGTCACCACAATCTGCCAAAATAAGGGAGAAGGAAGACAGTAAGTAGAAAAAGGGAGGAGTCAGACATGAAGGAACTCTGGATAGAAAGAAAGAACCCAAGGGTAAAAGACAGAAAAATGATTAATTGTAATACATCACTTGTAAAGTGAAATTTCTCACAGAAATGGGCACAGGCAAACAGAAGGACAATAAACATACAGGCAGACAGACAAAGAACGGCAGGGGGCATTTGCAAGTATGTCACATGTTACTGGAGAATTCCAATGCTTATTCCATGCCAGGTAAGGTACAGTTGTACTTTTTCAGAAATGCTATATATTCATCTCTATCACAGACCAATTATATCCAGAACCAGATAAAACTACCATACTAAACAGGCGATTTCACATTTGACTGCATCCATAGAGAAATATAGTTGGATAGGGTAAAACATGGGGCATAAAATGACGTAAAATAAAAAGGTAAAGGCAGATGAGAAAATGCTAGCTCGCAGAATTGATGAAGCTGATAGATTAAGCCATACCCCCAGGTCTGGGCATTCCCTTGTGGACACAGGCTTAGACTGATGTGTACAGTGGTTGGCTTGTTTTGGTGATATTTCTGTCAGATTTCTTCTATCAATCTACCCTCCTTCAGCTTATATTGGGGAAAATGCATCTAGATATTGTATATGTCTACTATTAAGATATGAACTTTCATTAACACTTCCTACCTCTATACCTACTCCAGATTATTATTATGCATGTACAAGTAATCACATATGCTTCCTCTTTCCTCAACACCCCTCTGCCATCATCACTTTCATATTTGACTTCCTCATCAACTACTTTCTACTGTCACTCCATCCACTCCCACCATGTGCCATATTGGGGTACCTGGGTAACTGGCAGCTCTGCAGGGATACGTTTCTGCTCTATTCTGGGACCCTGTAGGGAGTGTATAAAATACCTAAGTATATTGCTCTGATGGTTCCATTCTGTGCTTAGAACTATCTACATGTGTTTCCAAAGCTGTATTTTGCTCTGCTTTATGATTTTATTTTATTCTGACTATCTGAGATATGATATTTGTTATCTGATTCCCCTGCATCAGCTTCTTTCAATGCTTTCCCTCCTCATAGCCCTCCTACTGGGGACTTTACTAGGAGGGTGATGAGCTCTACTATGTGAGTAGTTGGAGAATGAGCAGGAGGTGATTGAAAGGGTGGCTAGGTATATAGGGGCATTGAGCAGCTCTGATGTAGACTGAGCCACACCCTCTTATCCCCGACTGCTCCTTGTACTTAGGTCTGTAGACTTTATTTGGGGCTGACAACAGCGCCTAGCAGTGAGCCAGTGGCGGTATAGGGCGGTTTGGGGGAGGTATGCCACTGCAGGGACATGTCAGGATATAAATATATATATATATATATATATATATATATATATATATATATATATATATATTTGGCAGGTAATGTCTTTGTGATATCTCCATAGTCATCCCGATGGTTGTGGTATTAAAGAAATACCAAATAACTCCATTTACCCTGTTTGCAATTAGTTGATAATCTGCATAGTGCATCAATGACTGTGCCCTGTGTATTTCTTGATGTTTAATCCATAGCTGCACAAGGTGCGCTCCAGGGGCAATGCTGTTCATATCAAGAGAACCTGTATGTTACGCTACTGAGTAGCCAAGATTGGGAGTAAAAACCAGTGAAATGTATTGGGGATGTGATATGAAATCTCAGAAATATGAAATAGGTTAATTTTGAATCAAAGCCATAGCTATATTATCTGCTTGTAAGCCAAACTATTGCCTAGTAGGCTATGTCTTCATAAAATGCTAAAGGTACACTGTACAAAAAATGACGTCAAATAACGAAGGATTCCTCATCACAAAGTTGCCAGAGATCAGCCATTATTTTCACAGAGATGTTGGCATATTCAGAGCTTGCTTTGCACCACCATGCTGTCACCTGAGGGTTCTTGTAAAGACTACAGAGGCCTCCTGCTATATAATTAGCGCGGTGACTAGTGAGTACTACTCGTGAGATGAGTAGACTAGTGTATGGTTCACAGTCGCCACGGTGTAAGGGACAGGGAGGCCTTGCAATCTATTTTTGTTTGTGGCTCCTCTGCTATGGACTATTCCTGCTCACTATTCTAATGTAATAACAACAGTGTGTTTACTTTACTTATCAGTAAAGGAATTTTCACAATATATCTCATACTTTTGATTTTATTTGCAGATAGGACATTTCATCATTTGGAGCCCTATGGCAGATTAGCATTAGAGCATTTTAAGATTCAGAAATGCATCCCTGTAGCCTTTGTTTTAGAATTGTTCATTTTGAAACTACTATATATATATAGTACAGGTTTTATCTCAGTGGGTTATGGTACAATTGGATCATATTTTCTCTATTTGAACAAAGTATTCACTGTCAAAGATCTCTATGGAGAAATCTGTGCTAAAGTGTGTGTTGCCATATGTGCAGTTTTGTAAATCAGAGGAGGTTGAAGTGTAAGGCCACCTTGTGGAACTGCTACATTCTTTTCTGTGTAAAATTTTTAGTTTACATTGAAATAATGCTATCTCAGAATATGTATCTACTATTGGTGATGAAAGATTAAATTGATTACTCCTTTCATTATATAAACGATTTTGTGGAACATTGAAAACATGTATGTACACCGAGGTACTAACACTGTGCTCCCCCTGTACAGAGAGGTGGAGTGATCTGGCCGGTTTGCTGACCACTGGCCTGTGACGAGGTACAGACTATTACAAGTGATTGGCAGTTGGGTGTGTGTGCGTGGGGGGGGGGGGCGGGGAGGCAGAGCAGGCTCCTGGCAATCTGAGACAGTGTACACTCATAATGACACACCTGTTGACTATGGCATTGAACATTGAATAAGACAGGTCTCTGTGGCAGCTGAGTGAGGTGCATGCAGAATGGACAGTCTACAGACTATTAGTACTTAGCTGCAGTGGGTAGTTCAGGTTGAATTTGTGCTATATACTACCAAAATCCCAGATGATAGTATGCCCTATCTGTCTCACCAACTGAAACTAGACACAAGATTACAAGTCGCTGCGCCATGTCTCACAGGACTATTCTCTATACTATTGTATTAAAATCTACAACACTATGGTTTTATTACAGTGGTTCATTCCGGGGGTTCAATTTTTACAAAGATCCCGGGTAGATTCAACAGTTTTTTACAGTGTATCTAAATGTTGTAAGCCCCCTTATTATTGTCTTTTAACCTCAGCTCTCCCTCTGCATCATCCAGAGATAAACACCATGGGTGATCCAATAATCAGAGCTGCTTCTTGGTCCTAAAGCCCAACTCCAGGGCTGGTTCCCGCTGAATGACCTGCTGAATGACCACTGTCCAACCATTAACCCACTTATAGGGCTCCTCTGTCCTGGGCTCAATCACCTCACCTTCTGCCTTACTAGGCATCATTTCATTATTATTAGTTAGGATGTCGGACCCATCAGTGTCCAGGCAATGGATGTGAAAGAGATTTTATGACAGAATCCCTATTGTTTTTTTTTCACATTTGATCAGTTCCAATGCTTGATGTTTGAGCACTTTTATCACCAAGGTTGTGACAGTGATCACCAATGCAAATCAACAGCAAGAATGTTCGAATGGACCTGTCTATCAATTGCGATGGCTTTTAACCATTTTAGCTTCTCTAGATGGCATGCGGTTATTGGCAACTTTTGTACACCTGCCTCTTTTTTTTGCATTGAGGGAATAAAAGTGGCAGTACAGGTGTAGCATACAAGTGTATAATTTGACATATGCCATCCTTTAAAATAGGAAAAAATTATATACAGATTACTCACGTATTTCAATAATAAAGGTTGTCAGAGAAGGTCAGTTACAAAGCCATCATTATCTTAGTCTAAAGAAAATGATCAAACTGCTGTTGTTACCATACAAAAGTTTACATTCACTGCTACACCATTGGACAGGTGCCACTGAATCGTTGTCCTACACGTTATTTCAATCCATGATATTTCATTACCACATTTTCTATGTGATACCTTCTTTGATAAAGGAACCTCTAAAAAGGTAACTTTTCCTTAAAACAAATAGGTTCTGTGTTTTACATTCTGCGATGACAAAACATACTGTTTTCTTTGTAAAGGTTGTTCTTCATTTTTCCTCTCAAAAATGTAAGAGGAATATATATGGTTAACTGAGAAATGAAATTGAACTCATAATACACAAAAGCTAAACAGTGTTACTGTCTGGAAATCTGCCATCATATTTGGAGAAAACAGAAAGACAATTACAGAGAATGAGGGAAACGTTTAGATGGGTCGATTAAAAGAGCGTGAAGTAGAGAAAAAAGACGAATGGCAGAAAACGCATACGGTTACTCATAAGCAGGACACAGAAAAGAGAGGTGACCTTCTGTATCCAGGACGTTTGAGTATATCATAGGACTCATAGATCAAAGAGAGGCAATAGAGAAGAAGGAGAACAGTACATCCCTGTCAGTGCCAGGATGATTAGGATATACTTACAGAGTCAGAAGTCTGAAGGAAAGGCAGGGGTCGAGCTGGGTGCCCTGTGAGGTTGTCTCTGGTCAGTAAGACAAGCACATGATTACAGAATCTTAGTTACAGGACTGCAATTCAGCTCTGTTCTCTAGCCATGGTTGGGGGGGGGGGTCCTGGAGGGAGAGCTCAAGGGAAGGCCAAAATGCCATTAGTATTTGTCTGTATCTTTCTCTTCTTGATCTTTATGAGGTTTAAAAGAATGCCTGGTATAATGGTTCACATTACAAACATGTTACACTATCACATAGATATATCTATTTATTAACGTGGTTCCATCTAGAGGGGAAAAACACTTTAAAAGAGAAATCACTAGAATTCTTCAAATACCCATGTATCAAATCCCGCAGTGAGGAGCAACAATGCTTCAAGGAATTCTAAAGGTGGTCTGACTATTGCCTTGGACAAGGAGAAGCACCCACCATCACCATGACATTGTAATGCTCATGAACATAATCTTTTGACAGTACAATGTATGAGAGTGATTCTTCTATCCTACAGGCTTGAGTACCTCCCAAGGGTTTAACTAAATGCGACAATAATTACCTGTTTGTGTCTGATTGCCTCAACATTCTCACAAAAGTCATTTTGTGTTTCTATAAGAAAGGGGCAAAGGGAGGATAGGAAGGATAAGATTGTGCCAGAGACTTACTTCGCTGCCAACCTCATGGTTAGAAAAGGTTGTTAAATTGACCAAATTTAGGCCTGTAATCACAATCTGTATGGGCAGAAATTCGATGAGTGATTTGGACACTCAAAGATAGCCACCTTGGGGGTAGGCTGATGTGAGTGGAGATGTTGGGGAAGGTGAAATATCCATTGAGAAGCCATGCAGGTGAGAGACTATGCAGAGAGACAAAGGGAGTGAATGAGTGAGTGAGTAATAGATGTTTAACGCCATTTCAACAGCTAATGTCATAATCATGGTGAGAAATACATAGAGAAATGTATCAGTGCCCACGCATATGTGCATCACACACAGGGACAGGAAAGAGAAGAGATAATCCCGAGAGATAGACAAGTAGAGAGAGAACAAAATTTACAGACATAAAGGGATCATTGTAGAAGATGGAGACCAGCCGATAAAAGGGGGAAGGATGTAAAAAAAAATATAGTAGTGCAGAAAGATCTATATGAAAAAAAACTAGGAATCAGGATGTGAAAAAAGAGAGATAGGCAAAATAAATAAATCTCTACATACTGAAAAATAACCTGTAACGGGCTTTGCCCCCCCCCCATCACATACAGATCATATCAATAACCACTAAGAACCACCAAACTGAATGAGCCATCTCCAATATGGCTGCATTTGTATATAGAGAAATATATTTGGGCCAGATAAAATTGGGCATAAAATAAATGTGATGGAGAAAAGGCAATGGCAAAGGAGATAACCTTTGCCTGGGGAATCGATGAAGCTGATAGATTAAGCCCAACCCCCCAGTCTTGGCATTCCCTTGTGGACACATAGTGATCTAGTTGGTCAGACTGCTGTGGATGGATAGTGGTTGGCTTCCCTTGGTTATGTTACTCATAGTTTGTGAAGTATATTCTTTCTCCTAGTTTGTTCTACTTCAGCCAATACCTCTCCCACCTTTCTGTCTGTAAAACCAAGCATTTTGTATTATCTGATTTGCCTTTATCACTTTTTCTTCTGTAAATCAGGAAGTTATATTGTCATTATTCTGTAATCAGCTCTATTGAGAGACTAGAGAGTGAAGCGAACAGTATATTGCCGCCAATATGAGATACAAAACTCAGTTTAAAAACACTGACTCACATCTGCTCCATAGTATATATTGGGGAATACACAAATGTTCATCCCTCATATGATTTCATGATTTTGTATATCCCCTGACATCTTCTGTCACTACCCTCCCTCCACAGATCCCTCTGACGGTGGGCCATGCAGTAAGGGTGATCAACTGTGCTATGTGACTGGTTGGTTTGAGTGGCAGAGTGAGCAGAAGGTGATTGATGGGGTGGTTAGGTAGACAGCAGTATTGAGCAGCTCTGATGTTTTCTAAGCTTCTCCTTCTTATCCCCTAATACTCCTTATACATAGGGCTGCGGACTTAACTTTGGGCTGACAGGGCCAGCTAGCAATGAGGCCATGGGGGGTTAGGGGTAGAAGGACAGTTACTGCAGGGGTAGTGTCAGTACTTGTGGCATGTAGTGCCTGTGTTTGCACTTATTGCACTTATTGCACTTAATCTTTAAGGCTGGTATAGTGCTTTAAAACAGTGTGCAATTTCTCATCGTGCTACCAGAATCCAGCCACGGCAGATGACTTACTAAGAGACATTTTGTATATCAAAATTTGAAATTTGATAAAAGTCATGAATCTGCTAAAGTGGGTGCAGTCATGAGAGGCAATACAGGATGTCCATAGATGAAATATTTTCATAAACTATGTAGTTCCTTTACTCGATCACACCTAGCCTTTCAAGCAGCACATCATTATGTTAATACAGTAAGAACCAGGAGGTCGATATGCATCCAAAAGAGTTTTAATGATGCAGAAATTGGTTTTGGTTCTGATGTAATATTCCCTCCTGGTTGATTCAATGCCCATCAACCATACATTTTGGCAATGGTGATTCAGCAGCAAACCCATAAATTCCATAACCATTTTGTGGGTTGACGTTTCAAGGGTAATCTACCTTGTAGTTGAGCCAATGGTCTGAGCTACCTCCCTCCCTTTTCAACTAATAAGACCCGCTCCCTACCCTAAAAGCCTAACCCCTGCTCATCCTATCCCCTGGATGACCGCTGTTTACCTATTAACCCACTTTTAGGGCCCCTGGGGCCTGCTGGTGATCGCCTCACTTTATATCTTTGTCAGCATTTGCTAAGATGACTGAGTTAGGGCATTCAGTCAAACGATAATAAATCAAAAGGATGACCCTAACTTCTTTTATTTCACTGAGGTCTGTTGATTTTATGATGCAAACTATATAGTCATATTCAGATTGAGAAAACCAGTTGCTTGGATTTTGATGTACTTCATAACATACATCTACTTAATAAATTTAGAATAAGATAATCACACAGCCATAGTCCTTAGAATTTGAAAGTAACTTAAGGATAAAAAAGGGTTATTGATTTTAGTTACCCCTTGTTTGATTAGCTGATAAGATTCATGGGGTGCATTTAGAAGAAAAAGCCCTATTTTGAAATAATCATGTATTCCAGAGTAACATATGCCTAATACTTTACTTTAGAAATGATATAAAAATATCAGTATGTTAGATTTCCTCAGATAAACCTTGGATACTAACGAAAATTGCGATTCCACATGTGAATCACCCTCCTCACACGGGTAGCAGCTTCAACTGTCTCATACGCAACACTCCCTAATAGTACTTTGTGGCCTTTTAACAATGTTTAATAGGTGCAGGACTCAATCATTAGATGTTCCCGAAATGTTACCACAACACATATCGGCCCAACATTTTCTTCTGATATCAAAAGTCGGCCTGATTCATGATAATGTACCTGCTGTGGAAGTTAGAGTCTTGTATCCTGCTCCGGGGCAATATCCATTAGTAAAGTAACAGAGGCAGGGGGAGAAGTCTGTAGACGAAGCTTAACCAGAAAGACAAAGCTCCCAGCCACCTCCTGCACGCCTGAAACACCCTTGTTGTTGTAATCCTAAAGAAGACTGTGAGGTCTAGGATACGCCCCCACCCATCCTCTCTAACCCTGAAGGGGCTGTGAGGCCCCTAAGTCCCTCAAAATCGTCGGTTTTGAGACATAGGGCCTAGGTCAAGTCCCTAACTGTTGAACAGTCCCTATATCACAAAGCCTTTTGCTACATAGGGGCTATGCCATGTCTTTAAATCACAAAAAAAAATATTAAAATGGCCCCTAAATCACAAAATCATTATTTCAACCCACACTGACCTGCTTTGACGCAATTCACATATCTTGTGTGCAAAACGAGAATTATTTCCCTAACAACCTGGCAAGCTTCCTTCACTCCTCCCTAGATGGTGCAGAATGTAGTTCTCCCTCTTAAAAAAAAGATGGTGCTACTGTCGCACCTCACTGAAATAATTTCCCCTGTTACTTTCTTTTCATTTTGTTCTCACAAGAGGTCTTTCCATGAAGTGTGGGTATCTAATGGTAAAGTTTGGTAGAAAATGCCGTCATAAAGGAATGTAATGTTACAATATGCCGCCATAAGAAAAGAAATTCAGTGATAAGAATATGCAGTCTTAAAAGAAATAGGTAAAAAATCCCGTCATAAGAAAATGTTGGGTACAAAATGCTGTCAATGACGTCATAAGAAAATGCTCAGGAGAAAATGCCGTCATAAGAAAATGATCAGTATAAAATGCTGTCATAAGAAAATGTCGAGTAGAAAATGCTGTCATAAGAAAATATTCGGTAGAAAATGTTAATATGCCATCATAAGAAAAGAAATGCTGTCATAAGAAAATGTTAGGGAGGGAAGGGGTATCTGAGGGTGGTGGGGGTGGGGGTAGGGGTGTAGCGGTGTATAAATGTACACACAATGTTTGGTACGGACAATGATGTCACGGAACTTCCAGTTATCCTCGGCAAAAGGATGTTAAGGAAATTTGTCACAACACGGGACCCAAATAGCCCATCTTTGGCTTATTTGACCTATTATACCCAGACTATGTCCACTTTGACCTGTTTTGACCGATTCTGACCTAATTTGAACAATTTGACCCAGTTAGCCTATTTTGGATCAGTTTAACCTGTTCTCCCCAGAATTGATCCTTTTTGACCTATGGCTACTTGGTATGGGAACAATAGAGAATGAAAACAACATCGATAATCCATTTGAAGGATAGGGGTTTTGAGAGATAGTAACTTTTTGAAACATAGGGGCCTGACATGTCCCTATCTCACAAATGGTCCCTAAACCACAAATATTTCTCAGATAGGGGCCAAATAGACATGGCCCCTACATCTCAAAATTGTTTGAGATAGGGAGTTTTTGCAGGTTAGGCACTTACGGTGGGCTCTAAATCTCAAACGGCCCCTATCCCACAATCTCTTGAGGGATAGGGACGTTCTGAGACTTAGGGGCCTCACAGGGTCTGCATGAAGCATCAAAACTTTATGCGCTTTCCCATAGTGATGTATATATATATATATATATATATATATATATATATATATATATATATGAATCTCAGGGTTACATACATGTATGCAGGAATCATCTCGAGCATAGGGGATGATGTGCTTATATTGCCAGCATAACATTGATCATTGTATCATAAAGACAAGGGAAACATTAGCCTGGAGTCACCATGCGGTGCCTAAAGGGTTATTGTAGCAGGTGGATATTATCAGAACCTTGCTACCTGTCTATCTCTTTGTTAGACTTCAAACGAAAGATAGCTTAAAAGCTTAGACAGCTAGGTTTATACGTCTGCAGCATTTGTTCATATCGGATTTTGAAATGTCCTTTGAAAACTTCCCTTTAAGTTAAGGTAACTAGCTCAACGAACTTTGATTGTTATCCCGGAGAGTGAAATCAAGCTGCACCAGCAAGAAGAATGGGGGGAAAGGAAAATATAATTATACAGGAAACAAAAAAGAAGAACAGGAGGAGGAAAAGTAGTCTATTGACACTAGTTATTCTACCTGTCCTTAAACACACTTTGAACTCTACCCATAAATGAATAGAATCAGGTTTGGCATAATATATCATAAACAAAATTTATACTTATTACCCTATACAAAAAATAGGTTATCACACCGCTGGTTATAAATGATCAATTATTGACTGCTTCAAAGTGCAGTACCCTTGGGGTACCAGATGAAGCAAAATGTTCAGGCTGTGAAGCAGTTTGGAAAGTGCCAGCTAACTCGACCTGCTAACTAGAAATCATAATATAATTATTTTCATGAAAGAATATTTAATTCCCTATTTGACCAGCATTGATTTTTCTCTATTGACGTTTTATTTAACATATTTTTTGGTTAATGTTTTTTTAACCTCAAAATTCGTCATTCAGCCTGCTATTGCCGCCATCTTGGATACCGTTTCAAAGAAATTGGCACCTCCCCTGCTTTTATTTGTCAGGGAATCTGCCAGCCAATATTAAATCTAAATTCTATGTACTGATACCTTTAATTTGGTAGGTCGTACAATAAAATCGGACTGGTAGTCCCAGAGATAGGCCCCTTTTTACTGAAAAACTTTGCTCCAAGAGAATCTGCTGGGAGAGTGTAAAATTGTTTGATGTTGCTATGATACTGGTTGCTAAGTTAAGCGCTACTAAGATAAGCGCATCCAAAGTAAGACACTAGGGGGTGGCACTGGGGCTTGCACTTAGGTCTAGGCCTACTTGCTACAGGCTTCAAAATTATGGAGGTGTTTGCCCCAAACTCTAGTGGCGAAGCCACTAGTTACACTATATTAAAAAAGGCATTATTAGATCGCTGGTGATGAAGTAGAAATTACTGACTGCTTTAGCCCAGAGTACATGTGAGGTACCAGATGAAGCAAAATTTTCAGGCTATGAAGCAGTTAGGAAAGTCTGAGTTAACTCTATTTTTCTCTTTATTTCTCTCAAATGTTATATTTTCAGGCTTTGATATATGCTTTACTCCCACTCAATCCCATTTTTCTTTAGAAAAAAAAATATGAATGTAACCGAAAAGTCATTATTAACACACGTAGCCTCGACATAGGACCTAGCAACATGAGTAAAACAAAACAGAGAAAACCGCCATTGTTTTCTAATGGTTCAAACCATTAAAATAAGCATTTCTCAAAACATTGATGTGCAAATAATGCATGATGAAGTTTTTATCTATGCATGCTATCAACCCCTGAAATATAATGTTGAAATAAAATGAAATGACTGAGATATTTAACCCTAAACATTTGAACTGAGCCCTTCCGAGAGAATCAGCTTGGAGAGTTGCGTCACCATCATGATTTATGATGCAACATCACGTCACTTAGCAACGTCATTTCACCTAGCAACGTCACATCACTAGGCAACGTCAGCAGCACCGTGACACAGGCTAGAGTTTGCCGTCATCAGGGGGCACAGTTTGCTGTCATCAGGGGGCACAGTTTGCCGTGACCAGGGGCACAGTTTGCTGTGACCAGAGGGCACAGTTTGCTGTGACCAGGAGGCACAATTTATCACTGGTGGTATTGCCCCAAACTCTAGTGGCGAAGCCACTAGTATGCACCTAAGAATTTGCATAGAACATGAAAGTGGATGCTTCAGCACCTCTTCAACATGCAGAAAGAACATTAGCATGAACAGGGCTACAGGAAGAAAAAACTGCTCTACCTGATGCCTCTGAGATCATGGTTCGCTCATGCAATGGTGAGTCCTGGGGATTCTGCAGGGATTCATCGATCGTATTGTGTCCTTGAAGGCTTCTGCAATAAAATCACCCATTCGAGGAGGAGCCTGTCCAGTGTGTGGGGAGGGCTGTGAAAGATGGAGTTCATAAAAGGAGGAGGATGAGATATGTTGATAATGGAGCACCATGTAGTAAAGATATGTGTGGTAGGGACAGGGATTATAGTGATCTACTCCAATAAAGAAGACCAAGAGGTGTTTTGTGTGGCAATTCAGAGTTGGGGTTCATGTACTTGTTCAGTCTACAATAGACTCATGAAGAGCACTCCTTCCGAATATCCCTGGCTGCTGTTCTTCTTTTTCTCTGTCGGTAATTGAGCTCTCCAGTAGGGGAATCCAGAAAAGCCTTGACAACAGCCAGGAAGTAGGGCTGCTGAATGGCGCATACGTCCTGCGATCGGGTGGGCAAAAAGTGCACCAGGCCATCCCAAATCAGCCCAAGAGAATCAAGGCAAAGGGTCCCCGGCTATCTGAGGGACTTTCTAGGCTATCGTAAGTGGATGGTCTTTTGTGGATACTCCCCGCCTATCATTGCTTCTAACAAAGGCTGGGATTGGTTCAGAACAGGCGAGCGTGGCAAAAACGGTGTGTTTTGGCTCTGCCCATTGGATGAATGATGACGGGTTGGTGATGGTTACTGCTGATAGGCTAACTATCAGTAGTTAACTGCTTCCCTTGCCCAGCAGGGCCAATTCATGTACATAGGAGTAGGCCCTCAGTATGAGCCAATGTATACATAGCACATTTGGTTACTTTTTTTCAGGGTGAGTGCTGAGCCAATTGCCCTAATTGGTCATTGTTAAGAAAACGAAGCACTATGCGAATTGCGTACTTAGCAATTATTAACTCCAATATGAAATAACCTCTCTCATTATCCATATAGATCTAACATATCTATTAAGTGAGAATTATGCCATGCATTGAAAATTCTCAGACTTTTTTTTTCTGGTATAATTTCTTTTATTGCAGTAACATTTTTACTTGGCGATAAAGAAACAAGAGAGACCAAAATGAAAGCTTGGGAAGTGTCAATGAGTGTCAGAGTGCTAGGGTTGACTGATGTAGTTTAGGCGACCACCCTAAAGTAACTATATCATTACAGATATGCTAGACATTGTAAATTCAAGCGTTTGTTTTCCAGCCTTAAGCATTGAACACCAAGTCTGGCACGAGGTAAAACAAGAACTTGCCATATCTCCAGGTAGTCCCTGTCACCTCATTTTTGCAGAGGACAACAGCAAATTAGGATCTTGTGTGTCAGTATAAGAACTAACTACCGTCCACTCTTTTTTGGAAATTGAAAAGAAATTTCTTCAAGCCTGACTAGTCCCTAATGTAAGCAGCGTCTGATAGAACTCCCTGATAATTGAATAGCAAGTGTTATAGTATTGTGGCTATTGTGATGTCAGATCCCAATAAGTGCATGGTTGAGTGTTACAGGGTGGTTGAGGTACATAAATGGGGCATGTTTCTTATTGACCGTTCTGGCCAATCATGGCCATTTTGACACAGAGACTGTTTGATGTTGCAGACTGTTGTAAAACAGTCAATATCTCCTTTTTCAAAGTCATCACGACAGAAGGAAGTTGCAATATCTTGCGAGAGTGATCATTAGCTTTAAACAAACACATGAATCACATCGAACCATTTGTAGGGGCCAGCTCTGGCTGTGAGTCCATGGCGGTATGCTATCTGTCGCCGTTCTGGTTGCACCAGCCCCCATGGGCTGGTCAGCCAGTGAACACTGCCCCCTTGTGTTATACCGATCCAGATGTAGGTGGAAGGTAGAGAACGTCAGGTCTGGGGATGTAGCTCAGTGGTAGAGTGCTCACTTGCAAGTTGAGAGGTCCTGGGTTTGAAACCCATGTTTCCAAGTATGTTTTCCCCGACCTCTACATTTGAAATGTCATGGAGAAACCGGGAGTCGAACCCGGGACCCTCCAACCTGCAGGTGGAAGCTCTACCGCTGAGCTACTTCCCCGTCTGACATTCTCTACCTTCCACCTACACCTGGATCGGTATGACACACACATAGGGGCAGCTACCACTGGATGCCAACCCCTGGGGGCTGCCACATCCAGAACGGGGCTGCTGGCCTTACGGCAGAGCTGGCCCCTACACATATAACAAGTTCATTGGGGTACAAATTATTTTTGTCTATTCTTATAAATCGATCACCCTCTGTTATCCCTATTAAGAACCCCAGTAAGCAACAAAAGGAATCCCTCACTCACCAAGAGTCATGAGGAGGCAAGTTAAAAGGACCGTCTAGGGGGACTAGTACCAATTCTGGCCACCAGGGGGACACCACTATGCCCTGAAAGGGGGAAAATATACAAAAAAATGTTATACACTACTTTTTTATGTAGATTACAGTAGTCCTAGAGGGAACTTCTCACTTTTGAGGAAAACCTTCCAAATTTGGAATGTAAATAGAAAATGTTTTTCGGCATTTTGGGGCAGTGCTTTTATGATATTGGTTGCCATGGAAACATTATTTTTACTAAAAATAGAGGAATCAAACAAGCCTATTTGTAGCCACAACCACAAGGATGGATGTGTTGAAAAAATGGTAAAAATTTCGATTATCAGATCAGTTTTTATGAGAAAAAGAATGTGAAAAATATGACAATTTCCCTAATTTGCATAATTATGCTAATTATACATATCATCTGAGATATCTTGTGAAATATACAAGTTAGACCTAATTTGTGATTTGGATGGGTCAGCAACCATGTATGTTCATAGAGCCGTAACTCTAAAACTAGCAGAGATATTTTCTCATGTAATACATCATTGGAAAGTTTGAAGCCCGAATTTAAAAATGGACTTTTTCCCTGAACGATATACATATGATTTATCAGCCTAATCCTACTGAAAAGCACCTTGACTGGCGATTGGCAATCACTCGTGATATGCAACAATGTGAGAGCCCCTTTAGTGACAGTTACGATGTCCACACCAAATATGGCCCCACCAAGTATTTTAAGATCACAACGGGTACGGCAACGTGTAAGCCTAGAATGATAGGAAATGGTAGGCTAGACATTGTCATACACATTACAAGTAGGCAAATCTTAACCTCTCTAATGCAAGATTATCAAAAGGGTCTTTGATTTGGAGGAATGCTGGAACGTTTGAATTGTTACAAAAGGCTTTGACTTAAGATCTTAACAGAAACAAGTTTTTTACCTAAATGATGCGATACACAGGTGATATTTTTTGAGAAACATTATACAAAAGTACTAGTGAGTAGGATCTGCCAGCTGCAGAAACTGGATATAATATGGAGGTTGGACCGAAGACCATGCAGTCACATATAATACAGATTATCGATAGGCGTAGTGCTTTACCATAATATACCCTGTACTGCCTTCCACAGGTTAAGTCTTGAAAAAAAAACGCGACAAAGATACTTCCCTGCACTTGCCCTTACCAATTCCTAGCCTCTTCAGCCTTAGCCAACTGGGACCCGGGTACTCAATGTCCATTTGTACATCTGTGACATGTACTGGGAAAGGGGGTCTTATTGCGCCCTGCACTAAGACCCCTTTTCGCAGATCGTGTCTGTGTTTCGAAAAGTTGAAGTCAATTCAATGAGATTCACCTGGGACTTAGATAATAGCTCTGGAACGATTTTGTGATTATATTATATATTGGGTGATGATATATAAGCAAATAAATTGGTTTTAAATAAAGGATTTCAACAATATTTACTGGTTTTGAAGGCATAGACTCGTCCCGGTTTGTTTTGATCCGCCATGACACCTTGCTCGACGAAATTGGTCACGTGATACGGATCTAGCCGCTACTTTTAGTTTCGATATAAATGTTCCTTGCGCAGGGCAATATCTTCTTTTTTAACATGGAGCTAACACTTAGATATACCTTAAACCATTCATAACACATTATTTAACTAGTTCAATCATTCTTTTTTGGCGTAAAACTTCTGATAACCATACCTAAATACAAAACTAATTAGCTCTGTATAAATTTCAAAATGGCGCCGCTGGATATGCGAGGATCATATTCCAGCCCCCCTTTTAATACGGAGTAAGTAGTACTAATGTATAGTGTCGTCGATATTAGTCATATAATAATGCCATTTAGTGGATTGTTTCCTGCTGTAAGGTTACCATGATCTATGATCCGGCCTCCAATACATGTTGTTTAAAGGTGTTTGTTATCTTTGATGTCTTGTCTAAGCATCAATAATAGTCTAATGTCAATTGAAAATCAATATAAAACACGCTGAAATTCATGAATGGTTTTATCAGAGCTCATTCTATAAAAAGTAGCATGCAGGTTATCTTCAGATTCCCAGTGCACAATTGTATAAAATACAAGTCTGCTGATGCCACAGCTACTCTATATTTTCATGTTTCATGAGGCCAAATTAGGGTTTACAGTCGCCAAACTAGAGTATCAAATGCCATTTTATGGCATGTATAGGTACTGTCACCACCTAGGCACTAAGGACCACCACTGGCTACATGACCCACCCTACAACTATAGCACTATATCCTAGCAGTGCCAAATTGTGAAGAAAGCAAGTATGATACTTTAGATAGATAGAAAAAATGACTAAGGTTCTACTATTGTGTGGTCTGTGTGGATGTGATTTACTCATGTAAAAATAAATTGAAAGTGAGGAAAATAATTTCTGTACTCCATCGCTTCTGTTGAAACCATTCCTTATTCTGTGATGAAACTTTATCATAACATAGATTCAATCACCATCACTTCCCAGTTAAATAACACATTGAGCTTAATGCTACCCTACCTAACCCCAGCAGTAGACCATTAACAGAGGCCCTTACCAACTATTTAACTAACCAAAGCCTATCCTCCAGGACTCATTATGCTTATTGATTGCAGTCACTATGGATCCCTAACTAGATTCAGTATGGAAATTAGGGAAACTTGTTAACTTGGCGATAGTTCAAAATACGTACACGGTTCCAAAATCTCCAAACTCTGAGGCATTTGAAGCCACTACTACATCCTTTGTGCGTACCCATTTATAAGCATGTACTCATCTGAAACCCTGCTACGTTTGCTTTTATATTTTTCCATTACTTTAAAATACCATGCATGCTTTCTCCACAATTTGGCACTCATATAGGATGTAGACGGGGGTCATGTAGCCAGGCTAGGCCTTGCCATGTGGGTGCTGAAGACAAACAACCTCTATACATGTACATAGTCTCCTTAACAGCATAAAGTGCCATTTGATATCCTTGGTTGGTGAACATGAGATCAAACTTGGCATCATGGCATGCATAAACTGTACAATAGCTGTGGCATCAGCAGGCATTTTATATTGATACAGTATCTAAATGCACTATAGAAATTCACCCCTGAATTTCCGTTACTCTATGCGATTGGCGTGCAAAGCCTGTTTTATGGGGTGGAAGGGGTTAACTGAAACTCAGGGGATACAATTCGGGGGATAAAGGAAAAAAGAGAAAACAAGGTGAAACTAAAAAAAAAAAGGTCTGTAATGATTTATTACTAGGCTGCTTTTCACCATGGGAATTATTAGCTAGGTCCCTTTGACCTTTCACAGTTCCACATTATTTTGCATATTTGCCATTTTGATGCACCAATGGAGTGGCATCGCAACTGGAATCTTTACCAATATCGCATCGGTATATGCATAGACTGCAGAGGCCATTTGCGAAAACCAACTACTAACTCAGAATGATCAATGGACACGGCACTATAGTGAGCCACTTATCAGCACAGCATTCATAGACCTTGATCACGAATAGGCATAATGCTTTATTGGTTGATAGTTGCTTTTAGGTGTTTCAGTTCGAAATAGGCAGAAGCTTGCATTTGATAAGTTTATGTCACACTTTTTTTTTAGTAAAGACATAGATAAAATAACTTAACAAACCATAAGAAATAACTATTTGATCTACCAGAGATCCTTGTAAAACTGAACAATGACCCACCATAATTACATAGCGATGAAGCAGTGTATTTTCTACAATGACGCAGAGCAGCACACACTGTGGTATGATGAATCTCCTTGAAAATATTGATGGATCTCTGGCAGATTTGGGACAATGATTCTACTGTTTAAACGACATTTTTACAGTGCAGGTTTAAACTATGCAGTGACTTAATATATACTTTTGCACGGTCTGAGCCTACTTCACAATGTAACCCTTAAAGAACTGATCTACCCATCAGTTGATAGATTGGCGAAGGAGTCATCAGGGACCTGAGCTGAATTGACAGTGATTGTGTGTGAAGAGACTAAGGGGACCGTGAAGGTTAACTTAGCATTCACCCTGGAACCTAGCACTCCAATATGGCTTTCTAGATACTTAGCTTTTTTTTTAGATTTCCACTTAAAAGGTGTATATTATGGTATGGTTTTCCTATCTACCCCTAGTATTACATAGAGATGGAAACAACCATGACTCCATGCATGCAGCATGCTTTCTGCCTCGTCGTGAAATAGTAATGGGGAAACAGTTATAAAGCATGATGTGATTTCCAAGGATTTCAGAGAGAGAGAGAGAGAGAGAGAGAGAGAGAGAGAGAGACAGAGAGATTTTCTTGATGTTGAAGACATGCATTGTCTAGAATACACCAATTTAACAATGGAAAAACGTGTATTGGCTCTTTAATCGCATTTCATGCATGTGTAGGGGCCAGCTCTGCCATACAAAGCCAGCTGCCCCGTTCCGTGTGTACCAGCCTAGTCACCTGGCACCTGGTGGTAGCTGCCCCTATGTGTGTCATACTGATCCAGGTGAAGATGGAAGGTAGAGAATGTCAGACGGGGAAGTAGCAGTAAGCTCAGCGCTAGAGCTACCGCCTGCAGGTTGGAGGGTCCCGGGTTCTACTCCCAGTTTCTCCAGGACATTTTCCGCCGACCTCTACACATGTTTGACATCAAATATCTTAGAAATAAGAAGATACCCAGCAATTCCATTTTGATTTCTGAATTCACCACCCTTGAACCCACCAATATCAGTTGGTTTTATCCCATGCTCTGTGGTGGTTCCCCAGTGTAATGAATGTTCCCTGTCGAATATCATGAAGATGAAAGGATTTGTAATAAATAGTTAATAAAAAAGGGCAATATTTGATCTACATACTCCTTGGGGTCAGGATAATTAACAATCCAAGAACAGGGGTAGACCTGTTTAAGTGTATTTGTGTCTGGTCAACTCTGACGGACACACACTATAGTGTAATTTACATATACATGGAGATATGTGGTACACCCCTGAAGGGTGTTTTATAAAAGCTAACCACATAAAATTGCAAATCTTTTTTTTTGGATCTGAAGGTAATTCAGTAGAAAACTGGTGTGTCTACATCATTTCTAATGTCAATTAGGCTTATGTTACACAGGGAATGCATGATTACCCAATATAATTATAAAAAGGCATTAGTTCGCCCCTGGTCCCCACCCCCCTAGAATAAGCTTGACTTTGCCAGGAACAGATAAACCAAAAAAGGCTAGATGAAAGCAAGTACTTTTTTCAAAGTTAACTTGATTTTTCTTCTTAAATTTACCAATAATTCTCACTGCCTGGTTATCAATTTACCTTACTCTAATCAAACTCTCTTTAAATTGAATTCTATTTTATAAAAGAAAATCATTTCAAATACAATCTCTACATAGAAGGCCTATGGCCTACATGATGACACAACTGACAAAAATCCGCCATTTTCTTTTACAAAAACAGATCGTTGAAATATCTAGGTTTAAACTACTGAATGGAGCACCTCCGAGAGAATCAGCTTGGAGAGTAGTTGCTACTATCATATTTTATGACGCAACATCATGATCATGTATCTTAGCAACGTCATGTCACCTGGTAATGTCACGTCACTAAGCGACGTCATTGAGCCGCAGTTTGCTGACAAAACAGGCTGTAATCTGCCAACAAATCAGGCTGCAGTTTGCCGACAAAACAGGCTGTAATTTGCTCACAATACCAGCTTTGATTTGCAGACAATACTAATGCAATATAGCATAAATATGACAGCCCAAGGTTTGTATATTGATGAATTTTGCATGAGCCAAAGGCGAGTGCAATTTCGTCAATATACAAACCGTGGGCTGTTATATTTATGCCATAATGCGTTTGTACCACCTTTTCCTCTATAATAACAATGTTTTGTATTGAATCCAACCATGACATGTCGAGATATTAAAACATACACATCCTTAGACATTCTAGATGATCCCTCCATGCTTATTATGTCCAATATATTCAAAATAAAGAAGAATCCAATGATTTTTTTATCTTAAGCGAGTCACGATCTGAAATTTTCAGCGTCTTCCTCTTACTACGAGAACTTACCTCCACATCCTACATCCACATCCAGGCCACTGACACACTTTCGTCAGACATGGAGGCGGTTGGGAATGGCCAGACCGTGACTCTTTTACGATAGAAAAATCAATGGATTCTTCTTTATTGTTAATATTATGGACTCATTAGGCATGGAGGGATCATCTGGAATGTCTAAGGATGTATTCTTTTTAATAACAAGACATGTCATGGTTGGATTCAATACAAACAGTGGGTGTAAACACATGACTACCACTTCAGGTTAGAATTTATCTATTTTCGCATTGGATTTCATCACCGTTCAGTGTGGCATAATGGCTATAAGGCTACTGCCTACCTCCACTGCAGCCAGGGTTCAATACTCCAATTTTTGACATTGAAACAATCATGAGACTGAATTTGTATGTCTGCCAGCACTTTCCAAAAATATTCCAACTTGACCTGGAAAAAGTATATCCAAAAATCCAAAAAAAGCACATGTGCATATATGCTCTCATAAGGCACTGGTAGAAGAGGGCATAACAGTAAGGGAGGAATAGTGGTATAAAGGCTGTAATTTACCGACAATACAGACTGATTTCAGGGACTGAATATTTTGCCCCCCCCCAATCCACACCCTGCTCCAAACGCTAGTGGCTTATTACAAAATATGGTATTCTTCCATTATCAAATGGTTGCTTCTTAATGTAGTACATGGCCTGTTAAAGATCGTCAGCATTTATGAATCACCCTCCAATGGTATCAATTTGCATGTCATTATAATGAATGATTTTAAACCATTGCATGGTCCTACCTCGCATTACAAGGTGATGCTAATTAGCAACTATAGCATATATGGTCAATTGCACCGAAATGGGGACAAACTGATATTTCTTCATGGGAAGGGGGTAAATTGGATTAAAAACTAAATATATTTCAATTCTACCATTTCCATTGGATCATGCCAATAAATAGCTTTCATGTTTACCCTACTTTTACCCATCTATAAGCAATATCTAGAGCTGCAGCCTGTGACATATGGTGTATTCTGGGGGTATTTTTAGCATGTTTTCTCTAATTCTACCATTTAATCCTCAATAGAAAACAAAATTTCCTAGAGAAGTGAGCCATTTTTCGATCTATCAATGTGCCATAACCTATGTTATTATATTTAACCATTGTAACAATCATTCCTTTTATCTCTAAAAAGCTAGGTACAATAACCCTGTGGTGTAGCTAAAAGGGAACCATACGTGCCACACTTTATATTCTGTTATACCAGCTGGATGGCACTGCATAAACAAGGTTAAAAACCATAATTAGAATACCTTAAATGTTTACTTTAAGATGGAAAAGAAAAGAAATTGGTAGATTAAACAAATAACCTTTTATCCAGAATCATGTTAATTAAATTAACTTTGGGGTAGTTTTGAGGGAACCATACGTGCCACATACCCTCAAGGTCCTCTGATAGTCAAATAACATATTAGTGAAAACAATTATTTTGACAATATTCTCTATATGTAATGTCTTCATGACATAAATTAGGAAAAGATTCTACCAACTACTTTTGATAAATGACAGTTATAAGTGGCATGGAACCGTACGTGCCACATGGAACCATACGTGCCACACAATCTATTATGCCTTTAACATCCAGAATCACAATAATGTGGTGATATAAGATTACTAATGTAGAGAGACAAGGCCCAGCATCATTGATAACAAATGAAATATGAATATGGCTATAAGAAATTAGATAAACCATGCTCCCAAAAATGAGCCTACTTGGACCAGAATCCCATAGGATTCAATGCTATAAAATTGAATTAATGCTGAAATTGGCAATTATTCATATTAGTGTTCCCAATTTTCAGGTTAGGACTCTGAATGCATCAGTAATGTACACAAAAAATTTCAGAACATTCCAAGCATTTATAATATTTTCGTAAAATGTCCCCCTGTGACCCCATTTCGGTGCATTTGACCATATGATTAATACCTTTGCATATTTCTATTCCTATTTCACATACCCTTCACCATCCAGTAGTCGCTTAGCATGCAAAGCGCTACAACATAATCCCATCCCAGATCTACTTCACTCTATGCAAATGCCTTTTATCGGCCCACTACCTCCCCAAATGGTTAACGCCATTTTTACACCTCTTACAACCACTCCCCTCTTGCATCCCTTGGGTTGGGCTTGATGGATGTGATGTCAACTGGGTCGTCCACCCATATATGGTCAGGGATGACCGCCTCCAGTCTGTATAAGTGTATATATAGACCAGCCAATAAAAGTGCACAGCACTGTCCGCAATACTAGCACTCCTACAGAATAGGAAAGGCTCCTGATAGTAACATGGCAGAAGGGTAGTTCTTAATAATAAAAATTAACACTTTTAAGAAATGCCCATCCTTACCTGTTATCAGGTCTAGGGAGCAGCAGTCTTACGCGGTTTCGAGCTTTGCACAATTCCATTAAGGGTTGTGAAATGCATAAACATACCCCTGGTGAGTAACTCATCATTTGGTTGATGCACTCTAGCTGGATTGGCATGATGTCCTGATGATGATAGTGTGTAACAGAGGAAAGCATAGGTCAGTAAGTAAATAATAGGCTATATTTGCCATTAAGAGTTGAGTTTGAGTTTTAACAAGTTTATTGGCAGAAATCATACATGTACGTTTTTCAGATCGGCCAAAACACGGCAACAGAAAAGAAATAGTGTAGCGCTCAATCAGGTTGTACAAAGTTACATGAGGCAGGCATCATTTTTGGTGTAGATCATTACGATATTACTAAAAACATAACTAAAGCCTCTTACGGGCTGTATGTATCACCATTGATTTGCACAAGTCGATAATCCACAGGCAGCGTGTATATTACATCTTTCTATGACAGTATGACATCTAAGACAAATAATGCTTTAATGATATAAAAGATTAGAGCCTTATAGGTAGATGAAACTATACCGCAGGTACTGGCCAGACCTTAGATATCAACATTGGTAGTCAGGCATATGAATGTCAAATCGCTAGACTCGGTGCGGGGGCTTGTAGGTAGTATGACTCTGTGTGTCTCTGTGTATGTAGGGGCCGGGACCCCTAAAGTCTGCCTATAAAGTGTTTAGACCAGTGGCAGCAGGGGTATGTGGTGTTGTACAACCGCTATCTGTGTAAACAACAGCTATCTGCATAAAGGTTTTCAAAGATACCAAAATAGCCTTGTACACAAATAAGGGCCGATCCATGAATTATGTCACCCAGAAGGGTATGTTTTAGCATTGCATGGTGTACTCTATGTCTTGCTATATGAACAAGATCTATACCAGCAGATCTATACTGGGTAGCTATCAGTTCCCACACGCAATAATTGATGGTTCCACACCAAGTAGCTGCTGGTCCCAGCATTCAGTAACTGGTGGTTCCCACGCACTGTAACTGGTGGTTCCACACCAATTAGCTACCGGTACTTGATCCCATACCAAGAAGCTGCTGGTTCCCACACCCAGAACCTACTGGTTCATATACATATTAGTTGCTGGGTCCTGCACCCAGTAGCTGCTGGTTCCCATATACAGTAGCTTCTGGTTCCCACATCCAGTAGCTGCTGGTTCCCACACCCATTAGTTGTCTGTTCTTGCAGCACTACCTGCTGGTTCCAACATACAGTATCTGCTGGTTCCCACATCAGATTGCTGCTGGTTCCCATATGAAATAGCTACTGGTTCCCACACCGAATAGCTAAAGGGTAATGTGGATCAATTCTGGATAAAAAGTAATATTGGTTTAAAGATACATGGTCGGTGGACCAAAAATCGGTCGGTCGGTGGGCCAAAAATTGGTCAGTTGGCCAAAAGTCGGTCGGTGGACCAAAAATTGGTTAGTCGGTGGGCCAAAAATCGGTCAGTTGGCCAAAAGTCGGTGGGTGGACCAAAAATTGGTCGGTCCATCAAATGTTGGTCGGTGGACCAAAAAATGGGGCTGTCGGTCTGCCAAAATTCAGGCAGTCGGTCAAAAATTGGTCAGTCGGTCAAAATTAGTTGGTTGGTCGGTCAGTCGGTTGGTCCCTTCACTCACTCACTCCCTCTCTCCACTCATTCCGTTTTTGTTTTGAGGCCAATACAGCAGTTAGTGTATGTTGATGCAGTTAGTGTAAGGAGAAATGTGATTTGCCCTTGATCCAGATAACGGCTGTTTTCTACACTTGATTTGGTGCAGATAATGTCAGTTTTACAGAGAGGTTGGATGGTCAGCCTCTATCTGCAGTACTGCAGATAGCAGTCATTTACACAGATAGTAGTTGTACAGATGTGCATTGACCCAGTTGACCAGCAGTAGCACCACTTTGTGTGAGGCATCAATGGAGCTGCTCTAACAGCTCACTACTACACCACCAACTGCTCTTTAAACCTTTAGAGAATGTATACTGCGTCAATGCATCATGCCAATTGGTCTGCATGAAAGCCAGCCTGGGGAGTGACCAGCCAGAGCTACATACTTGCTGCCCAATCGAATCACTCACAAAGGCTACATTTATCATATGCACTACGCCTACCCTTCAGGGTTGTAACATGCCTAGATGGTAGGCATGGTGCCCCAATTACGTGCTAGCATCTATATTGGTGCATCATACCGATTAAAATTGACGTTCTCTACATCTGAACACAACCTCGCTCCCCGCCCCACCCGCTACCCAGCCCATCCAGTTGATATCCATGTAAGTCTGGGACTGGCCTTGTAGCCCTGATAACATTGCTGTCTACTGGACTGCCACTTCAAAAGGACCCGTGTCAGACCTAGCTATATGAAGGGGGGGCAGGAATAAAAAAAGGCAAAAACTCCACTCTGACTTGTAAAGCTATCACTGTAGCCCATATGTTGGTGCAGTAAATGCTAAAAGGGGACGTGAACATGTAAAACCTCGTTTTAGAATATGGTAGAAGCTAAGGCAAAGAAGATGTCAGGGGAAAAAAGGAAAAGACAGGACTAGTGAAGATACTCAAACTAATTTCATGTCAAAATAAAATCAACCTCGGAAATGCATTGAAAAAGTAATTTTTGCGCTCGAGGTTAATTTGTGAAGAAACACTCTGTTTGGAGCAATCCCCCTACAGCTTGAAAATCTTTCCATATTAATGCAAAGAAATGATAAATGTGGTGGGAATAGGAAAATGGGAAGACAGCTGCTAGGAGAATTGAATAATGACAGATAACGCTGAATACAAAGGTTATAATATGGTTAAATTTATCCTGTTCAGAGATGCATAGTTTTACATGGATAAATTTGAAACAGTTAGATCATAACATTGACCTGAAAACATGAACAAGTAAAATATTACATGTATGTAAGACATGAAGTTGTGATTGTTCATAAATGGCCAAACACAGAGGCAAGTTTTGAAGATCCTGATTGTGATTCCTTTGAGGGAACATAAGCGCTGAGTCCCGTGACTGATTCCCAAGACCTGTGAGTGGCTAACTGTAGCCTAGTAGCTCCCTATGCCTTGGCAGCCAAAGATCTACCCCTTCGTAGGGAATGCATTAATAGATCTTGGGAATAATGTTTGTCCTGAAGTGGTAGTGGCTTGCCTATGGCTTTCACAGTTGGAGCAGAAGTCAGGGGGGAGCCCTCCGGGGTGACAAAGGCCAAGTCATTGGGCCACCTGGAGTAGATAACACATAGGCCATCCAGGCTTGGGTAGAGCAAGCCTGTGACCCTGGAATGAATTGCAAGGCCAGTGGTAACGTCGGGGGGGGGGGTCTGAAGGTGATCTGGATTTGCTGGATCTAAGTAACACTGTGAGTCCTTGAGAGTGTTGAATTACGTCACCCCTGAGCAGTGTGTGTGGGCCTCCCCAAAGGGTAACACTAGGAGAGACCACATTTGAAGCCCTGAAGAAAGTAAAGTATGCTAAAGTGATAGCCACCTTGATGTGAAGGTCTAGGCCCTTTTGGTCGATGTACACACATGACATTGTGTCAATGAGATGTTGGGGGGTGAGAGGTGGTGCTGGTTTAGGAATATACGGGTGTAGGCAGGCATGCCCCTTAGTGAGGGCTTTGGACTCATACAGGGGGACGGGTCTCCTCCTCTTATATAAATGTAAATCCATTTCTTGCTGCCTGAAACATAACTTTTGCAATACCTGTCAGAAAATAATGAATTGGCCAAAAACTGTCTAAATAACATAGCATCCAGCACTGTAGGGTGTAATATATCAGTTCCATATGACAGGGCGAAGGAAATGTAATATCTTGCTTGGCGTTTTGTCCTCTTCAGAAGCTGTATACGACTGTACAGCCAACTGGCCAAGGGGGTGACCTGGAATTTTAAATTGACGAGAAGAAAGGATAAGGCAGGGCAGGCATCTATCTCTTGAGCTCTCTTTTCTTGACCTCCAACTTTACGTAAGCTTGTTTGTCCTTCTTGTCGGGTCTACTCAGGGTGTCTGCCAAAGGATTAAGACTGCCTGACTTATGGTAGATGACAATGGTATGGTTGTATATTGATGCCTCCAGCCACAATTGATGGGTGCATGCAGCCAGGGTCTTGTTGGTAGTTTTTCCTGTTTCTATGTACATTTCAGCTTTAGGCTCTTCAAACATATGCAGTTCATTCGATTTTTCTGTGTACTTGAGGAACCAAACTAGATCTTGTTTGAATTCTGATGTGATGGGAACTGAGCCACCCACAAGGAAATTCATCGCCAGTATCCTGGCGATGAATTTCCTTGCATGGGGTATACATTTCACTAAGTGGACTAACTTGGCAACCAAAGATTGTACTTTCTTTTTTGGTGCGCACTCGATTTAAGCCCATTATCTGAACTTCAAGAGCACTTCTTTGAGTTTATAGTTGGGGATGGTGACTGTCATGTCAAGGGTGTCCCAGCCATTTTTCTGTGCTGGGGGGCAACATTTGCTGGGTGCAAGGGCAACCCCTAAGTAGGAGGTGAGGTCCATGAGGGCGTTATAAGAATGGATAGCTTGGTCATAGGTGCTTGCTCCCCCACAGTAGTCGTCAAGGAACGAGAGCATACAATGATTGTTTGACCTCATTAGATAGATTATGGCAAGTGACATCCTTTGGCATGCTGCTCCACTGAGGCAGTGAAAACAAAGTCTCTTGTGAAGGTGCATGGGTATTGTCAAAAAAGGTTATGAATAGCAGAAAGATGTGCACAGATTTAGCAAGCATTTCACATGAAAGTCAAATCCATGCAAGGAGTTGACTCTACCCAGTACTATGGTTTCCAGTTCTAAAAAAACGAAGGTTGCATTGACAACTGCTGAAACTGAGGCTGGTTTGCTAAACAGTAATGTTACTTTTTGGTATGATATGGTGCCTCAAAGGCTTAGAGTAATAATTAATCTGGATAATCAAATTCAACATTGTGAGAAGGGCATTTGTCATTTTTACATTGTGACATGCGGCGTAGTGGTGCAAAGTGAGGAATTAATGGCTAAGCAACCACATAGGCTGGATGGTATGTATAATATATAATACATATTTAGAGCTGGCATATATGCTTCTATTGAGCGGATAAAGGGCTCCAACCACTGTGCACAAACAGACCCTCCTTCATCAATTTTATTCATCATTGATTTATATGGGGGGAAAATAGACGAAATGACATAGATAGTGCATTCGTGGGCAGTGGATGTGGCCCTTAAAGTGGGTTTTCCGCTGCCGTAGGTCGGCTGAAATTTTACTTATCCGATTATTTTTACTAATGCAAAAGTATACAAAAAATTGGTTGGATTAGTGAAAAATCAGCCAACCAATGGCAATGGAATACCCGCTTTAAGAGGAGTTTAACCCCTCAAGGCCCAATATTTTAAAAATTCCCCATGGTCTCTCATGTTACCATATTGTATTAGTGGAGATATGGCCAACGTTTTTCCCTAGTCCACTGTTGGCATTGTATTACCTTTTCCCAAGTCTGTTGTAGGTTACCAAGAACCATCTACTCTGGCCCTGAGACCCAGTGTACTGAGAGTAGTGGTGGTTACCTGGTACTGACATGTCAATTTGTGGACATGGCCTTATAGTCACTAATGTGCCTCGACATAAAGGCCACTTGGGGTAAACTTCAGAGTAGTTATGTCACTCAATACTAGGATGCAGCAGAGGACTTGTCGACTTGCGTCTGTCATGGTCGCCTCAGCACCATTAGCATCAATTCCGTGAAAATCAAAAAAAAAAAAAAAAAAAAGAAAAAAAAAGGAAATAAATGTTTGGCATGGTGTTTCTTGATTAGTATTCTGGGTCTCATCAGAATGGTGTCAGCAATGAGAGTTGCAAAGTATATAAAAAATATAAGTCATCAGACAGAAACCCATTGTCATCTAGGTTCTTCATGGTTGAAACACATAATAACCTTTTAATAGGCTTTCACCTAATGCGATCCTGATTTGTTTAGATACTAAGCACACCTTTTCAACTTGTATTATCAAGCATGTGGTTGCTGCCTTCTTCTTTTGGTCAGGCAGTTGAAAGGAGCCTTTCGAAAGTTATCTTAAGGCACTTTTTCTAGTGTTGGTGATAGATCTATCCGAACATGCACTATCCTCTTGAAAACTTGGGAGTACTCATACAGACTACTATGCAGTGGGGTTCACATATCCTGGTGGCGTGATAACATAACTACCATCCCCCTAGCGGATGAACTATGAGATTGATCAGGAGTGCGCATGCGCAGATGGCCATGTGAGGAGTGGGTGATAATTGGGGTAGTTTAGCCACACCAACAGACGCCGACAGTGGCCAATTATGGCACCACAATAAGGCCAGCAATCTCAGGACGAGGCTAGAGGCAGGGGATGGGCTTACAGGGATATATCATATCATACTGAGTCGGCAGCCATTTTGTACCCTCACAGACCATTACTCGTTCTTTTTGATTGCACCCTAGTCTTGCTACTTCCACTTTTTGTCTAGTAACCAGGAAGCTTTTGAACAGGATGTCAAAAACAAATCAAGGTTCTAATTGAAAGAAGTTAATTGATGAGTGACATTTCCAAGGTTAAAAGCGTACATTGTTTTCTTGTATGAGATGTATTTGGTGGGGGGGCTTTTATAACTACTGGGTTTTGAATTTGGAATGACCCAGTTTTTTTAATAAGTGCCGAGGGTAGAGGTAGGTTGAAATTATAAGCGCCGAGAGCCTTACAGAGGCCTCTTTGGCATGTATTTTAATGCGGTAATAGTATTCTGCACTGGATGTTTTGACAAAATGTCCTCAATGAACGCAAGAATGGTCAAAATACATGGGCCAGTCGTTGCCATAGCCAACCCGTTAGACACCTATAGAGCCCTTGTTGGGGACTTTGACCACTGTGGAGCTGTGAGAGTCTGGAGGACGTGGAGAAGGACTTGAGGCCTGAGGGGCAAAAGGCCCTCAGTGAAACGGTGGGTCTTGGAGTGTGAAAAGACTGGATTCACTAGCTGACCATCTGGATCACGGATTGATCCGGATAGAAAGAACCCCTCCACCTACTGCACTTCCTCCTTGTCCCTCCAGCCACCCCTCCCTCCAGCACCCATTCCTCTTACTTCTTCAATCTGTCTGTCCTGTCCTAGTGGTCCTAGCTCTCCTTGTCTCATTATTTTTTTATGATATCTAATTCTCATTACATACATTTTTTACCTCTTCTTCGCTCCTGAATAAGCTTTTTGATACGATTTGCTCTCCCCCCCTCCTAGCTAAACACCTCTCTTTTACAGATATTCCTAACAATTGTCTCTAGAAAATGACGGATGGCAACAATTTCAAAAGTTCCCATTACATTGGCGCATACATAAACAGTGACGAAGTGATACCCTATTCTTCCTGAAAACTGAGGCGTGAAATCCTGAAAATCCTTAGGACCCATGTACAGGCATGGTCATCTATTCATCTGTCTGTCTGCCTGTCTCTCTGTCCTTCTCGCTGTTTTGCTTCCTATCTATCTATCTATCTATCTATCTATCTATCTATCTATATCAACTCAATGTCTCCCCCTCTTTCAGGCAAACCCCAGTCACCCTACCCGATCAATGCCTTTTGCCCCAACACCCCGTGCTCTTTAATGGCTTGAGTTGAGCTGGGAGTAAGGGGCTGGGGATGTATGGCCAGTAGGTATTATTATACTGATCACAACCTGGGATAAAGCGCTCCCCTGGAGATATCACAAGAAGATAGCACTCTCTCCATTACTGTGTGAAATCTATTGATAGGTATGGCTCCAGGATGGCTCTATAGGAATAAGATATCCCATGGATGCATCATACCTCACACTGGGGTCTGTTACAATACGTAGAAATCTTTTCTTGTGATGACGCAATTTCATCAAATCATTCACAAAGATCATGTGACCAATGGCTACATTTTAGTAAGAATTATAAACTGTCGCATGTTTCTTTCAAAGTCAATTTTCTTTTCCCTTTATTCATCATTTTAAGATCAGTTTAAGGTTAATTGCCCACTGGAATTAACTGTATGACTGTGAAGAACAACATTGTCATGTGTTAATCTTATAACTGGACGAAAAAGGGGAGGATTGATTCTTTGACACCATATGGGGCTTTTATTCGCACTTCAGCTAATGGTTACGGATATTAGGAGTTAAAAAATAAAAGGTGGCTTATTACTCCATAGTTTTTAGGTTGTACGAAATTCAATGATTTTAATAAATTCACCTACTGATGTAGCCTCTATGGAATCTAAACCGATCTACCATGGTACCGTAAGATTTAAGGGTACTTTGAGCAACAAGCTTTAATCGATGGAATTGTAAATACATTTCTCACTTTTGCACAAAACTGAAAGATGTTTGAGGCCAATACTAATGGGGTCGTATTGGCCAATATGCATGCTTTTTTAATGTGCCGGTAGTCTAAATGCCAAAAAACTTCTAATAGAAGAGTAGCTTAATATCTTATTTTTACCCTTTCTATCAATAATTATATATCATAGGTGTCCTTTCTCTCTATGCAGTGCATACATGATATATCTGACATTATGGATCGGCATATTATATAGATACTAGATGTCATATAATGGCCCGATAGTGGCAGTGATATAAATAGCCTAATGAAATCAATATTCCCTCTCCGAGCGGCAAAGTATATGGGTGTATGATAGAAATACGGCTGGCATTTCTGCGTTCTATGTAGGACTGACAATATGTTTTGGGATTTATAGTCTGGTCAATAACTTCCAAAATCTACAATAGTGGTATCCTTCTGATATAGGACTTCAGCCAGTGCACACAAATTAATATTTCAATATAGTTTATCGATAATATCATACATCGTTGTCATTTAGACATTAGCGCATCATATTTTTAAAAAGAAACATAGCTTGCTTACGTTATGCCAGTATCACTGTTCATTATGCAATTCACTGAAAAAAAGCCCTCCAAATGATGATTTGCTGAAAAGTAACTACTGTTTCCAAGGAAGGTTACTCACCAGTGCTTCCTTGTGGGGATGAATCTCCAACACTGGCAACAGTACAACGTATATGTATGTATACATATGCTTCATTACGCTCTTCATTTCAGGTCTTTAGGTCCCCATCATACTCAAGCACACATACTAACCCAATGTTTAATCAATGCCACTTACTGATTGATCAATGGATTCAATGTTGATCAACTAGTAACAAAATTCATGCTACATTGAACTTATTTCCGATCCCACTGGAATCTTCCCTCTGTTGCTATCTTAATACCTTACGTGTGAGATGCAGATTATTTATGACTGAGGATGGCCCACTAGTGTACTTTATAGAATAAGCCCTAATAAGTGAGCATTTAAATATAAAGATATTTCTTCTATAGAAAATCCATTTATAATAGATTAGATGATATTTATATATAGTAACTGATAAAAGGGACTGATACGGAGATCACAATGATTTGACATAGATGTATACATGTTGTATTATGTTTAACATGACATTTGAGACTTTTTACACGATATCACCTTTTTTAGACGATATCACTTTATTTTGTTTGTCCTTCAATGACAATTTTAGAGGAGTGTGTAATGCTGACATGAGATGTGTAAGAGGAACAGCATCGTGTTCAGCATACGAGGTGTACCTCGCACATAAGACATAGCCTGAGTTCAGGAGTCATCTAGGGGCATCCTATAGGGTGAAGATAGATAGATATTTTGGAGGCCTCAGTAGTGCTCTCTATAAAGAAAAATCCACATTTGTAAAGTACACCTCCACCTTTGAATCATCCTATTTAGCACAGCTATTGCCGATCCTTGCATACAAATTTGCGCCAGATGCCATTCCGACTGGCTACACCCATGTTCACCGCTGTGCTATGCATACTACTAGCTTTCCCACCCAAATCCTCACCACTGCAGTTTCACTTTCAGATGATATGCCAGTCCAATTGGGCAAGATGCTATCAGGCTCTAGGCAGAGGCTTTGAATTAGTTGTAGTCTTAGGGTCAATCTTATGACTTCAAAATTTTCGTTTCAGCAGACAATATGGTGGAATTAAACCATCTTAAGTTCACATGATTAATCTAATGCAGGTCAGTCCCTGCTGGAACTGATGCGTCAAATTCGTCCACAATTCTATGTTTATACTAGTAATAGTGTTTGAGATCAAGCCCCATTTACGACTCAAGACCCCTGCCTTCACATTCTGCAAAATACACTAAATCATACAAATAAAGAATAACTGCTGCAGCCGACAGAGAAACAGATAAAGAATCCAATTTGCTCATAATAACATGGCCTGAATATACCTTATGTGAAATTCGAACACTCGCTTGCATAAATATCAATACACTAATTTTGCCCTAACCTCCTCCCATACTCATCCTCCAGTAACCATCAATGCTGATATCACGGCTCTACCCAGCCTCCTCCTCCAGTAGGCATGGATCCCTCACCCCCCTTACAGACCCCCCACTGACACCTTAACACGGCGCATGCGCACGGTGGATCAGGTGTATTGCTGCCAGGATCCACTTGGGGCTGGTCAGAGTTCAAATCTACATACCTGTTACTCCACTTTGAGCTGCTCCCCAACCCTAGACTAGATACCTGCATCACAACTTTTTTTTATTGTATAAGCTACTGAAATGAATGTATGTGTAAGGGGGCAGGGTGAGACAACCCACTCCGGATGGATTTGGAATAGGGGGCAAAATCAAGTCCTTTCCCCATAATATTTATATTACTCTTTATATGATATTCCAGTTACTATTAATTATCAAAGTTCTCGGGATCTAAATGAATCAGTGCATATCAAAAGAATGCGGTTTCATAATACATTTATTGGTGCTATTCACTATCTCAAGAGATATCTTTATTAATATGTCACAAATTATACTCAATGGTAGAATTCTTTCGAAGCACAAGTACTGTTCGACAGGTGTACAATCGGTCGAAATAGCCCTAATCAGATGATTTATACTATTGCAAATGTATAGAAATAGCCCTAATCAGATGATTTATACTATTGCAAATGTATAGAAAAAAATTGGACGGATAAATGCTACTCCGACCCAATTACGCCTGTAGAACGAGCACTAAAGGCTGGGAATGACATTATAGTATGTATTTCATCCATTTGTTTAAAGTGAAAATGCTGGAAGCTGATATTAGGTGAATTGCCATGCTTAGTTTCCGTTCTACAAATTGCATTTTACCTTTTTGCGTGGTGACTGCCATTTTGGTGACTTCCGCTTCTCAGGAAAGCTTTACTGCTCATCTGTAGAAGCCTTGGCCCACATAATTCTGTTATCAATCATTAGATGTTTTATTAGGAAAATGGCTCACTTCAATATTTTATTCATTGTTCTTGAAAAAAATACTTTTCTCTCACTTTCCCCACAGACGTCTCACTCAACAATACAATACCTTTTATTACCAGGTTTTTCCTTCTCCCATTAATGCCATCTTCTTACGCCCATTCTCCATACCAGTTTCCCCTACTCATGACCAAGTCCAATTTCCTGTTTGGTGATTATGCTAGTTTTTCTTCCATTGGGTTTACGATGTGCAGGTGCATTCCCTATGTATGCAGGTACAGGATGAGGGGGTGGGTGGGTCTTACCACATGCCTGACCTCAATTCCAGCCACTACTAAAGCCCTCACCCACATTAAACCTTCATGGGCTGCTTATCTAGTACTTTAGTGGCAGATTTGGCGCTTTTTACTTGTATATTGTAACAAGTTTTTACTCTTTAAGAAGAAATTTTAAGACCTAATTTTTTTTTTCAAGCAGATAAACATTCTGAGACTCTGCTCCTTCTTGCATGGGTATAGAGACTTGAGCGTGTGGCGCAGGTCGTTAAAGGGAGGAGGAAGAGGGCCCAACTCTGGTCGGCCCCTGCTCTTTGGACACCATCCTCGTTACCAAGAGCATAAATAGATATTTTTCAAGGTCTGCATGTCAGTGATTTCTGTTGTTGTTTTAAAAAGTAGTGGAAAATTTGTGAAATTGAAAATAGGGGATGCTTTTGAGAAGGTTCATATAACTTTTGAATAGAGGTTTGATTGGAACAACATCATGATCCGAATCACAGAAAATTGTCACTGTGGTTGGGCCACAGGGCTCTATTATTTTAATTATTTGTTACATTCAACAAGGATAGTATTATTGATCTTGTCTTCCTTGGTAAAAGGGGTGGTGTGTTTGTTATATGAGTAATTTCCTGAGAATGGGGGGCAATTATTAGGGACCGAAAATTCAGGGTTTTACTATATAACAGGGTACCTGTTTAACTCAAAAATCTTTATTTCATTTCCTATAATGAGGATGGTGCCAGTTTACACGAGGAGTGCAGGGGTCAAGGCAACAGGACTCATAAAATGCATGGGATGGTGAAGTAACTGAGTGTAACCTAGGGCGGGGAGCGGCTCAGGGTGTAGGAACTGCAGATGGTGGTCAGCTTTGGGGAGCAGCTCTAGATGACGGTACATTTTGAGTGTTATAAAAGCTATACTTTGTACGATTTTGTAACCTGGTGGGAATAAAAATGACAGTCTCTGCTTTGTATATCTAAAATGAGCCTTTTTGTCATGTCTATGCATATTCAATATACCTTCCAAAAAATATTTCCCAATGGGAATAGATAAGATTCCAAATACATTTTTTCTGTTTTCTTTATGTAAAATGGGGTCTGGGTTTATTTTCCCAGCACGATGTTAGAACACAAAGGAATGGATGAATAAACCTATCAATTTCCTAGTTGTATAAAATTCAAAACATATGTAAGACAATATGGGCCGTTGCTTCCTAATAGTCTGGAATATGTTCCCTTTTTTCTACCACTCAGTTTTTCCTCTCGGTATGCATTATGACATCAGAGAGAACAATGTGCAGGGCCAACATCTCCTGTTGGCAGCCTGCCCTATCCCTGACAACCTCAATGATGTGGCCTTGGCACTCACTTGGTTTTAAGAACTAAGGGGCATATCAGCCATTTTGTAGAACAGAGGCTCGTTTTATGTAAGCCAGTCTCTTTATATTATTCTTTTTCATGTCATTTCTCTAAGATAGCCAACTTTTGAATAGATTGCATTACTTATACATTGAATATCTTAAAAGAACGCTTTCTTCTTTTTTTAGTTTGAATTAGATCGATTTGGCTACTTACACCCCAATGTTTAATAGAAAAAAATCCTAGAAACCATAAGATGATAATTGGACTGGACAACCCGCACGGAGTTTTAGAGGAACATCAAGACCCATGCCAATAGTCTTAAAACACGTTGGTGTATGTGCAGTGCAGTGAGAATGGGGTGCATGGTAAAGGGATGCGTGTGGTGGTGGGGGTAGGGGTGTTTGGTGTAAAGAAGACAAGGTCAGTGCTGGAAGGATTTGAAGGATCCAACCCAGTAAGAACTGATAACACATCCTTTCATCTACATTATAGCCCAAGGTGTATAGAACTTATATATAAATCATTCTGCAATTAAGTATTAAAATGAGACTTGTGATTCTTTAATGTGGATAGCCTTTCCATAGTTGTTTCACTAGACAATAGGCCTACTGAGTACACCTTCGTCTGCTCCCTGATGTCTTTATGTATATGTATATGTATATGTTATATAAATATATATATATATATATATATATATATATATATATATATATATAAATATATATATATATATATATATATATATATATATATATATATATATATATCTGTGTGTGTGTATTGATGATAGAATGAAAGCTGAACTTCAATGCCACTCCATGTTTACAAGGGAACTACAACTACTTACAGTCATATTGTCTATAAGTCGACCGTCATATGGCCCACCATGAAATGTTAGGCCAGAAATGTAGCTACTCACTGACAAGCAAACTGGATCAAAAATAAATCATAATGCTCAATTATTCTTCATGTTTTTTTGTTTTAATTTCTCAAAGGAAAACAAGTTTAGGGCCTACCATGTGTCGTTATAATGAAAACACTGAACAGGAAATTCATAAAGTGAAGTTTTATTACACTAACACGAGTAAATATGGTATATGATAAGCATGTAACTAAACTAATGAGATAAAGGTTTGTATCTAAGATTGAATATGTAAATGAGGTAAGGCACTAACTTGTACCGTATGTTACCAACAATGGATAAATATTCAGAGTCCATAGTATAAGTTTGAGTATAATATATATAGTAAGTAAACATATCAAGGTACTACAAAGTCCTGATTTTATGAAAACCACACCATTAAAAAGAGGGTGGGAGCAGTGGGAAAGTTAATAAGGCGTATTGTTATGAACGCCAGGTGAGAAAAGGTAAAGTGTGTCACCCGTTGCAACCGGGGTTGAGAGTTGCTCAGTGATTAGCAGAAGGTGGAGCCAACGGGCTGAGTCCTTGAGAGTCTGGCGAGTACTTGGAACCACCACTGGGTGGAGTATGAATTTGCCTGTCAGTCTCATTACCCGCAATTTATCAATTACTGATAATGGGTCTGATGACCTTCTGTGGCCTTCCAATCGCACAGGAAGAATATGATCATGCATTTACTCCCGCATCCTTTCCTCTTCACGCATATCAATAACAGTTGCCCATACCTAATATTAATGGCCTTTCCTCTTTTGTATTACAGGTAAGAAATCATGATTTACTTGCTGCAATGTACTGTCCTCATCCTAGAAACGGTAAGGCTGTTACACGAATTTACAGTTACATATATAAATGAGTCATATTGCCAACCATTAGGGTCCAGATAATATTAACCTCTATAATGCTTACGAATGTGAATACATTTTATTGTGTGCAGTGCAACATTTATGAATCATGAACACATTATGGGTTTATACAATGCTGAAGGGTATGACCATTGCGCTAAGATCAACACGGCAATAAAGAGTGACTTTTAAGAGAAGTTCTTGATCATGATTTTACAGTTTTTTTAAATAAACCTACTGAGAATGGACATTTCATTGGCGGGCGTATTATGTAATTCACATGATTTGAAAGATAATTATTGTCTCGTAAATCTCCTGATGTAAGTTGTTTGAAAATGTGGATAAATCAGGCAATGTTATGAGTATTTCACCAGAGTTAACTCAAACACAACTTTATTCATGAAAACCTAATTTCAGTCAGCGAGGGATAATAGCAATCTTAATAATAATACCACTATAGCAGTGGTGGACACCAATATAAATCCGTAGAGTCATCATAGTCTCTTCGGTGTACGAAGTCATATAATTATAGAAACACATTCCCCGGATGGTATTTCTCAAGAACGTACAACTGCACACACACCCTGGTTCAAAGCCCTCATATGAGAGTGGGTAATCACCTAATGTAGAAATTACATGGGGATTGGAAGAGTAGTCGTACCAGTCCAATCAATAGTGACCACTAGATGTATAACTGCAAGGGCTTTAGAGTGAGGGATCCCACTTCAATTTGAAGGGGTGTGTAGTCATAGATATTTGAGAAACGCCCTCCAGATCTGTACACCTGTAGTGCACTGATCTGCTTTATCGATTTACATTTTGACATGTATTTATCTTCTAAATATATCAATATAGCAGTAGGGTGGAATGATCGAAGCAAAGAGAACCTCACTGTAGTTGCCAAATATAGAGATAGCTCACGACATGGCCCGATGGGCTGTCACGATAATATAGTATAACTGACTTGGATAAATTTGGCACCGATTATTCACCAATCCTGCGCAAATAAAAGTCTTCAAACGTTGCCTTCCACACAATGTCAACGTTATTCTTGGCTAGACATTCCCTCAACAAAGATAAAATGGAAATAATTAGAAATCAAATACTAAAATGTGGTGGATACGTCATATACTAATCATCTGATGCTGATGGTTAAACCAGACGATTTAAACAAATAGGTCAGAATTGCCAACCTGACAACGACAGAAGCCTTGGAGGGCCACGCCTTGAAAAAAAAATCAACTTGAATTTTTGTCATCCCCAATATGGAAACAACATAAAATGGAACTACTAAGTAGTAACAAATCTGCTGTCAACATGATTTTTCCTCTGTCAACTGTCGACAGTTGACGGCAGACTTGACAGGGGAACATATCATATTGACAGAAATTTTGTTTTCAAGTTGACACTTGTCAGAGAAAATTTTCATGTTTGACAGCAATATTTTTACACTTCATCTTGGGGAGTAGTAAGAAATCATGCAGATCTTGAAGTAAATGTTTTTTGTGGTGTGGCCCTTCACGGCTAACATCGACAATGCTATGGGAAAAGGCCTAAATGTCGACCTGTCAGTCAGGAGTGATTACATTGAGGAATAGCTTATACCTAAGCCTGGAGGAAAAGCAAGTCATTGGGTTGTTACTAATGCCACTGTCTACTTAGGCAGCCATTACTAAAGACAGTGACAAGGATGGTGATTCTGTTTGACTACTCCTAACCCATCAACAGGATGTCAATGTCAGTAGGTAAAGCTTAGCCTTAACTAACGCCATTTCACCCACCGCTACCTCTCAGGTACCCAGGGCAGATGAGAGCAATTTCTTACCAGGGAACTGAGGTCAACTTTTTGAAGCACTATGATCCCTAACAAGCCTACGACTTCAAATTCCAGCGCTATTCCTATGAGGATTTAATATAGTCAGATTCTACCACTTCTTTTTAAATTGTGACTAGGCAATAAAAACCTTCAAACCTAAAAAAAGTGACTTGAAGGATGGTGTCGTAGTATATGTTAAGATATAGCCTCCAGGACTGGGCTGAGGACCTTCACTACGTTTTCGTCTAGATCAGGTCTGGACATTTTCTAAAACAGCCATTGATCCCTGTAGAGGCGGCTCGGCACTGATTCAGTGACATCATTATTAGCACTCTTTTATAGCTCCTGTATTAACCTGCCATTACCACGATATTAACCCTATCAATATGTTCGCTTATCCTCTACATGCTAAAACAAATGTGCAGTAATATCAGGACAGTGTATCACGTGATGGTTCTTAATCATAAAGGTTTGCCTCGAGCACCTTCGGGACTGAGACTTATCACGATTTGCCACTCAGTATTTCTGGAAGCTTCATTTAAATGTTTAATCCCCACTGGTGGCTGATTACTGGGTGAATGGAGATGGGTGTATGGCATGTAGTATTAAAACAATGCAATCTTGGCACTTCGACATGTATACGATCTTACATGGCAGTGTATGATTTGCCTAGAATCTATGAACAATATTACTGTTATTGATGAAAAGGTGAAGAGATATTGTATATCAATTCAGGGATTATGTGTTTTGTAGGTGGGGTTCTGACTTGCTGGAGTGTTGTTCACACTGATAAGTTCCCCCCCTTGGTTCTAGCAATTCATTAAATAGAACGTTGCAGATCCCTCTATTGGTAAATGTAGGGATCCTTGGTTCACCTGTGTTTACTCCCAGGGAGACATGTATAAATTCAAAAGTGTCATGCCATCGTGCCTGTTTGATGCATTAATGCTTTGTAGCTTTCCTGGATCTCAAGCCTTACACGTGATCACGTGTACCTGTTTTGAGTAAAGCATTAGATGACACCTATTTTGAAATGCACTGGACCATTCCAAGCACCGAGTTTGAATCATTATAATTCCATCTCCATGGGTGGCCATCATTGATTAGGCAATGTTCATCCCAGCGTGACACCTGATAATGTCCGAGGTGGTTATAAATCACGAGGTAGTATTATAACTAGCGATCGCTATTTTCTCTATGAGCATTTTATGACACTTATATCGTAGCACATCCCCATAACATTGTACATTCCAACTCAAGGGTGTTTTCATTATTATAGGGATCATGTACCATTTAGGGAATTTTCCGTCAGGGAGGGAAAAGGGAGGGAGAGAGAGAGAGGGAGGGAGGGAGGGAGGGAGGGAGAGAGAGCGCTGGAGAAGAAAAAAGAGACAAGGATAATAAACAATATATACCAATACTTTGTGTATAGAGCGTATCTAGTATATGAGGCACATTGAGTTAAAGAAGAAGCCATGAGCATATGGGTGTGATTTCGAGCAGCTTGATACCCTTTTAGTGTTTCGAGCTTTCCTATAAGGTACACTCTAACTTTGAGCAGATTCTATACACGGTACAGCCAGGGCTTATCCTCCCCTACAAGCCACATGCACCATACCGTTTTGGCCTGTATAGGTGGTCAGAGGCACTCAATAATTTCAAGTAGACTCCAATCTAATTCAAGACCGGCGCTTATTCTATAATGTTATTATCGCTAGGCTGATATCAATGGCACAGGGCTGAACTCGTGTGGCGTGGACGGAGCGCAGCATATAGCGGTTTAACAGCGAAACCACATTGCTCGGAGTATATTTTTTACAAACCATCGACGTGGGAAGGATATGTGAAAGTATCTATGGAATCCTTGGACAGTTTCATGTACATACCTTGGATATTTTGATGTTTGAAAGATTTGTCTTCAGGATATTGAATGAAAATCCAACATGGCGGCGCCCATGAATTGTCGATCATTACGGTTTGTAAACAAGCTAAATTGATGTCTAAACATCTGCCACACCATATATGACTGGGGAGTCTCTTTTCCTGAGGAGTTGTGAACAGTTTCTCACTATATATTTGTACAAATTTGTATTACACTTTGATCCATACCAACTCCGAAACTTATGTCGCAAAAAGCCACTAGAAGTACGAAACTTTCTCCGCACCTAGCTCTACCTAATACAGCCCGATCCAAGATGGCGGCTTCCGGTAGAACTAAAATCAACATACCACAACCTGAAAATTCCGATTCTGAGAGTGAAGAAATGAAATACTTACCGAAATTAAATTATAAAGCCAGCACTAAGGACCTGGTAGATAAGGTAAATGAACTGGAAGCTCGCTTAAAATCCCAGGAAACCATAAATCAAAGCACGGTACGGTTACTACGTGGAATGGAACTTCGCTTATTTGGTCCTAATGGCTTCCCTGCGAACTAGACAATGTCAATACCAAAGATTGAACAAAAACTCACCGAAATGGAGGAGTCGGTATCAACCCACAGTGATAAAATTGAAAGTAATGAAGCTGAAACTGGGAAAATTCGCAATTTAACAGATAAACATGAAGATCAATTCACACGTATTGATGTAGACCGAAAGAAAAAAATCCTCATTATTGAAGGGATAAATGAAGACAAGCCTGCAAGTCTAAGAGAAACATTGGATCAGCTTCTGTATGACCTTTCATTGGATTTTAACAATACTGCTGCTGAAGCAATCTACCGTAGAGGTAAAAGGAAAACTCCAACCCCCCAGCAAAAAAAGAATCCTCATTTCAAACTACCAAACCGACCAGTAGTTGTAGTGTTTTCCTCTGCTCAATACAAATTGAGAATGTTTGGGAATATCAAGAAACTACAAGGAAACCCTACATGGAAGGGACTACACCTTGCAGACGATATTTCACCTGAGGAGAAAAGAATGCAGAAAGACGTAAGCGCAATACAGGCTCTAGCCAGGAGTAAAGAAATTGACTGTACTGCCAAAGGTACAAACTTGGTGATAGAAGGCAAGTTATTTACATACAAGGAAATGAACAATCTACCATACGATTTGTCTTTAAAGAATGCCAAGACGATTGAAACCCCAGACGGGCTAGCTTTCCAAGGAGAACACTCTATATTCTCTAACCTATACAAATGTCCCATTACATTTGAAAACCAACAGTACGACTCAGTGGAAAGGGCCTATCATGCTAAGAAATGTGTAGTTAGTAATCAAATGAATACCTTGAGAAAAGTCCTCTCTGCCAAGACTCCTATGGACAGCATGTACGTAGCCAAACAATGTAACATCTCGAACGACTGGTATGACATTGATGAAGAGGTTATGAGCAGATTACTTGAAATAAAATTTGCACAGCCTAACCTACTCCAAGCATTGGTTGACTCCAAAGGAAAATACCTGTACGAGGCCACCTACCACAGCACCTATGGCATTGGCTTCCACCTAGGCCAGAGAGACCAAATTACTATTAAAAATGTGGCCCACAACCAACTTGAATGCTCTAATAAACTGGGGGAAATGCTCATGAAAATCAGATATAAGCATACAAATGAAAACCCATTACCAACAGCAGAAGAAGTTAGGCTACAAGATGCTAAAAGAAATTGAATATTGATGTATACCCCTCTATATATATATATTACTTACCTATATATATATTATGTATCTATATTTAATACTGAATTGTTTCCGTCTTATCCCATGTATATGTATCTTTGATCGCTGTCATGCTGCTGCTATGGTTCAACCCACCTGTACCAAGCTATGAAAATATATTATACCTGTAGAGGGTGCGGCATTAAGGCCTATGCCCCTCTTGTGGTAGCTATTTTGAAAACTGATTATGGAGTCCGGGGGGGCTCTGATTGTAATTATAAATGTAAACTCTATCTGTTAGCAGTGTACCGTATATTTTCTAACATGAAACAAATTATGCTATACAACACACAGTTTTAACTGATTTAAATGGCACCAGGGGCTTGCGCTTTAGGCATATGAATGCTCGTAGCTTTAAATGTAATTATGCTAGTATTTGTGCTGAAATTTATCCTGCTAATTTTGAAATTTTTACATTTTCTGAAACATGGTTTAAGAGTGAAGATGATGAATCGGAATACCAATTTTCAGGTTATACCCGCTATAGGTTAGATAGGCAAGTCCTAGATGAAAAAGGTAATATCAAAATTAGTGGTGGCGTATGTATCTATATTAAAAACGGTCTCAAACATGATTACAATAAATTTTCTACACTATTTCTCTCTGACACCAACATTGAACTACAATGTATTACCTTAACCAAAGACTATATGAAACCTATTTTACTTTTCAATATATATAGACCCCCTGATGGGTCTAAATTAGCTTTTATTGATACTCTGATTGATACGATTTCTACCATTGTTGACAAGGACCAATATGAAATCATAGCTATGGGAGATTTTAATTTCAATGTATCTGAGGATAATGATCTTGTTCACGATCTGTTGAATAAAATGAAGGGTTTAGGTCTAAATCAGGAAATTAAATCTGGTACAAGAAAAAAATCTATACTAGATTTAATCTTTACCAACTTACGAGAGAATTATATTTATACTGGAGTTTGTAACAATACTATAACATACCATCTACCAGTGTTCTTGGTAAGAAAGAAATGGAAAATCAAAAATGAAAAGACCTATATTACCGGTAGGTCATATTCTAAACTAGATAATGATACATTATTGAGGGAATTTGATGCATACGATTGGACTGAATTTAATAGTACTGATGATGTAAACTGTGCCTGGTATCATATGGACTCAGCAATAAGGAAAATATTAGATAAATATTGTCCAGTTCACAAATTTTAGGTTAATAAATATAGGGACCCATGGATGTCCCAAAATGTGTATGAGATTATACGTGATAAAAATGCCAAACTTTGGAAAGCAAGATGATCTGGTAATGAGGAAGACTGGACTACTTTAAGTGAGGCACGTAACAAAGCTAATAAAATTATTGACAAAGCGAGAAAAAACTTTTTTAAAGATCAACTAGAAATTTATAAGAACGATCACAAAAAATTCTGGAGAACCATTAATAATATATTACCGGGTCATCCAAATTGCTCAAAGAAAATTTCACTGGTAGATCATGAAAACAATAACACCCCAATTGAAGATGAAAAAGTACCAGACTTTATCAACCAATACTTTGCCAATATTGGTCCCTTGCTTGCCAAAGACCTCTTTATACCATGGAAGCCTTATGACGAATATGTGATTAACAAGATCGATGATATTGAAACCAATGTACAAGAGGTGATAAAACTGATACAAGACATAAACACGATTAAATCCTCAGCCATTGAAAATATTTCTTCAACAATATTAAAAACTGTATTCAAACATGCTCCTACAAAATTAGTAAAAATATTTAACTTGTCTTTTAAACAAAATTGTATCCCAGATTCTTGGAAAATATCAAAGGTCACACCAATCCCCAAAATGGGAGACCAGAAACTAGTAAACAATTATAGACCGATCTCACTCCTACCTCTACCATGAAAACTTATAGAGAAAATTGTACATAATCGTGTTTATGGTTTCTTGATTAAAGAAGGTATATTTACACCGAAACAAGGTGGATTTAGATCTGGTTTTAGTACAATAGATACACTAGCAAAATTTACCGATGATATTAAAAGAAATTTAAATGTGGGTAATTCAACAGTAGCTGCCTTTATAGATCTTAAGAAAGCATTTGACACTGTAGACCATTCAGTTCTACTAACCAAAATACACCACTATGGAATCCGTTCTAATACATACCACTGGTTCAAAAATTATTTAGACAATAGGTACCAGACTACCTTTGCAAATGGAACACTATCTGTTCGAGCTAAAGTGATATGTGGCGTACCCCAAGGCTCGATATTAGGTCCTTTACTATTTTTAATCTATGTTAATGATGTTATAAAATGTGTGAAAAATTGTGAGGTTAGACTATATGCTGATGATACTGTTATTTATTCATCACAAAATATTTTTGAAAATGCGAAAATAAACTTACAAACTGACCTAGAGGCCTATGAAACTTGGTGTATTCATAACAAACTATCTATTAATGCCTCTAAAACAAAAATTATGTTCTTCTCATCTAGTACCAGGAGATTGAATACCTTAACTGCCAACATTAATCTCAACGACCAATTACTACAAGTGGTACCAAGCTATAAATACCTAGGTGTTATACTGGACCCCCTGCTAAATTATAACCTCCATCTAAGTAACCAGGTGAAAACCATAGCTTATAAAACTTATAAATTATGTCTATTAAGAAGATATCTAGATGTCAAGTTAGCTATTCAACTTTATAAATCGACTATTCTACCTTATATGGAATATGCTGACATTTGTTTCATGACTACCTATGATAAATATGTGGATCCTCTTCAATATGCCCAAAATAGATGTTTAAAAATCTGTCTAAAGGTTCCTCATTTAACTAATACCAAATATGTGCACAATATTACTGAAGTAAATATGCTAGATGAAAGAAGAGATACTCACCTACTTAATTATATGTACAATAGATCGAGATGTGACTTGTATATAGACAAGAGGAACTTAAATACTCGTTTACATGATGCTCCTACTGTTAAATGTCTTACCCCTAATTGTCTATCGTATGCTAGAAGTGTGGAATATCATGGTGCCATTGCTTGGAATGCCTTGTCAAAGGATCGAAGGAATACCCCTGAGATTGCCAAATTTAAAAGGGACACAAATATCAGTATGAAAAATCTATTGCCATACGTCCTTCGATGAGGTTTTACCGATCAATATTTTCTTTTGATGTGTGTATCTTGAGAATCATACTATATTAATGTGCATTGTTACAGATTCTTTACTCTCGAATATACCCCCCCTCGTATGTATATTTCTACTACTCCATTTGTATCCATATAATAATGTGTCATATACTTCACATATATTCTATAAGTCAGGTAGGACCAGAAGTACCAACCCAACACTACTGTGGGGATGAGGTCCTCTGCCTTCTTTTTTGTCTGATTTGGAACTTATATTACAATATTATTGTTTAGCTTTTTCTTTACATGGTTGAAAAACTTGAACATCTGTACATTTAACCTGCAATACCTGTGACTACCAATAATATTGACTCAAACAATACTAGTGTACGATGAAATACTTTTTTCTTTAGACAAATAAACTGAATTCAAAACAAAAAAAAATTATTCTATAATAATGCTCAACCCACGCCACACCTACACCTGCCCATATCACCAGGTTTTTGTTGCCCTAAAATGAGCTAAACTCATGGCTATAATTTTCTGGGTTGTGCTTCATCTAGCCCTGTGCCATCTTCATGCCTGTATACTTGACAGCGATTTCTCCTTTGTCAAGGATGGAGACTTGGAAATGGATGGTTAGGAGAGGAATGGGCAAGGACAGAAGGAGAGTAGAAGAAGAATTGACAGATAGATGACTGGCTGGATGGCTAGGTGGATGGATGGATTGATGGCTGGATGGCTGGATGGCTGGCTGGATGGCTGGCTTGATGGCTGGCTGGCTGGCTGTATGGATGCATGGATGGCAGTTGTCATTCTTTTATTTACCTTGACACCTCCTGCCTATCCTAGTTTGGTCCTAACTCAACTACTCTCGAGCCTCTACTATTATAGCGCTCGAGTGCATGAGTAAAAATAAGTTCCGGGTACAAATATCACATTCGTCAGGATGATATTCACCACTGTTTCCTTGCCATGAATCTGACTTTAGCTGTCAAAATGGCTTTGCATGGCCTGTGTGTCTGCCTCTCTGCTATAGGTTTGAGGGCACGCTTCTATCGATGAGGAAGTGATTAGCAAATGGCCAAGTGATTTGATTTGTGACAATTGATTTCAAGTAATTTTGGCCTGTCGTCCCTTCTGCCCTTTCCTCACCCTATTAACAACACTCCATCTGGTTCCACAAGGGACCACAAAGTATGTCAATACCCACTGCCATGTTCTAAGACGTAATCTAGATGTATGTAGCTGCATGACATGCATATTCCAAATGAATACTGCCCTGCTTGCTTGATGCCTAAATGTACATATATGCATGAGCGGGCATTCCAACTAAGCTGATTGACGATAATGGGCCCAGTTATGTCCTAAGTCTGATAGGATTTGGGAGAAAAAATAATTTCAACTATATATTCTTTTTATGGTTGATTCCCAGTGCAGCAGTGGCAGATTTAGACGGAGAGCGTGGGGTTGCGCCCCCCCCCCCCTTTTTTCCATAGTTACGAGTTTATAAATCTGGTTGTTCTGGACCCCAAATAATGCTCAAAAATGGGGTAGCCTCATTTCTGGCTACGCCGCCTCCTTTTCCAAACCCCGGACCTGCCATTGAATTGCATTCCAATACCACAATGCTGGCAAAATTAAACTTTAAAATTTGAGGAGAAGTGACCGATGTGCTTCCAGTTCAAAATCAGGAATAAATTGGTTTCAGTGAATACCCGCTAAAGGTATTTATCAATACGAATCAGCACTGGAACATATTTGTGGATAAACACGGTAAAAGGTACATCCGGGAGGGGGTGCGCGGGCATACCTTTTACTGTGTTGATCCACATTTGCCAGCACTGCCTTTATAATGCATAATGGTAGAGTCAATTCGATGTATCACGGCTACAGTGCTGGCCTATTGTTTTATGATTATTTTAATGGGCCCTTCATTTACTATACATGAATTCACTGTGAAGAACTAGAAGTAGTGTTATATAACTGAATAGACATTACAACATGTTAGATAGACCCCAGCCTCATGGGAGTATTCATCTCTTTGATGTTTTCTATGATATTATGATTGGCACCTACGACCGAGTGGGTCAATACTATGTCAGATAATGTTACTTATTTATGTGTTGGGTCTTTACAATCACAGTCACATGTCTCTTTTCTATACACAAGCATTTACAGACCACATGGTGATAAATGCAGTGAGAGTGAGAGAGGGAGAGAGAGAGAGAGAGAGAGAGAGAGAGAGAGAGAGAGAGCAATGCTCTATTGTGAATACATTTTGTGAGCAGGAAAATACAAATATAGACTACAGACCGCACACGAGTATCTCATCATTGTCATCCAGTTGGCACTGTGCAAAGTTTTAGTGTTGATGCGTAGCTTGCCACTACTCATTGACGCTTTAATTGAATATGGGTTTTAGAAAATCTCATTTATTTGAACAAAGGGATGTCAAATGAGTAAAATGAGGATCATAGCAGAATAGTTAGTTACTGATTGAAATTCCTATAGATATAATTCAAGTCTCCTCAGGTACAGGAGTATTTATGTGATATCTATTCATAATAAACCTTTCAGAGCAGCATAACATGTAAATACCAGTTAGTTCTGGAAATGTTGAGCATTCTCACTAGTATTACTATTGATGGATTTACACGGACATGATTATGAGAGTTAATCTTGTAAAACGTCCACTTGAGAAATTTTTCTCAAGTGGAAGCTCCTATCCACAATTAATTAGCCATGCATATTTCTACACAAAGCTGTACTAATAAGAAATACGACTGTTTTCGTAAAGGCATAGCACACGTTTATATAGATCCATGCCCCATGTGTCTCCAATGGGCTCATCAATATAGCCTAAGAGCTGTCACTTAATATAGATCCCTATGAGCGTGAAGTGAGCTCTTTGTTCTGATTGCATCCCTGATGGAAGATTTTATGCCATGTGAATAATAGCTCATTGCCATTTAATACAGAACAAGCTTTCATTTCTCAAAACACAAATGCCAGATTGTGCAAGAATAATCCTAGATTTGAGATCAGGAGACACTGATTGACGAATCTGAACCTTACAATGATTTTAGTTTTATGAGTTCGGTTATGGACAATCAAATCCGACCATGCTAATAATTGGTTGTCCAGTATCAATACTGATTTAAACATTACATCTGTTTTGCATAAACATGGAGGTGAGACCAAGTAAGGGAAAGCGATGGATTTAGATTGAACATGTAATTTAAGAACCTTTTACTTCTAACAATCATTTTTATCTTATATCACAATATTTCTTGTAGTCCCTATAAGTCTACCAACCACCTGGTTCATCTAGAAAACATGTCGCACCTTCTGTGCTTTATGAGCTGAAAAGAAATCCTGCAGATCTTGTTGTTTTCATGATTTACATGGATAACCCTGTTAGGCTGACACATTGCCCTAATGCAATCTCTAATGTCAAGTAAGCATCATTTTCTGCAAGGAAATGGTCAGATTGATGCATGAAAGCAACCTTGGCAAGTTACCCAGGACTATATTCACCCATGCAGTCTAACCGTAATAACGCGATATCTTCCTTATATAAATATATACATGTATGTTATTCTTCTTTTCCAATAGAACTTGTCTCTCTTGTGTCACAGAAATAGCTGTGTTTATTTCATGAGCAGGTGCTGGTTACCTACAATACATACATATTGAATTCATATAACACCGGGGGCATAGAGTTTCTTCTTATTAAAGCAACACCTGCGCAGCCTCGTTTTTACTTCTACTTTTTCATTTACAGCTTATCATATTTCATGTCCTTCTTCACTTTATGCGTGAATAGAAATTGGCATAGAAGGGAGAGGAACAGAGTGAGAGTGAGTGTGAGTGGAAGAGGGATACAGAAAGAAAGAAAGAAAGAAAGAAATAAAGAAATAAAGCAAGAAAGAAAGAGGTAGAGGGAAAGAGAGGCAGAGAAAAAAAAAGAGAAAGAAAAGAGTGAGAAAGAGATAGACCATATCCCGGTGTCCTTTCCCTGTCCAGGTCCATGTCAACCTTTAGTAACATTTGACCGATAGTGATGTGATTAGCTAATGGACAGTGTTGGTTAAGTGCTGCAATCTTAGCTCTTATGTTGTCATAGTAGATCGAGCTATCATTTGCCAGCCATAGAATCCCCTCCCACGCAAACCATATACAAGCGACAAAACACCTGTAAGGAAAGACCGGGAGAAGCAGAGGAACGGCATGCAAATATGAATGGCATGCAAATATGAATGCAGTAATCTAGATTCCAACCACAGACACAAAACGATCATAAGCAAAAAAGATTCACAAGACAGCTGTATCCTTTGTGACTAAAGGAAACACAGAGTGGACAACAAAATATATATTTTTTTGTAATAGAGTTCAATTGAAATATAGATGAACCCATAGTGGATATTCAAATTCGAAATGTTTAAAGCTGACATTTATAAGGGCTAACATGGTTGGGTGTTTATTCAGATATATCTCTACCTTAGTCTACTCTGCCACATCTCACACATACCTACCCCACCAAGTCTTATCTTTCCCTGGTTCTATGGTCCTCCAGGGTCAGAGTGAGGAGAGAGACCCGCCTATCAAGTGGCATTTCACTGTGCCCCTTCCCTACTCCTATCCAGGACTTGACTGGCCAGTAATTGGTCATCTAGTGGACAAGCAGGATACAGGTCTACCTTTGGGATCAGCTGAGGGCAGAGGATGGGGGGATGGAATAGCTAGATTAGTTGGGGATCAGCTGAGGGTAGAGGATGGGACAGCTAGACTAGGTGGGGGGGGGGTGGCTGAGGTCACAGTGGGGGACAAATGAATTAATCAAGGTAATAGGCTGAGGGAGGAGGATAGGACAGTGAGATTAGGCAAAGCGATAGACAGAGGGCAGAGGATGGATAGGTAGATTGGGCTGGGGGTAGGCTGAGGTCATAGTAAGGGACAGCTAAATTAAGGAGGGTAATATTCTGAGGGCAGAGGATGGAAAGTCAGATTATCGAGGGGATCGGCTGAGGGCAAAGCATTAGGTGGGACAGGTAGATTCGGCAGAGAGATAGGCTGATTGCACAGCATTAGGTGGACAGGTAGATTCGGCAGAGAGATAGGCTGATTGCACAGCATTAGGTGGACAGGTAGATTCGGCAGAGAGATAGGCTGATTGCACAGCATTAGGTGGACAGGTAGATTCGGCAGAGAGATAGGCTGATTGCACAGCATTAGGTGGACAGGTAGATTCGGCAGAGAGATAGGCTGATTGCACAGCATTAGGTGGACAGGTAGATTCGGCAGACAGGTATGTCATGCGGGTGTGTAAGGGTGGGGGGGTAGGCTGAGCCCCAGCCCCCCCCCCCTCCAGGGAGGGTATAGGATGGGACAAGTACAATACGGAGAGGGAGAGGGAGAGAGAGAGAGAGAGAAGTAAGATTAAGCAAAGTTTCAACTCGATCTGTCAATCGAGAAATGGTAGGAAAAGGAGACAATGAAAAGAGGGCACCAACTTATGCACACTATTAGGTGGGAGTAAGAATATAAGTCTTAGATTTCCTATCCATGTAACTAAAAACACCCCTTTGGGTTTCCTCACACAAACCACTGGCCCTAGCACCATTCATAACGATCAACTGGACATTTTAGTCCTTTCTCCAAAATTTCCTTATTCAAAACACAATTCAGTCTCCTGCTATGCTAACTAGTATCTTCAAATAGTGGTCTTCTCACCTTGTTTACAGTCATTTCAAACAAACTTAAGCTATTCTATATGGTGTAAGAGAGCTCTATGAGATGTTAAAGTGGGTGTTAAATCCTTACATTACTCAGCTCGTCCATCCTTTCAACACAACCCAGATACCACCTGGCCTGCACTTACCAATCACCTCCACCTCCCACTCACCTATCACACCTCCTCCTGCTGCTACTCACCTTAATCCTTCAAGACTTACCATATTGGTGCTTCAAAGCACTGTGGTATCAAAAAAGCGCTGGACTGGAATAAGCGCCACAGACAAAAGGGTGTTGAAATAGATTTTAAGCATTGAAAATAGCATTCAAATGAGAGGTGGTCTCATATATAACGGCTGGAATCTGAGGTGTATTGAAATCAATTCTGTTTAAAGGATTTTCAGTTGCTTATTCTATCATCCAAGGAGATCTCCTCCATCACAAGAAACTATTTCAGCGCTTATAACCCCCTTCTGCTTAACCATTTAGAGGTTACTTAACTCCTCAGGCTTTGGCCGAGTTGTAGACATGATCCACCAATGTGGTGTTGTTGAGTTTTTCCAGTCGCACCCTATTATTGCCGTAATGGCTCTTTTGAGTGACTTGGCACTCATTATTCTAAATAACTTTGTCCCGCCAGCCCTCATAAAATTAATGTAAGACAGGCGCTCATTTGAATACCTTTTTGTAGTGCTCAAGACATCCTTGCCTTTCCAGCACACATCTAAGACTGGCACTTATTTCAGACCCCAGCGCTTAAGACAACTATTATGGTACATCGAGTTGACCATTCTGAAAGACTTATCCGATTGGTTTGGCATGATGCTTGATTGTACACCTCGCAAAATAGACACTTTTTATGGGCTGTATATTCCTTGATCAAGGTGACCGATGAATATGATGTATCGATACATCACAGATCGATACATTATGTGATCCTCGCAGGGTTATCCCCCACTGCCCTCTGAGTGCATGCATGTCACATTCAATGGAGGCAGCAGAATAGCAACCACCTCTGCAATCACATCAGGATCAGGATTGACTCTCCAAGGGTCGCAGAGTGATTTAATTGTCTTCAAGCTTTGATCGATAGCATTCCTGGATGCCTCAAGACACTTTACATTTCTGTATTCATCGTTATTTTTTTAGCCCTTTGGAATTGATTAATACACTTTGTTAGGGTCTACATGATGTATCAATGTGTATACAGCATTATGATATCATCATTATGGCTGAAAATCAATCATATGAACCCTGAGGGGCTAAAGCTCAAATCCTACCTGGAGCCAACCCACTGTCCTGCAGCTGTTTGAAACCCATGGAGTCTAGCGCCTATTCATTTCTTCGGATCCCTCCACCTCTCTTAGCCTCACCTGCTTAAGGACTGCATCCGTGCCGACAGATGGAGCATCCGTGCCGACAGATGGAGCATCTGTTGGTTTCATCTGTTTTATTCATCATTGATTTCTATGGATTGAGGGAGATGGATGGATATCATGCCTTGCCCTACCCTTTCACATACATGCAATTTATGTCACTGATCGGAATGATGCCTTTGAATCAGTGGCAGATTTAGACGGAGTGGGGGGGGGGGGGCTGGGGCGTCTAAAAGGTGGCGGACTTGAGGTAGGCCTGTGAGGCCAACTTGAGGTGCACTTACCCATCATGTTCCAAGGGTTTGAAGTCAAACTTTCACATGGCTACATACTGACCATAATTTTTTTTTACTGCACCCTACCTCTTGCCAACCCTCTAAATAGTTAGATGCTCGTCAGTGTCTCATTCCCTGATACCAGTTCTTCCAATCCTCGTCAGCTCATTTCATTTCGTTCTGCTACATGCCTTGAACCACACTCCCCTCTTGGATTAATTAAGTGAATGGGTAAATACCATTTTGACAACTGAGTTCATATTTATGGTGAGATAACGAAATTAGATATTAAGAGATGCATGAAGACGTACACATGTCCATGAGCTTAAGACCATTTTAGGATGGACAAGGGGAATCTGCCTTCCAGTGAATACCATGATGCCTTACCTTGTCACCTCAATCATTGCAAGAAGAACCCAATTTGCCAGATTTGTACAGTTAGACTTTAAAGAGCAACTTGCTGAATTAATATTTGTCCAATCTGTCTGCAGAGAAGTATGTTCATGTCTTATTGGATGAAGCCCTGGCAAGGTACTTTCAAGCGCATTGATACACCATGATGACTGATGTCATTAATGGTAAAAGTGTTTTTCAAGGGAAGGTCAAAGAAGCTTTAATTTCACTACAAAGATCAGTAATAAGGCCCCTCTTTGAGAATGTAGGGATATAGTAGTGTGCACAATAACATGGAAGTATGGGAATCAAATTTTCTCAGAATTTCTGAAAATCTCTATTCCATATAAATAAAGCCTTATACCCTGACTGACTTGAAATTACAAGTGTCAACAAAATATAATTCATGTATTACCCAGACTTTTGTGCACTTCCTTCTCCGCCGTTCGCCCCCCTCCCCCTCCCATTACTCTGTTCAATAAAACTCGCCCTCATTCCGCCCTTCATCACCTCCACGAAACTTGAAGAACGAAAATAAAATACGTTATCTAGGACCTAGAGCAACCCCTGCACAACCCTACCTTTCCCTGTCCTCATGTGTAGGTCACAACCATCCTATGACTGCAAAGAACATTAGTGTACAATATCCATTAGTTGCCATGATGCAGAAATGCAGCTATGCAAGTAACTCGCCCCAGCGGCACAACTACAGTCGTGCATCATGCCAATCCCTCAGCAGATTTTATCTGTAAAGGTTGGCATGGCATCAAGAGGAACTTTAACATAGAGGCATCATGCGGTCCTCTGAGGGTTTCACCCAAATCCTACCTGACCTGATCAGACCCCCCCCCCCCCTCCCTCCACACCCTCACCTAGCGCTCCTCATATCCTCCTCCTTGCCGCCCTGACTAGATCCCTAGTCATTGGATCCTGGTGCCAGCCCGGTCCCTGATATCACTCCCTCTACACCCTCCTGTCAGCCTCCCTCCTTTCCCAGCTGCAGCCACAGGCCCCGTGTCGGCCTCCTCTCTACATGTACAGGAGACTACGGCAGCAGGGAGGCAGCATCCCCGGCTCCCTCCCCCAGTTCTCCTGTAGCAAAGCCGGCCTGCAGACCACAGTGAAGGCGGCTGGAGCAGCTCATGGCACAGTCAGTAGGAGACTTCTGGAGGAGGCTGGAGGGAACTAGCAGTGAGCTGCTCACAGGGATCTAGTGGATGGAGCAGCTTCTAGTCAGCTGGGGTCTCTGAGACAAAGACTACCTCTACTTCTACCTATTGCTACTTCATACTAACATTTTCCTACTGACAATGTTCAGTCTACTGACAATCAGGACTGAGCAATGGTAGCAGATTGTCTGTGAGCAGTACTGAGCAGATTGGAACTGACTGGGTGAGTAACTCATTTCTCTGTGAGTGGGAATCATGAGGACCACAACTCCTGCTCATACCATGTCTACTACCAAAGCCTACCTAGGTGAAGACCACAGAGCAGTAAGTGACCAATTGGAGCAATAGGTAGGCAGTCTTGGAGCAACTCAGTTGCCCTCTATCCTGCAGTGATCGACAACAGGGACTAAACATAAGGAGAGCTTAGATATTTTTCTCTCTGGGAAATAACATGTGGTGACCAGGATCCAGGTACGCCAGAGAACAAAAGGGAAAACAAACTGTAGACAGAACATGTAGTCTTGGTGCCACTAGCTGAACAACTATTCCTTATGTGATTGTGCAACAGTGGATGTAGAACAATTCAATAGAATTCTATATTAGTTTATCTTTGGTCTGTTAATGTTTGCTGACAAGGAATTAATCAATTTTTTTCTATACAGTTTACTGGAGGATTTTAAGAGACACAGGAACATACAGTTTTAGCTGAGGATGACAGACAGAATAGCTTAATTTTGAAGAATAATTTCGAAGGCCACAAACTTGTGACCAGTTTTATGTGGGGTTGATACCTTATCAAAAACTGGTTGGTGAACAAATAGAACAGCTCAGAAATTTACAAGGAACCTGAAATATCGCAGTACTGCAGGTATATTGCAGATACACCCTCAGGAATGCACTCAACACTCATCGAGCTGAATGCATAGTTTAACAGAGTTGCTGTATTTTGGTAAGCAACTTATAAAGCCACTTTGTAGGACTGAGGACCTGTCTGAGCTGCCCATGTGAATATTTGAGCAGCAGGTCTGTTCAACAATCACCTCATATCCTCATCCCAGTGCAATGAATAAAAATTAAATGAATAGAGAGCACTGTGCTTTCAGTACGCTGAGCAGGCTGCTGAACACCTCTGTTACATGAACAAGGGATAGCTGTGTGTGCGAAATATCATATTGGATATTTATTGGATTGGTGACTGCAGGTAGCTAATTAGGAGAAGTGTCTATGAATGATGGAAAGTATATGCACTTCTGCTTATGAACAATGGGTGCTTGATAAACAGAGGTCATGTTGGAGGTAGATATCCTCATTATTTAGACTGTATGAATTGAGCAACTGAATTCAGAAGAAGGAATAACTATATCATTATCCTGGTCTCAGTTGATGCTGTCAGGTCATATGTCAATGAATGAGCAGTCTAATGAATGACTGAAATAACTAGCAGGAATGAACAGTATAAATACTGGCTCACAGATCCATGGATACAGATTTACCACTATATAGATACAGGCTTGCTACTCCTATATGAAGGAGCATCAACATACCAGGTGCAGTTTACCATTACCTATTTTTTAACACACACATCAAAATCAGTTGACATCTTAAAGCATAAAGGCTGTGGTACCTCTGCTCTGACATAGATATCAAAGCAGCAAGAGCACAACACCTTCAAGATATAGACTTCTTATTCTAACCATCCATTGAACAGCAGAGACATAGGACCCACAGGTGGTATTTTTGCTATTGGTACCTTGGTGCACTAGTATGGGCTTATTTACCCACTCCACAGAAAAGCTGTACAAATCATTGGTTACTAATAATAGCATAGTTATTTTCATCCAAAGTGTAGCATCCTGTATATATAGGGCAATTAACATATAACGGCACTACCAGATACATCTTACCTGCCATACCTGCCTACACAACCTGCAGTAAACCCTGATGAGAAAACAACCCATATTATCGCCCACTGGCCACTACTACCTTTATGCCAGCGATGACCTCACGTGGTACCTCCTACCTGCGCTGTCCAAAACATCTCTACTAACCCATATCCCTTTTATTACGATCCCTGTACAACCCATCCTTACCCCAATCTCACACCATGCTGAAGGCCATCCCGGCCCTTCTGGAGGTTCACGCCCGGAGGAGGCGGGGGAGGCAGAGAAGCACACCCCGTAGGGATCTGGAGGAGAGGCGGCGGAGAGGGATGGAACCCCGCTTGGATCCCTCCCCTACGTTACCTAATGCCAACAATGTAGTAGGGTAGGACTGCTAACTACAGCTGCAGGTCTGCTGATGCATTGATAAAACTAAGGCCAGTGCTGGAGACCTTTCGCCTGTTGTCTAAAGTGTCCTGAGACCTGGGCTGACTTGCTATTGAATGAGTGCACATCCTTTGAGTTAGTAATCAATCGAAGTATTAGAGCCTGCCTTGCCATTCGATTTATATTGCAACTGAAGTCAGTCAAAGTATTTTTCTTGCCACTGCTCTTTAGTCAAGGGTGGGACACCACTGAAGAAATGCAAGTGGTCTGACCCAGGGTATATATTTCTGATCAAATGGTCCTGGAGATCTTGGTTCTATTCATAATAATAATCTAGCCCCAAGATTCTACAGACTGCAGTGCTCTGTGTTAACATACGGACTGTAGCAATACTTGACATGTCCACATCGATCTAGATAACCTCAGGGTATATCAGTGATAAGAGAAGATATTACAGAGGCTCAGCCCCTGCATGTTCTACCTATCACATACCTGTGTTTCTGAGGCTGACCTTTACCTCCGGGGTTGGTGAACCCAGATCCATGGACCTGCCCTCCCACAACCCTGGAGTACCTATAGCACCTGCAGACAGCCCCTGGCCTGCCATTGCTCAGCTGTTTGCTCTGCTAGGATTGGAGGAACTGGAGCAGCATCTGGAGGAATAGGGGTCTGCTAGTAGTAGCCCTTTGTGCTCTTTTTTTTAGTAGCAGTATCAGTTATGCTGGCAGTAACTGAGTTCTAGTGAACCTAGGATGTGATTAGGCACTTTGAAGGTACTGCCACGTACCTGTGAAGGTGGATGCTGGGAATCAAACGATTTTGAAGTTGTATTAACTTGCATTGTTCACTAGCTTCTTTGGAACTATATTTCATAGTTTGACTTCAAATACAACACATATAACCCCACGTGCACCCGGATTCTACCAGATATATCAGGCTACTTAGCTGCTTCTAGGCTATATCACACAGTTCTCAGTTGAAGTTTAGTACATCCACGAAAGGGAACAGTATGCATGAGCCTGGCGTTTAGACGATTATGCCATGTTTGTATACATCAACTTCTTACGTTTGAGCTATGATTCTGGGTTGAATCAAAGGAATTGTTCAGCTGTGAGGTTTCCAAGTTTTAATCGGTGACCTGGCCATGAGAAGGAAACCCCATGAATAGTATATTCCTAGCATGAATACATCAGGGCCAAAAGTTACAATAGGAATCTGTGAAAACCCAAAGTGTTCATGTGATTAATACTCGTTGGATCTCACATAACATTACATATATCTGAAATGGAAGGACTACACTTCAATTCTTCACTGTCATACTGAGTTTTCTATACATATTATATATATCTACATATATAAAGATTAGTCATGTCAGTGCTGTGCTGCGTGTCTCTTTAAGTTGTACAAAATATACTCATGGAAGCATCTCTTGGGGCGATCTAAAATAAGAAAGAATTGATTTAGTATACCTCTACTATACTTGTGAGGAGTAGATGCAAGTATATTCTCAGTAGGACCTGTATATATGTACCAATAAATAACTACATTCATAGGAACCAGGAGGAGAAACGTCTAATAAAAATACATATCCAACCTCATACTCAAATGCAAAAAGGAATAGATACATATCTAACTGTACATACTTATATAAACATGCAATGTATAGTTATAGAACATATAGAACTCAAAGTAAGTGCCAATCAGTCTCCATTTGGATGTGAAGGATAATGTGATCAGTGGTTACATATAGTATTGATCTGGGTTTTGCAATAGTCCGATTTGATTACTTATTGTGAGGAACAACACACCTAATACTCTCTCTGCACACAATACCATACCCTCATGAGTCATGACCTTAGTCTATGCCTCTACCTAATGACGTATACTTGCTATATCTATGGCACCATAGGTTTCAGTTTCTTTATGGTGTAGATATGGATGGATATACCAGGGATGTTATACATGAATATATTATATCAACCTGACCCATCGATTTTGCATCAGCTTTTATCACACATAATCTCTCTTTTTTTTTCTAATACCTTTGTCACTGACTATGTAGAGCATAGACTATAAGAGGTATAAGATATAAATGGTACAAAATGTATAAAAGGTAAAAGCAATAACAGCTGTGCGTTTATACTTTGACTGTTTATATGCTGAACTGCCATAGCACAGTGGCTCATATGGAACAGAGCGTTTACGCATACACTTTATAAGGGGCATGTATATAGTTCAAGGAAATTTGTATACACATCCAAAGGATTGGAATATTTATAATAACTCCAGATGTATACTATTCAGAGTTCATGTTTACAAAAAGAGGCACCTAATCACATAATATACAGTTATATACAGGGAGTTAATAGGCTTAAGCCACAAGACAGAAATACATAGTATATGAACAACAATGCACCCAAGAGCAGAGTGACCCTAGCGAGAGGTCTACTACACAAAGAACAGTGTACTAACCACACAAAACATTATTGATCTAGAGAATGATATCAAGGAAATTTTCAACATATGAAGACATATGTATATAAATATGATGGAAAGAAATCTGGTTAAGCTATATAGAATTGCCAGGTAGTCAATAGTATCTGAGAGCAGGTTGACCTCACCACTGAGGCACTACCCTTACCACTGTTGGCACCTACTAGTCCCTACAGACACCTATAGTACCACCCCTGAGGGGAGGACGCCCCACCCTGGAGCAGCAAGATCTGGTTGGTCTGGAGGCTGGATCCTACATCAAGCTACATACTACCTTCCTGCACTGGGCTCTGGTAAAGTAGGTACAACAGACCACTCACCAGGTGGAGCCCTATATACTACTGTCTATCCTTTACGACTCACTGGATGCTTATTGGTATAATTTACATCAGTACTGGACGTAGAGATTGATTTATGTAGTGACTAATTATTCCTCTTGATTGCTCTTTGATCCATTTGAATCTGATAGGATCTGGATTTCAGACATTGGAGACCTTGGTTCTGTGATTATTTTAGTTGGAATATAATATATGTATATTTCGGTGTACTGAGGCTGAAGGTATGTGATTACTCACAGTTCATAGTTCCTGTATATGGATGATTATATAAATATATACATAGGCACTTACACAGAGTTGTAAGCACAAAGTATACAAGGAGCCTATGCTATTGAAGTCACTTTATATACAACAATGCACCCACCTGAATTCTCATACAGAATTAATTTTGTATGATGACGCTTTAACAAGCCGATAATTTCTACAGCGTGTCAGAACATAATGCAGCGAGAATCGACGTCGTCACCCAATGATTCACTGGATTCTACTTTACAAAAAGTGGAATTACTACATACTTTCGCAGTGTCAGGATATGCAGAGGAAGCCTATACAACTACCATCTGGGCATGGATACTACCCCTGACATACTGCCCATTACACACTACTAGAGAATGACTACCAAACAAGAAAAAATAAGGCAGTTCTTTAAGCTAAGACAGGTGAGTTTTACAATAATTATTTGTCTTTGTTTTGGACAGGCAACTACCCCAGTCATGCATTATGCTAATCCTACAGGGTCAATAACCTTAATGCAATTTAATAAATCCGTAAGGATGGTCTGCATGAAGGACATCTACAGTATCTAGTACTGTCGCTATATTGGCCCATCCTTATCACATATGAGCAATAAGCAAAACGCAACACATGCCATTAAATAGCCATTAAATGACTGAATTTTAGAAATTTTAGCCTCCAGTGGAAATTGTCTGCCCTCGATGAACATCTTCTTTAATTTTAATTTTTTAACAAATGTGGGGCTCAGCCCTGGAGGAGAATTCTCCTAAAAAACTAAACATCTTTAACCAAAGGAAATCAATAAATAATCGATAAATGGGAAGGGAAGCAATATTATAGAGTTTTGTGTTTAGGAAAATACTCAGTGGCGAATCCAGGTTTCTGGAAGGGAGGGGGAGCGCCCCTTATTTAACTTGTATTTCAAGCTTTTGTGGAGGAAAGAGGTGAGTAATCCCAACACTACACTCTGAATGACCCAGGAATGTCGTTTTTACCGCCTATGGAGGTTCTGACAGGTCACATGACACCTTTTAGGCAATCTGATTGGTTGATGTTGTTTATCCTATATCCAAAAAGAAATTTTTAAGGAAAAAAGTCTGGTCTCCCAGACTGCATCTGAGCAGGATCCAATATGGCCCCCTCCATTGAGGTGAGTAACCACAATATTGCCAAGGTGTTTCAGAGTGTTTCAGCCCTCACGGAGCCTCATCAGGTGTAATCTCGGGGATTTTTTGTTTTTATTTTTATACCCAAGTGATGTATGAGGGGACTCACCCCTTGTCACTGTGGTCTGACCTCAACTCTAGGACTTAGTGTCAAAAAAGTGGATATGCCTTTCTGGACAGAGACTCGACACTGTTTAGTGCCTTACCTATAATTTTCTTTAAGAAATCTTTTTTTCCCACACTCACTCAGAGTTAAGGTACAGAAGGCCGGTCAATGTACCGCTACACAGTGTAGCCTTTTAACTCTCAGTCCATATAGGATCGAGTTGGAAAGAAAAAAATCACATTGTATTTCAAGCTTAATTTGACGCTTGAAATAGGAAAATAAACTCTTAAGTACTGACAGAAATGAGGGGGTGCGTGCCCCCACATCCCTCGTCTAAATCTTCCACTGAATACTAATACAACAAAACATGTCCTGACAGTTGGACATTCATTTGGTAAGTATGGACATGTATATTGGACAGCCATGATTCAAGTTGTGTGATAAATTAGGTCAATTTATGCTTTCGAGGAGCCTTCATGAATATTCATAGAGTCAAAGATGTAGCTCCGTTCCTTTGCAGAGATAATTTGCCATACATATTCCAGGAGTAGTGGGATCGTTAGAAATCTCCAATCAGGAGTTCCAGAATCTCCAAATTGACTTCCTCACCCTGAAACTTTAATGTTGCATATTTAAGTATGTCTTAGTCTCCGCTATTCTCCTTGTCTACTTCTCTATCCACCACCTGCAATACTAGCTGATTGATTAGTTGATTGATTAGTTGATTGATTAGTTGATTGCTTGACCTCAAGTACTGCTTTGGCTAGGGTAAGATATCCAACCATGTGTAAATCTGTACAAAAGCTGGGTGGGACTGTACCACGGGACTGCAGTCTAAGTCACTCGATCTTTTCCGGGTAGTATAGTGAACCCCTGCGCCATACCAATTGGTCGGCATCAATGAAACTCTGACGAGTGTGCTCACCAGCACCTTATTGGAGCATCATATATACAAACCCCCTAAGACTGCATCGACCCTGTAAGGTCAGCATGATGCATGAATGTAGCCCTGGCAACGATAACGATAACTAAAAGCTAAGGACTGCATTGTATACATTGACACTGAAATAGTGAATTTCTTGCCATTGCCGACATTGCTGCTAGATAACGACAAATAAGAATGAGTTCATGAAGGGGACCTCCATCAGTCTGCCTATTTTTTATAGTCAGGCTGTTTCATATAAGTGCTCGTCTTGTATGAGCGCCAGGGGTAAAGACCCCTCAAAGTTTCTAAGCACCGGGGTACTTAAACCAATGTGGTATGGTGGGTCAAGCTATCATTGAGAGAGGGGTGAGGTTTTTAAGAGACTTCATTCACAAAAGATACCATCCATTTAGTTGGCTAGGATATCGTGCAAAAATGCTGACTCTTATAATGCTCTCCTCCCATTGGCATTAACAGTGTTCCCTAAGATAACCTAGATCCTTTGTTAATTAATGGTCCAACATTAAAAACAGTAGCACAAATAACCAGTTTGATACACAAGAATGGGTATAACACAGTAGTGCCTATTGATGCAAAAGAAATTGACAAATGGTGGCTTAGAGCTAGGGAGAAGGATACGAGGTAATTCTATACATTTCATTTCATGCTGTATTTCTTATCTTGGATGAGCAATCACATTGGAATTGCCTATGGTACATGTAGCCCTCCCCTTTCATAGAGATGTTCTTCTTAATAGGCAAACACCATACCCGTCCCCTGCTGGTTTATGTACCCTCAGGCATGCTTATTGCATTCTAACTCTGGGCTACATCTTAGTTATGCCATTTGTGTGGGTATAGTGCTTAGTTCTTGTTTCACATCTCTTACATGATGCAAAATGCCCTGGTATGGAGGTCTTTTACAGTCTACAAACAGTCGTCTTGATGAACTTCCCACTGCAAGCTGGCCCCAACTGCCTTCCGTGAGAGATCCCAATGGAGGTGATGTCCCATTATTAGCCCTGACAGGTATACCTGCAGGTCGTGTTATCTATCTAGCTGTCCCCCTGGAGGGCTGTGACATTAGTGGATGGCTGCAATCATTCAGAGGGACCAATCTACTATGTCTCTCTGCCTTGTCTCTCCTCATGCAATATTAGTCTTGCAGTTAATCTGAACTACCTGGCCAACATATACCTGAAATATTGACTTAACTCAGTCTTTCTGACAGAGTCTCAATGACCAGAATTTATGCTTCACTTCCTTGTACAATTTTATCATTATTTGATATCAAATTTATTTACTGTAAGTCCCCGCCGTGTCCTCTTATAGTCTTCACAAAATTATTATAGCCAAATTTGAGATAAGTTACTGTCTGTTCTTTCATATCCCTGGACGGAAGTGTATCAATAAAAACATGTACAGCTCATACACACTCATAGGGATTATTCTACACTTAGTGATACAGCTTTTCACATTAAGGAGTAACAATGTATTATATCAATAATTCACCGTGCTTTTGTTCAAGATGATGATTAAACACAGACTGATCTGCAAATTGGCGTATTATAATTAATTTTGAATGTAAGTTTATGATTAAGTACATTCAAATATATCCTGTGGGATTTAGCATAGATGCTTTGCAGTCCTTTATCTTGTGGCTGCAGACACTAGAGAAAGAACTCACATTATAGCAAACAGACAACAGCTATATAACTTATGGCCTCACTGCCACGCTCTACTGATATAGCGGATCTTGCCTTTACCGCAGCCCACCCCCCAATGTTGACTAGGCGGTCAGGTGAGGAACCTTCTGTTCAGGCAAAACCCAAAAGAGGGAGAATCGTGCAGGGGGCCTGGCGGTAGCATTTCTATAGGGGTGCCCACCTGTACGCTGGTGACCACGGGTATTGAGGACATAGTACCCGCTGGCCATGCCTGATGACATTTTCCCTATGATGTGGGGATGAGTACATCTGAAATCCACTAGATGGCAATGTATAAACTCCATGCACAGTGTCTGTACCAAACTTCTGTATAGGAGAGGCCAGTGCAGTGATATTGACTCCATTACATATGTTACAGCTACCTTGGTGCCCTCTTCTGAGTTAGGGTTAAAGCAGGTCATGATTGACAGGGGATTTCGTAGGCATGGCCTGCCTGTATACATGTCCTCAATATACAGGAAAGGTTGCCAGCCAAGTCCACCTGCTGGTTTGTGATAGACGTATGGGGGACGTGGGGACAAATAGACACACAGCCTAACCCCAAGGTCCGCTATAGTGAGCACAAGAGGTACTTCATGATAATTTATAGAAACAATCAAAGTGCCAATAAGTGCACAGCCCAATTTATGGCACTGAAGGATGCTGCTGTAGACATAAATATCAATAGGAGAGCAAGCGACATCTCACAATTTTATTGCAGGAATGGTTATGTTTTCACACCTATGGGTCGTCCTACAGGTCGCAATCATAGTAGTAGAAAGTACCTTATTATATTGACCATTATATCCTTTATGGTTCAAACATAAAAAGAAAAAGAGATGAGGTCAGCAAAAGTGATATAAATTGGTATCATGTTCAGAAAGGTTCGAGTTGTTCTGGAGTGTTTGATGTTGAACAAAATTTTGAAGTTTGAAGTTTTAACACTGTTTGTTGGCTAAAGAAAGCATCCCATATGGAGTTGTTACAATCAGTCGCCTGATAAGTTGTAAATCAATAACCATTAATGTCATTACAATAGGGTAATAATCGCTATAGTAACAGGTGGTTTCCATGAACATATCATAGGATTATAGTTGCCACATTCATTCATATCCTTATACAACATGTATATCTCACAGTCTGCCCAATGTCACAAGTATATCACCTCTCAGACTTAACTTAAAGCCACTCATACTGAGGCGTAGGAAGTAAATCTTCATTGAGGGGGCCTGGCGAGGGCACCATCGTGACCACCTTGAATTGTCCGCTGATGCGTGATGGCATCTATTATTATGCGTATATAGAATTCATATAGAAAAGTAATTTTTGGTAAATTTTGGATCTGACTTTAGGCTCAGACCCCCATTTTCCCTATGACATCACCATAATAATATAATTTGAGATGTAAAGCTTTAGCTTCTTTTCCATTGTGTTTATGAGTTCTTGGAAAATATTGGGGGGGCCCAGACATACTCAGGCCCCACCTCCTTCCTGATTGGCGGGGGGGCCCAGGCCCCCTGCCCCCCCCCCTTTTCCTACGCCCCTGTCATAGTAGGTTTCCTTTGTATATATCTGCAGACGCTAACTCCCATATTTGATTTCCCCTGTATGAGGGACTGTATCTGTTGGCCTCTATTTCTGGTATACTAACTTTGAGTTTTCATTTATCATGCCCGCTAAGTTCTCTTAGGGGATTTACAATGTGATCTTAATTTTGTGCATACTTATACATTATACAGGCTAATGCATTTTCATGTCTAATACCTAGAGAATCAACTTTACATCGCATCAGGAGGTCGTTTGTGTACATCCTGGTCATTTTTCACCCTTAAACAGGCTCACAGGCAGTGATCTTGTACAATATCTATAACAAAAGATCCTTCCAGTATTTTTGGACTTTTACAGTGTTCTAATGCTTAATGCCCATTCATCATCATGATTGAGTCATGCAGGCTTGGTGAGTTACACGCCAGTGGTGAATCCATGCATCATGGTAACACAGACACTAAAATAATGTCAATCTTAAATGGAACAATGCACCGGTCCAGTTCCTTCGTCTTCATATTGATATGACAGATAAACCCGGAAATACCGTGCAATTCTGAAGAGCTAATAGAGAGGTTACGATTTGCCTACTTCTAACGTGTACGGCAACGTCTAGCCTCCCATTTTCTATCATTCTAGACTCACACATTGCCGTACACGTGGTGATCTCAACCTCTCTATTCACCTATGCATAGGCACAGTAACCTTTCTATGTAAATGTATGTCCTAGCAGATGTGCAAAAATAGTCTCCCATTTTTTCTTCTGCTATTTTCTCACTCCTTTATCCCATTCCATTAACATGAGATTGCCCCGCTACATTCTCATCTCTCTAATAATAGACTTGTCAGACAGGATCAGACATTTTAGCACACATGGATCTATGCATAGTCTACTTTGCCAGAAATAGCTTATCTCTCTTTCGAGAAGCTAAAGATTTGACACTGAACGTCTGGCATGCTAATCATGATCATATTCATTGATTAAGACAACATATATACACGGGGACAATGCAGCTATTTTTATTTTCAAGTAGGAGCTGTCATTATTTTTCAAATGATGATAAAGTCTGGACCGAAATATGTACTGTTGGGTGACAATAGGTTCATCAACATCTATAATGCATTATTTCCCCCTTATTCAATAAAATATTTGGTTTTTAAGTATCGTCATTATGTCATCACGTTTTCTTAACACCTTTTCTTCTTTTTGATGAATTATTACCAAATAGTATAGGGAGGCTATACAACCAAAGGTCTCTGGGCAGGCCTAGGTCAGTCGTTTCTGAAACCTCCCCTGGCGGGAGGGTGATGTGGACAGAGGCAGTGGGGCTCTAAACCTCTGGATAATAGAAAGTGACAGAGGAATTTCTCAAAGTCACAAAATCATTATTAAGTTGGAAGAAAAATTCACAAAAAAATCTAAAACAAATCAGGAATTTAAACTTGAGGAAATTTAGAAGAAAAAGATCAGCATAATTAGTAATAGAAATTACCTCTTTAAGAAAGATATAGAGATTTGTAAACCAGGGGTCAGTAGTAGAATGCCTCAATTGGACCCTTATCTTATCTCTTATCTCCGATCTTCTAACAACTCCTCTCGACTGACCACCGACTGTGGGGGCTATTTCTTAACAGGCTACGACCAAACACAGTTAGGTTCCCTACTGCGATTCAGAAACTGTCTGAATCATAGCGGGTGATCGTAGGTAACTACCCCTGACTGTTCTGCACGATCAAGAATTATGTAATTATCACGTAGGATTTTGAATGGCAGTCATGGCAATGCCAGAACAGCTTACCCACTAATAGAGAGAGTAAAATAAAGGTCTTTACTTTGACAATATTCTCCGTGTGATTTTTGGTAGTCAGACGTCAAAGCATGGCAGGAATTAACCTCCTGATCGCTTTTCTCGCTGATTATATAATTAAGGCAGGTTTCCCATGACACCAGACCTAGCTCCCGAGAGGACCCAGCTTAATTCATGCCGAATTTTACACCCAAAGTTTTATAGCTTCCACATTAACAAAATGATCTTTGTGGTTCATTTCTATAATAATCATGATTGCATCCATCCCTATGCCTACATTGCTATTACTAATTGAAAGACTACGAATGTAAACTCTTTCCGAAAGGACCTCGACTCTGGTCCTAGCTCAGATTTTATATTTCTTCAACTGACACTTATGTCTGTTGGACACAAGTGCTTTAAGTATAATAGAAAAACACACACAAACACAACAAGAAATGTACTTATGATCGTTTATGGGTTAGGTAGCCCAAATGTATAACACCTTTAGCAAGGGGTCTTGACTTGTAGCTGAAATGCAATAGAAAGAAACCACATAAACGCACAGGGCCCTAATTTGGCTGGATATTGGAATGACAATGGTGTGCAGATTAAAACAAAATTAGATTTGAGTTGAAATTGATCTAATCTTAATCCTGGTGCAAGTATTCTGGGTTCACTTCAACGGGTACCTTTCTCTAATCATCCTAGAAATTGCACGAGAGCAACTTCCGAAGTGAACAACATTGATTAAAATCAACAGTTTGTATTTAGGGTGTATGCCATTGTCAATATAGAATTTGATATATAAACAAGGCCTTTATATAAGTCTCCTCTGTTGTTTTGATCAATGATAAGGATACTTTTATTTCAATATCTAAGCCGGGCGAGTTAGTCAGCAGCATAAATCTTATTATGACCAACGGGGATAGAGTGCATCATACCATTCATTATAGTCCTTTATAAAATGGCAGCCCATTCACTGATGCATGATAGAAGTGACCTTGAGTGCATTATAGGAGTACAGTGCACGCCTGAGCAAGGTCACAGCTTGTCTATCCTTCCAGTGTGATATCAGAGGCTTAAGACTTTAAATCAATGTGATGAAAATGCTAACACGTTTTATAAAGACAATAGACAACTCATTCTTCATGTCTTGACTCTCTGTTAGACTATGAAGGCCTTATGAAGGCCCCTTAACCATCGTGCATTATAGTCCAACAGAGAGTCAAGACATGAAGAATATCGTTGTCTATTCTCTAATTATACCATGGTTATCACGTTCTTGAATGATTTTACGGTGCCTGGAGCGGATATTGAAGTTTGAATAGTATGCACTAAATGAACCCATGTTGACACTTGGATTGAGACGACATGACAGCAAGTTGACATCAAAGAATTTAATTCGATTTAAAAAAAAACTATAGCAGTAGGAGCTTAATGTGTATAGAGGATGAATCTAGACATTATTTTTCTATCACCTACCTTTAATTTGCCATGATTTGACCTGTATATGTAACACGATTGAAGATAGAAAAATCGAATCGAGGGAAATTTTCGCCGTCATGTTGACTGCGTAGCGGACGGATTGTTTACCGAGGCGAGACACAAGTTGTCACGTTGGCATATGCTCTAAGGGTATTCTGGCCATCGCGCGCAGATAAGGAGGAACTCGGCCTACGGCCTCGTGCTTCTTAACTGCCCCTAGAATCACCGTGTGCACCTCTATTTGTTATATATGCCCTTAACAGACAGCTACTAGGGGGGTAATTTATTAGGAACATTACTTTTTACAATATAGTATCTTCTGCACCAGCCTATAGATGATGAGCTCAATTCGGAAGTTTGCACCACTCCACTTCATGAATTGCTAACTTAAGATGACCAATTAGGTTAGCAAGAGGAACATGTGGGTGCTGTTTTAATTACCTAATGCAGTTTGTCTTGAGAGACCTAACAGGAGGAAGGCTAGTTCATTACACTAGATTCTGTACTACTTGTACTGTCTTTTCCTGCTATAGACTAAAATTAATAGACCTGCAGTAGCATCTTGCGATTTGGATGAAAGAGACTTAATGTGCGCTGTCTCCTATAAAGGTGAAATGTTCAGTGAAGACGCTCCACGCTATATCATACTAAAACGTGGCACCTTACTAACGTATATGAAGTATATTGATGTCTGCTTTACAAAACATTAATTTCAAATTCTATTGAACTATATAGTTGGGATAACCACATGTTGATGAACATTGATAGTTTTAATCACTTGAAGAGAGAAGTCTAACTAGATAAAGGCTTCAAATAAAACAAATAAACTCTCTTTAAGCATTGGTTCCACAGCCATACAATCGGTCGGAATAGCCCTAATCCGACGATTTATAATATATCAAAAGTATAGAAAAAAATCGGTCGGATTAGTGCAAATCCGACCGATTTATGCTTGTGGAACCAACGCTTTAGAACATAGATTCATGATTCTCCCTCATGAATGAGTGTCTTCAGACGGCGTCATACCCTTTGATTAAGAACTAGTATGGAGTAGTAGTTTGAATTTTTTAACACTGTTTATTGGCTAAAGAAAGCACCCCTACTAAGTCGCCTAAGTTGTAAATAATAACCATCAAAGTCATGATCATAGGTTAAGACATCTATAGTATCAAGCGGTTTCCGTGAACTTATCGTAACCTGCATCAATAACATACAACTCTTTACAATTCATAATCTACCCAGTGTCACAAGTATATCTCCACTCAGACTTAATTTAAAAGCACCAATAGTGGATTTCTGTTGGATATCTGTAGAGGACATTGCTGGGAATGTGCGTTTTACTGCGAGCAGACACTTCGACGCCCTACACACCCAGGAAATACGTAATACAATCGTGAGCAATTCCTGACAATAAATGTTAATTATGTTATTATGAGATTGCAGTTGGGTAAGTAAGTTTGCAAATCGTTCTTTACCTGGTGACCATCAGTTGATAGGCAGGATAATTGTTTCCTCCCGCATTTATGAACACACTAATAATCTGAAAGGTCAATTTAATTATCACCCGGAACTGACTGGAAGGGATAATTATGCCAAGAAAAATGAAAGTAGGAGACAATATGATTGATTATAGTCTTACATGATAAATGTTAATTATGTTATCTAATACACATGCCAAATATTAAATGGACATGAGACACAAAGTGAAGGATATCGATCCTACCTGACACGATCTGCGAAAAGGCGTCTTTGTGTAGAGTGCGATAAGGCCCCCTTTCCCAGTACATGCCATTTGCTCTATCATTCTTTGCAGTAGGAGGAGGGGTCTCAGGCCCATAAATATCAATGCAAGCTTCATGAAGTATATGCACTTTACACAGGGCAAAAAAGTGAATGCATTATGGTAGGGATTAGTATGGCCTTTCGGCACCATCAATCTCTAATGCCTTGATAGCCGATTGATACAACCGATAGCATTTTCCCCACCTACAGACACAATGTTCTGTGATGTTATTTTTATCTTTTGTCATCTGATAATCTAGAAAACATATTTTACTGTTGTATATTGAATCAGAAAGGTGGTGAAAAAAACATCGAGACTCACATACAAGGCCAATATATGTATTTAACTCAAGGCCACATCCAACGCATATTTCATATCGTTATCTTTAGATACACCGAAGAAATTTCCCCAAACCAACATTGCCATGATCAATAAATTCATTCTGCCACAACAGTAATAACAATTTAGCAACAGCAATACAAACAACCACTATCATTCCCATCCCTTGCCTCCTTAAAGGCAGGTTCTGCAATTATGGGTTGTTTGGGCGTGATCATTTTAGCTACAGGGGAGGCAGGCAAATATTTCTCAACCCCTTTACAGGGGAGGGATTCTATTTCAGCCCCTTGGGTTGGGGCTTTTGTTCTTTTCAGCAAAAAAACCTGCACAACATTGGTCAAAAGGGCCCATTAAGCACGATTTTCGTCCCATTCTAGGAGGAGTGCAAAAGATGTTAACCCTTGCAAGGGGGGGAGGGCAAAGCCCACCATCTCCTCTCCCATAGTTAAAAAAATGATTACTCCCTTGTTGGTGTGGAGCAGGGAGCACTTTGTGGTGGGGCAGTCTATGGGTCAATCCACTGAAAGTGGGCACTTGTCCATGGTAGAGGTTCATTTTTAAAAACTAAGAATTAGATCATGAAACTTAATTTTATTGATAGCCCTATATCTTGGCTCTTAGGAAAGGTTCATTCAAGTCACTAACTACCAAGCGGTCAGTTTTTATTGCAAATATTCAAAATTATGAAAATGTAATGGGCGTGAGCAAAATGAATTCTTCTCTACATCACAGAAATATTTGTTAGAACTACATGATTTTCAGTTAGGATATTTGACAAAAGGTCCCAAAGATACACTATGAAGAAAATAGGAAAAAAAGATGGATATTTACAATACATAAGGAAATACTATGAATGTAATGGGCGTGAGCGTAATGGGCGTGAGTGAAAAAACTTTCCCAGGCTTCAGACAGCAACTCAGCAACATAACCTCACCCAGAATTAATCTAGGCAATAAAAATAATCTAAGAATACTTATAGGATGCATTTGGAATGCATCAGGCTTGCCAACATGCTTGCAGTGCATTTTACTCACGCCCATTACGCTCACGCCCATTACGCTCACGCCCATTACATCTGTCAGTTAACCCCTCTTTTTGGCATAACCAAGGCATGTAGAGACTCCAGTCTTTTTTTAAAATGACTTATTAACAATAGATCTTCAAGTTAGACTGGTTGAAAGAAAGAAAACTTTGATAGTATTTGTCCTGGATGCAGAAATTTGAATGTAATGGGCGTGAGCAAAATGGACTTGAAAATACTTGAATATGTACTGCACAGTCATGCCTGCAAGTAGACCCTAAGTTTCTGTACCAGAATATCCCCTATGATGACCCTAATCTTGGTGGGAAATAAGAAGATTGAGGGTAGTGTTTTAGTAGGCCTACCAGTGTACTTTCATTTTGCTCACGCCCATTACAGCACCTGTATTTGGTTATAGAAATGAACAGGGGAAAAGGAATGCCAACCAGAGCACCTCCAAACAACATGAAAATGTTAGATAGGACCCCCCACTAAGGAATAGATAAAATTATATTGGTCTGTTGCTGTTTGGCTTGATGGTATAAACCCTGGAATGAGGTGGAAATTGAATAAAAAGGCAATTTTTGGCCATTTTTGAACTTTGGGCCACCATATCTAAAAAAATAGCAGGCCGACATATGTAAACTTGCCCTTCTTTTGAAGCCCAAGGTGTTTTCTTTGAAATGAAACCAGAAATAAGAAGAATGGTTACTTACTTCTTATTTTACAGCCCCCTGTATCCAAAAAAGACCAAAAAAGACCCAGGTGCCCACTTTCGGTGGATTGACCCCTATGCTCATTGTGGGCTGCGCGGGTCTGCTCAGTCCCCTCTCTGTGCCCATAGCCTAAGGACATGACTTCCAAATCCCTGGTAATATCTGATTGTATTGTGAAGGATATGGGTGCACTATTAACAGGCACTGGTAGTTTCTTCTTTTAAGATATTTTTAACCATATTTCTTTTAAGTATCAATAGAGAAACCAATTGCAAGTACTTGACTAAATTTTAGCGTGTGGAGTTTCACCACAACTGCACTGACATGGAAATGACAGCCACCTCTGCATCTATGCTTTAGGGCCGTTTTCCACCACCCAATATGGTCCATCTATCGGCCGACAGCAGCACCACACTACCAGCTCGGCCGACTAGGCTGCCATAGGACTCAATGGAGGGGCATGGCCTCTGTTGGCCGACGGGAGCCTCTACTATGGATCTATCGGCCGACAGAGGGGCCATATCGGGTGGTGGAAAATGGGCCTTATACAAACCGTTCAGAAGTTAATCGGTTTGTTTATATGTTTACACACGGTCTATTAGTGCAGTGTTATGTATCCCTGGTTGATGCCTTAATAATACTATGTAGAAGTGTCAAAAGAATATAAAGCATCCAAAAGCAAGTATAAATTGTTAATCAATGCATATTTCAAACACAGGCTGTAGATATTGCACAATGGCCTAGCCGTCTTTCGGTTTTCACCCATTTCTGTTGCCAACAGGACCCTTGCCTATCTCTACCAGTGGGCTAGCGACGCTTCCTTTGCCTATAGAGGAACACCCAGCTGATATTTACCATTTAGCCCAGAGGCAATCTGAGTCGAGGGTACAAACTCACGAGCCAGCAAAGAATAAAAGCCTATAGCGAGCAGATCACATATTCCACTGGCTGTCCCTTCCAGCTGATCAAGGAGTAAAATCTCAACATTGCACCTACAAGCAATATATCTGCTGAATGAGAAATCTAGCAACAAGTTTTGTATATAGTTGTCTCATAAAATACCATTTTAACGGTCATTATCCATAGATATGCTGTAATTATAGTCCCTGCAAAGTTGGAACCAAAATAGTTCAGAATTTATGAGAATATATTGAGATTCCATCCTGATCTCTCGGTTTATTTCTGGCAGTGGGTGGGTGTTTGCTGTTTCGACATGGCAGCCCATGATCTAATGATATGGTCAAAGGTTCCCCCGGAGTCTCTAATCATATTACTGCGCCCTTGCCTCAGGAACTACTTCCCCTTGCGGCAGTACTCTGACATTAGTGAGGGATCTATGACTGTCATTGGTTGTTATGGCGACAGAAGAGTGTGTCACATGACTCCATGCGCATTCATATCACTTTACTACATGAGCGTGGTTGCCAGGCTCGTTGTTGAGTGGGTGGACCACTATAGGCCACATTATACAGCACTTGTGCTTATGGCTATTAAGGATGAAAAGATACCTCAAGGATCATTATACACTTCCATGAAATTGTGTGACAGGACAGAATTCAGGTTAAGTGCTGCTTTTATACACTCTTCACCTGAGGTGGGTTTCCCTAGACCCCTTAAAAGGGGTCTACATCTCCTCTTTCCTATCCTCTCGGATGTGTGTGGTGCACATATATGTGCGGGCACTGACACATTCCTCTGTGAAATTGTGTAATGAAGTTCTCACCATGAATATGACCTTAGCTGTCGACATGGCGTTATACATCTATTACTCACTCACTCCACCTGAGGTAGTTGTATGGATAATCTTTAAATCAGCTTAGAACTGGGACACAAATGCAGAAATAAATTAATCTAGTGCAGTAACTCATCAGCTGTGCGGTGTTGCATCAAGGCGATCCCAGATGAGTCTATAAACAAGACAGCAGAATATTCATGATGAAGGAATTACCGTATTGGCCTGTATAAGTGCCGGGTCATGAATAAGCGTTGGGTCTCGAATAAGCATCGTGGGTACAGGGTATTGAAATTTAAAATGTCACTATATTTTAATTCTTGAATAAGCGCCGGTCTTGAATAAGTGCCGGGGGTAGAGGCAGGTTGAAATCAATGAATGCCCGGGCACTTTTACAGGCCAATACAGTAAAATGAAATAAAATAAATTGAAAACAAGACAAAAAAGCTAACTGAAACAAATAAAACTGGAAATAAAAATTATTTTTAGGAAGGACGAAGTTGTAGTTTGCCATATATATATATATATATATATATATATATATATATATATATATATATATATATATATATATGGGTCATTACTGTGAACTGCCCCACCTATGGGGGTCAGGGGGATAAATATGACAAACCCAGCATGACCCAGACTTTATTTTATTGATAGCCCTATATCTTGGCTTTATGAAAAGGTCCATTCAAGTCATTAACTGCCAGGGGGTCAGCTTTTATCGCAGTTGCAGTAAAATCAGAAAATTGATTGATCATGCACCTTACACATACACTATGCAACACACTACACCTTCAAAAATCATCCTATCATTACCAAACTACATGTCAGAACTAGTACAGTACCCAGGAATGTATGTACAAAAAATTAAAAATGTGGCTTGAAAACTCCCGAAATTGTCCAATATATCATATAGCGGAGTTGGTGATTTTTCTCATTTTTTTCCACACAACAAGAACTTTGGACTCAAAGACTCAAAACCTGTAGGATAAGCATAAAAATCAATTCATTTAATCTTCAACTTGTACACATCTTGTAATAATTATCATTAACCACTTATTTAGTACTTGCTCTGTATGGTTTACTCTCAAAATGGCCCTAATTACTCTGTAAGGGGCGTGATGAATCGTCTACACATTTTAATATCATGGCTACTGTGCTAATATGACCAAACCCAGCAGTGATCTAACACAATAAAACAATGAGAAACACATAGAGGATATAAATAACAAGAGAAAAGCATGTAAATAGTGAATAATTGGCCAAAAATTGATTTCAAAATATTGAAAACAAGGGTGGGGCTACCAAAAAGAGTGCTTTCCAGGGGCGGGGGAGTATCAGAATGGCTGGGGGTGCCCTAGAAGTGCTTAAAACCAAAGCCAGGGTTCCACAACTGCACAAAATAAAATGATACTGGTAATGGTACATATGTATTACTATATGTTATAGCTCTATTGATTGTAATGATTGTTGCCACATGGCTAATGAGCTACTTTCCTAGTTTTAATCTGAATCTCACATTTATATGGAATACATATCAATAAGTGACTCTCATGCACACGCAATGTGCCAAACCAATAGACACGGCATAGAATGCCTGGACAAAACTGAACTGTAAAGGACCCTTCAGAAAGTGGTACACATGTTATCATTGATGAAAAGTAGTTAATACCATATGACTAAAGTCAATGGATTGCAATCCACCAATTTCGATTCGATTCAATGTAAGAATTACCTTACGACCACCTTCCACGTGAGATTACATTGAATAAAAGAAGTCACTTGACTTCATTGAAACGAAAAAAAAAATTCTATCATATACACCACAAATGTGTAGAGGCAAGGAGAAAGGGTGCTCCGTGCTAAAAGTCAACTTTAAAATTCAAATCAATAGCTTTACAGTGATACATAGCATGAGAAGATACTCCTGTTAGTTTTGGAGGAATGGCTTGCTAGATATGGGTAGGTGTGACCATTTCAAGAATGTTAATAAGCTCTATGTCTAATTGGTCATAAGATATATACCTAATTAGCATAATTTATGCTAATTAGCTAAATTAGCATTTTTTTTTCTTTTGCCCATAACTTTTGATCTAGAAATGGTATTTTAATTCTGTTTTCGCCATAGTTAACTTTGTGGGATGTTCCTTCACATGGGATCATTGATTTTCCTATTTAGAATGAAAATCCTGTTTCCATGGCAACAGACATCAACAAAAAGGCCCAAAAACATTCTTTTTACATGCCAAATTTGGAACCTTTCCACCCAAAATAGAACATTTTATCAAAAACTATTGAATTCTCCATAAAAAAGTAGCCTATAACAGTTTTAGTCATATTTTTCATATTCTAGTCCATAGTGTTGTCCCCAGGTGGCTAAATCTGTTACTAAATCCCGCAGTTACTGTCCTTTCTGCTTGCTGGCTCACAAATATGCATGCATTTGGCTGTAACAATATATATATATATATATATATATATATATATATATATATATATATATATATATATATATATATATTCAGGAAGTGTGATTGATGAATCCTTTTACTGCACATTTTAGGCAATACAGTTCATTTAGATATTCCAAAGGGTAGAATTTAAAAGAAAAACTGACAGAAAGACCAATTGTTTACTGGATAATACATTTTGTAATTTTATAAGGTGCAATAGTATTACTCTTCCACCAACCCTGCCCCCAAGACGCCCACCTAGTTGGACGAATGGGAATATTGAGCTGCTCCCCTACACAAGAACTCGTCTGGAGGTGCTCAGATTAAGGCCGGTCGATACTGAGGTGTCCTTCCGAGGACCCTATCACTCGGACACCACGCTTGGACCTCACTTTGTGGCCATCAAAAGCAGGACTGTCCAACATCTATGCATTCAGAGACCAGCCTGCCTATCTGTCTACTGCCCTTTACTGTGGGACCTTGCCTCTTTTGCATTCATTTTTTGGATCATATTATGGTTTTATTGATCCCCATGTAAATAGATGTTATCCAGGTCTTCATCAGAGGTCTTACCAGTACCACCAACGTCTGTTGCTAGGGCTTTGTTGGATATGCCTTTTGAATTGACATAGCAGTGAATGTTGCCCAATTCCTATGTTCTGCTTTATTTTGGGAGAAATCTGGATGAAATTCAAGTCAAGCGATGAAGCTTAGATTAATGTTATTGGCTTAAGGAGGAGTGTACACAGTGCCCTTCTTATACGATGACATAGCACATTGAATTTTGAAAACAGAGACACGGTAATTTGTCTATCATGATATACAGCCATCCCTCTCCTGTTCCATTCTATTGAGCCAGTGACACCTTCCTCTGGCCTCTTAGATTAGGGCCAGTCGATACCAAGAACTGCCTCCCAGCACCCTTTCAGGCGGTCGCTGTGCTACCCAGAGTAGCCAATGGACTGAACGAACTAAATACCTCCCTTATAAGGTCGATCCCGCTAGTGAGTATAAGGCTCACCCTGCTCACCATTCTGCTGCCCCAGGACATAGGGCCTGCAGTTAAGGCTCTAATGACCTATATCAATGACCAGTAGTTAAAGGCCTAGGTGATATCATTACTTGAATCAGTCATCAATATCTTATAGGCAGATAAAGCATGGGTACAGTAAAGGAGAGAGACTGTGTATATATGGCCAATCTGCCTATTCAATCCAAATGGACTGGCCTGCAGTCACAACAGGGTGGCTATCCAGGATGCAGGCAGCCAATCAGAACAGGTAGCCTGTTATTCCAGGCTGCCATGTTCCATATTCTACCAATCGTGCCTAGATTTAAACTGGAAACAGAAATGCAACATACCACATGTTTATTGCATCTGTAACAGCATCAAATCAAATTTCTGCCAGAATTCAGAAGGACAGTAAATGAGGCAGATTATAGAAACATGGGGGAGGAGCATGTCAATGACTTGCAGATGGGTAAATCTATAGAGGTAATGGTACTTTAGAATCTGTTAGGAAACCCTAATAGCAGTCTAGCAGTAGGACATCCCCCTGAGGCACATGTAGACCTGCTTCAACTTTCAATCAAACAACTCTTTTACCAACTAATAGAGTAATACGAAGACAATTTCAATGTTTGGCCCATAATAATTTTCAATGTTGAGAACTACAACCCTATGGAATATGCTGATGCTAATGCATAAAGAAGGGCAGCCCCAACTCAAATTAATTTTTGATGAGGAGGAAAAGGCACCAGTTCACCTGGGTAACTGGATAACTGTGGATCAGTCATTCATATTCAGTTTGATAGGCGTAAATGTAAGGGTCTATACAGGTCTGACCTTTTCCCTATTGGTGGGTACAACAGGCCCCCAATCTGCTATTCCTTTTTCTTTCTGGGACAGTTGGATTTTAGATTCCATGTTTTTTACGGTCAATTCTTGGGATGCCTATATCCATCTCCTTTGTGATTTGAATATACTAGTAGTGGAATGGAGATTAACACTTCCCCCATTCTTTCATTAAAACATGTTCTCTGAATAGGATGAACAGGTGGAAAAGGTGACTTACATTCATTCTATGGCCTGTACCAGCTTCCTGAGAACTTTGTACCATTGACTTTAATATGCCAGGTTATGTCCATACACTGGCCCTCATTTAAAAAGATTTTGAGTAAACCTTTACATGATAGCAATGCTTGTTTGTTTTATCCTGAAAACCCCTAATAATGATCTGATTTAAGAAGCTATTGATAGCCATGAGAAGTGCAGCCATAGCAAAACAAGGCTGTGAATGTAATGTAGATATTTTTAGGTTCTTCAGTTCTTTCCTTTGAGGTACAGGGCAGATATCTATTTAGGCTTGAGGGAAACACCTACCTGCCTCACTAAATCATAAATCTCTGTTTCTGCTTGTTTCAAAGGCTATAGAATATTATTCCTATTATTATGAATTGTAGGAAATCCACTGAAATACTTGTTGAAATACCATCATTATGAATATTAATGAGTAAGCATGTGAGACATCCAGCATATAACAATCCCTTCATGAGCAGCATGTCATCAACTAGAACTTGAAAACTTCTGTGCCCAGTACACATGGAGTAATGGTCCATGTTATTGCAGATAGCACAGGTCATGAGGTAGAGAGATCCCACCTTTATAAGTTTGTTACACATCATTCCTGTGTTTTTTAATTTGTGGACAGATGAGGGAAAAGGATCCTCTGAGGTAAAATGTCACATGAGGTACAACACTTGCAGATAGACCCTCTGGTCTCGGAGATATTGCTTCAGGAAAATGGAATGACATAACTATACCGATACAGCCAATGAGCTCTATCATTCCTTGCTTTAATCAAATCAGGCATCTAATAGGCATAATAATGTAAATAATCAATTAAAAAATGGCCAACCCTTTCCATACATTTGGGCATAACTTGGGATCTAGAAATAGTATTATAATGCTTTTTTCAGCATATGAAACTACATGAATCATTCTATCAATTGACATTAATATATAATCTATTTGGAATATAATTCTGGTTGCCATGGCAACATGTATCTTTGAGAATGCTTATTCAGGCCTTGTTTTGGATTCAAAACATTCCATTTACACTCCAAATATACAGGAAGTGCCAGAAAATAGAACGTTTTTGAGAAAACCATCTTTGTCTGTATTAAAAAAATAATTACATAATAACACTTTTTGGTCTATATTTCATGTTTTAACATGAAAAATCCCACAGGAAGGGCCCTTTTCCCTCATCTCCCCACATTTTACCATATCCAAAGTCAATAGTCTTTATGCTCTCGTGAATGTTGATAAGTATAAATATGGAACATGCAACATTTATCTATCCCATCACAGCCAACATATCCAAGCTACAATTTGACACAATAGTTGGGTCTCTATCTTGATTATTAAGGATGTTATGGCAAAAAAATGCATTTTCCCCGAGATGCAAGAATTATTTTATCTTTTGAAATCAACCTAAGACATACATTGCAAATTACATTAAAATCTAAAAGCCATTTTCTCCTATTTCAACATACACAAGTGGTGAGTCTAGGCCAAATAATTAGTACTTTAGCCTGTTCTTAAGTCAATTTCTCAATTGTATAAAAAAGATATTATGAAATATTTCAAATTAAATTGAAAGTATTCATGAATATCTAATATAGGCAAATTAGATAATAAAAAAATCAGACATTGAGATTGAAGGGCAATCAATAAGCTTTGATTTGGTTCTATTCTGATCCTTCTAACTTGATTATTAAGGGAGCAGTGACAAATCAGGTGATTGCATATTAAACCAAGTGATATCCCACGTGGATAGCCAGGCAGAACTCTACTGTACTGTTAACTGAATCTAGAACCAGGAATACCATCATAATTACAGGTATGATATAGAAACGGTCTCTATATCTCAAATGACCCCAATAGCTCTGCTTTAATAACCCACCATCTGCCAAGTTCTCACGTGTGCTTTGATATGGTGTGAACGCAAGATGAGAATCCCACTTTATCTCTTACTTCAATAATCTCATACATGTCAAGACATGTCTAATCTCTGACAGCTTTTGCATGTCTACAGAGTATTAAGGTTGTAGCACACAATACTAAAAAGATATTTCAGTTATGGGTCTTTGTCCAGTATTAATGCATAACTTAGACTAAAGAGCTGTGTTTGAGGTTAGACAAACTATCGAGCCCTTCTTTAAATCTTTTGTCATGACTTTGCAAAAGATATCGATTTTAGGTCAGTTTTTTTTTTGGTGGTGGGGCCTAGGCAAAAGAATAGAAAAGAAGAAACAGTATTGAATGAACAATTCTAACCTTATTTCCATGTAACTTTTGATACAGTTAAATCAGAGTGAGTGAAAGATGTATTATAAGTGATTAATAATTATCTTCTCTATTCCATTAAAGCAAAATACAGAAAATCTTGTACCGTGAATGCAACATCAGTAACATCTTTTCTTGGTAAAAGGCAAACATAGAAGATTGAAACTAATTGGCACTGATGGCGAGAGGCTTTTCGTCATAAGGAAATTTTTTTCTTGGAATATCGGGATCAGGACGCAAATATTTGTTTTCATTTACATGGACTTTTTTTCACTGCTTTCAAAATTTAATACTCAGACTGCTATAGATTTGACATGATTTAGTGGGAAGGGCTGTTTTCCAATTACATAAGCTTGACAGTTCATTTTGTCTCCGGTCCCATAAGTCTTAATTAACTAGCCCAGACATGCAATTGATGACCATTTCCCGGTCAACGCTCACGCATCTTAAGTATTCACATATCTTTCTGCCTGTCAGCCTGTCTGTTTATCACACCCTATCTGGCTCAGAGTTCCCGCTAAGTCTTTCTCTCAGTCTCTGCCTGTCTCTATCTCTGTCATTGTCTGTGTGTCTGGTTATTTATGTCCATGACTCTCTCTCTCTCTCTCTCTCTCTCTCTCTCTCTCTCTCTCTCTCTCCTGCATATATACTCCTGCATCCACACGACAGAACATCCAACGTCCACCCCTCCCTCATATATAATATATCTGCAACAGAGTCAAGGGGTGTTGTCTTACATGGGTCCTCTTCATCATTGGCCACTTGCATAAAAGTCATAGTTTGAGAACAGCTGTGACTGTTCTTGAGAAAGGAGACAGTCTTTTGTTGCACCATTATTCTCTGCAGCACTGTCTGTTTCAGGCACTGTGTATCATGCCCTGCGCTATTGAAATACAGCCTCCTTCATATAATGTAATGGATCTTTGCAGAATAATATCTATTAATGGGTTCTCCTTTCACATGAAGTTAGAGTCCTTCCTAGGTTTAGGTAAATCCTGAACGATGATTCCTCATTGATCACATTCTTATGCTAAGCCCTCAGTGTAAACTCTGACCAGAGGAAATGATGAGGTGTCTGTTTTGAGTCCAACTAAAGTGTTCTTTAGCACTGTGCACGTGGAGTAGCTGGTACTAACGTTCTCGGCCATCTCACACTAGGACCTCTGAAAAAAAGGAAACGTGTGGGATTTATTTCTTAACAAACATAAACTGAAGGAAATGCAAAGCTCGAGAAAATGCACTTTAGCAAAAGCATTTACAGCAGCCTATACATGATATTCTAGTACGACCCTACTCAGAGTGGGAGAGGGAGTCGTGGTCTAGACGTAAGTTACAATATAGTGCTAATGAACATTACCTGGCCATTACCTTGTGACCTATACAACAGAGGCTTTAGTTATGTCTTTAGTAATATCGTAATGATCTACACCCAAAATGATGCCTGCCTGATGTAACTTTGTACAACCTGATTGAGCGCTACACTATTTCTTTCCTGTTGCCGTGTTTTGTTAAAACTCAACTCAGTTCATGACTTATGACGTTTATTTTGGTTCCAGTAGTGACCCACTCATTCCCAAAGGGCATGAACTTTAGCTGAGCATTGAATCAATTCTGGCAGGCAATTGATGAGCATAAATCAGCCCACGCTGACTAAAAGATGTGTGACCACTGGGCTCATTCTAGGGATACATTTAAAGTCACACAGTTCAGTAAAGATATATAATTATTCAGTGCATTACCCATGGATATCTAATCTTAGTCACTCATTATCAAAATCAGCTGTCTGCTGCTTAATTAATGCATGGTCATTAGTGTCTAAATTCTCTCGTAAAAGCCGCAATTGGTACCAGAATCCAAGTAAAAAATTAGGATTATGGAAGGGCCCAAAGTTGTGATGCGGCTTATATGAGGGTGTTTTATAGTCTAAAATAGTACTGAATTAGCCTATTTTCAAGCCTTGGCTGGCTCTAAGCTTCTCCCAAAGTCGGGGGTGCTGCTTATCCGAGCAAGCAGCTAAAACGAGAGAATTTACAGTACTGATTAGATCCGATCTAGAAAAGAAATGGTATAGGTATAGCCTCCATGACCTTCATCCTAAAGTGTTGGCCCCACTGCCACCGGTTAGACAAAGTTTCACTAATCTGATGATTTATAATATTGCAAAAGTATAGAAAAGATTAGCAGAAACTCGCCCGACCGACGGCAGTGGTACCAGCACTTAACATGAACACAGCCAACGGTCACTCCATAATCAGGACGAAAAGATCATTTCAGGTGTATGGTAATATTTTGCGCACAAAGAAACTTTTTTGGTAAATGAATCAGAAAGAATAAGCTTCTAATTATCGCTCCTGCAAATGCTATTGACAAGCAACTTTAGTTATCATATTATTATATATGTTACAGGCTTTTGCAGAAAGAGATACAATCTTTATGTTTAAACTCCATGCTAAATTTTGAGCTTGCTGTAAATAGGATATAAATGACTATTTGATCTTTTGGTTAGCAGACTCATTCTTTCGAAACCAGAAACACCCCTATCAATAGTCTAACCTATGAATCACCATCCAATGAAAATATGCTGATATTTATTCAAGTGTACATGCAAGGATGATATGCTTTGCAGGAATTAAAAACAGATGTATGTGGCGATGGAGTAGTTTCAAGAATGTATGTGTTTGCATACATATGTAAACATTCCATGTGGAAACGATGTAAACTTCATGAAAAGGAATTCTTAGAAATCCTCAGAAAAGGAATGGAGAGGGAAAGACATAGAGAGGGGGGGGGGCAGGGAGACAGCAGAGAGACAGACAGGGAGATCGAGAGACAGACAGACAGAGAAAAATAGAAAGACAGAAGGATCTTTGAAAAGGACAATGGGATATATACAAGTAGGATAAGCTTCCTATGCAAATGAAAAACGATTCCCTTCATCAGATTAACCTTCGATTCATAAGCGTATTGAGGGGGCTAGAATATGAATGTCACATGCTAGCTCATACTGAATGGATTAGGCCTAGGTAAGTTAGCACACAAACAAACATAGCCCCACACACTTACATAACTTATATAATCAGTGCCAAATGCTAATTAGACCACGTTGTGATAAGATTACTCGCATTGAATTTCACTGTTGGTTGATTGGGTATAGGCCTTATGACCAGCTGCCACTGCCGATTTTGTAGTATGGTATGGACCCATTCAGAGTAACATTGAGCGAAAAAAGGGTAAACTTAAATATCATTTGTTCCTATTGTGTATGGCCTCATCTCCTAAAAATCCTGATATGTCCTTAGAATTAACTTTGGCACCCCATAGGACAACTCGAATTTCTAACTTTGTCCTTCAAAAGTGATACCTTGAGAACGTTGCACTTGCAATGGAAAAGCAGAGCTAGTTTGAAATTTGACAGGCAATTAAAGCATACTTGGATACTCAAATGCTCTCCACACTATAAGCTGGTGGATCTTAGAGAAGGGCTTGCAGCAACAAAGATCGCAGAATGGGTAAGAAAGCTCTGACAGTACATTCTAAGAAAAAACTGCTGAATCTACCGGGCATCCTCGTAAAATCAGACAGTGAACCAGCATAGTTTTCATGCAGTAAAGCAGTTCAGTGAAGCGCCTCAAGTACAATTAGGCTGCAATTACAGTCAACCATTGAGTTAATATTAGTTAATCTATCTTTGGAGTTCATAAAGGTAAAGGCCTTGTCCCAAAGTTGCCAGAGAACAATTGTTAATTTAACATTTTTTGTAGAGTGTTACTTCAGTTGTTCTGCTTCTTTTCCTGCGTCTTACATCCTCTTCGGTTATGAACGATTATGATATGAGCCAATTTTGTTGTACTTACAAAGATAGTTGTATTCCTACTTCAAAGCAGAAAGCATAAATACCCAAGGATCAAACAACTCTTCGATGAGTAGCGTGGAAATCCAATTAATAATTCATACAAATGGTCATATCATTAGATGTTATAATCATTAACAATCAAATTAGAAATATTCCAGCTCTTCTCATATTGGAGGACCTCATTCTTCCCACCTGGATATGAAGTTAAAGAAGAAGCACCATTTCTGTAAGCTGGTCCAGGCTTGAGAGTGGCCATTGAAATCTATGAAAGCTAACTATTCAACAGTTCAAGGGATGCATAATGTTTTAATGCACTTTCCCTAAATGTGACCTGGTGAAAAAGCTACATGGTGCAAAATACTACCCTGGTGATTGATCATTTTCAAGTATCTCCGTAACTATGCCAAGTGGCGGTTTGATATAAGAATATATTTACACATAAGACATAATAATATTATACTCCACCTGGCTCTGCACCCCATTGTTCCTACTGTAGGTTTATTTCCACATTCTACAGTTGGGGAGCCAGCATGAGGTTATATAGTTAGGTCAGTTCTGGCAGGAGGTTTTTGTGAATTGGGTCAGGTCTCGGAGGAGGTTTTTGTGAAATAGGCCAAGCGTAGCAGGAGGTTTTATGAATTAGGTCATTTTTGAACAGCAGATGAAATTCTCTGGAAAATACTGTCACATATGGGATTGGTACCCATGCACCAAGCAGTGCTGGGATCCAGAGTCCCATGTGCTAACCATTACACCATGAGTCCTCAGTTGATACTGTGGGTGTTAGAACATCTACTGAATGGACATATGTTACTACTATGACTGAGTATTCAATTATAGATAAAGAGAGGAATTTCACTTTGAAAGTATGACTGGTCAATATAGTGTGGTAGTTAAGGCCTGGGACTAGAAATCTAGACCACACAAGTTCAAACCCCTCGTGTGATTTTATTTTTTTTTTCTCAGCTGGCCACTGTCATTTTTTTTGCAACAAATGCTAAAAATAATGTATTATAATCAACATCCCCTTAATTGCCAATAGGATAAAAGGGGCTTCAGGGAGACCTTTTACAAAGACCCCTTTAGCCTTGTATGTCTATGCTAAAAAACGTGTTCCCCATGCAGTCTTGAACCCACATTCTGTGATTCAAAGTCAGCCATGCTAACCATTATGCTATTGAGATTGCTGGTGATTCAATCCTGGAACACCATATGGGTCAGGTCGCCAGAAAGCAGTAGATTTTGTGTTATTGGGTCATTTTGAACTTTTATGGCTCTGGAGAAAGAAGTTGTGAACCAAACTTGTCTTACATAGACTCACTTGATAGAAAACATTTAGGGCTATCAGGAAAATGTAAATTTGTGGTCATCCATCAAAAACTTTAGGACTTATAGCCTGCCGAAGTGAAAAAACGGCCAAATTTCTTCTTTTATAAATTTTGTAATTTTTACAAGTGTCCTGTATTGAATAAAGAACACTATAGAGTATCCCAAAGTTATTTTTTGTATTGTATATGATCAAAGATATCATTTCCATGAGGTTTGGACATGGAAACAAGTGGGAATTTTTCATGATGTGCCTTTCAAAATGGAAATCTGTAATTTGTAACGTCCGGTACCTAAATCTAAATCGGTTTTAAAACATGGAAGAAATGAAGCTTCAAAATCTTTGTTATTACCCATATGAAAGGCCCTATCATCCCCTACTTTGGTGAAGAAATTGTGTGTCTACCAGCATTTGTCTCCATATGAGAGCAGCCTATGAAAAATAATTCTGATAAAAGTACCGGACGTTACGTAACGTCCGGTACTTTTATCATCATGTAGGAGGCAGTCTACTGTGCATGCATAACTCAAATTTTGTTCCATTCTGTAATTGAAGTCAATAATACACATATTGGCCTTGTTATTTCATGTGTTTGTTATGCATAATGGGACATTCTTATATTACTGAGAGCAACTTGAATTACCTCTATATTTCATTATTTTGGTACCGGACGTTACATGACACAAAACAAGCAATAAGAATGGAACCAGATGGCCTAGATCGGTATTTTTTGGTGTTCTGAGCTGAGGAGATGTACCTTGACAATTTTGTTAAGGTTATATAAAGTAATTAGAAAATTAGTTTTTCAGGGCCTTCAAGGGCAAAATCTTGCACTTTCTGATGACCTGACCCATATATTTACCATAGCTTTATATCACATCCAGTGTAGAAGATTCAAATCCTCTTCTAGGCTTCTACAGTTTATGTCAAAATATGCTTATATTTATGTTTTTACTGTTACATAAACTTCAGTGGATGAGGTATAAGTCAGGAAACCTCCTTAGAGCTGGAGGTTTTGCCATGAAACATCCTCAGTTTTGCCTCAGAGGTTTTATGGCCAAACCTCCAGCTCTGTGGAGGTTTTCCAATACTTAACCTCCCTCCATGTATGCCCACCTCCACAGCTCTTCAGGTGTCTTCCTCTTTCCAACACTACCCCCACCCCTATTCTGCTCAGCCCTTTCAATGTGGTCAAAGCCCAAAGTCATGGACATGTCCTTTTTGATTCTTTAATTAAAGCTGAAGGCTCTTCCCCCAGTTCTATACAAGACGGGGAAGGACACAACTGACTTCTTTTACTTCATCTTGGATCTTGTTAGAAAACTCCGAGGCTCTCTCTCTCAGGCTCTTTTCAATAGAGACCTTATAGTAAATTAGTTCTACCTGGTGGAGGCTGGCATAGCAGTGTGTAAATTTAGCTTATTAGATGATTAGTGGTAGAGTAAGCATATACTATTATAGCCCACCCAGTAGAAATCTGTAGAAATAATTTTTATCTTCACTGAAAGTTCATTGACCAAATTCAAATGGTGTCATCTGCCCTCTCTCAATCTCTTCCCAACCGTGTTCTCTCTCTACTACAGTTCCCCTCGTGGCACCTTCCACAATATCCTTTCATTTTGAATTAATGACATATAAAGCTGTGATGGAAGAATTGCTTACGTCTGTTTTATGTCATTAAACTGCAATGTACATGGCTGTTGAAGCCTATCATCAGCTTGTCTTTGTCAGCATTAGCATTTCTTATAGTGAGCTTGTATTCATCATGTTCTTGGTACCTTACTTTCTGCACATTCTCAATATATATCTTTTTCTTTACTTCTGTAAAAAAAAGTAGTTGATGTCAAAAGAAAATAGAGAAATACTACTGAGAATTAGTTTTATTTCTTGTACACATACACATTTCTTCTATGTCCCATGTATCATCCTTGGGTGGTCCTGTGTATCATCCTCGGGCATATAGATGTTCTTATATACCCGAGGAGCTCGGGCATATATGATCGGCCGTTGAGGGGCTACATACGTGAGACAGGCTAGTGTACACTAGTTTGGGGCATAGTACAGGTGGAGTACCTATACGAAGAATGCCCCACCAGGTTGAGGCATAGATCAGGTTGGGTCTTCTGCACTGGGAATGCACCAACAGCTTGGGCATAGAGCAGGTAGCGGCATCTGTTTGGAAAGTACACCAATTTGGGACAAAGAGCAGTTAAGGGTCTTTGCATGAAAAATACAACACTAAGGGGTCTTTGCATGGAAAATGCACCATCAGCTTGGGGCATGGAGCAGGTATATAGGAGGCTCTGCATGGAGAGTGGTTGAGAGGTGGGTGTTGGAGTGCGAGCAGCTCTATACACGGTTGGTGAGCACCTCGGTCCTTATATGGAGGTACAGACCAGCCTTGTCAGACGCTGCAGCTCCAAATTTGTACCTGCTACCTCACTCTGTCTGTCTGTGGGCATCCTAGACTATGTGAACATGGTATATCTGTCCGTCTTTATCTGTCTGTCTGTCTTTATCTATATGTGTCCCTGCCATTCCCATTGCCTCTCTGCACAGCATCTTTGCATTCTGCCTTTTCATGCAGCTATTAGATGGCTCTCTTTGATTATAATTCTCCTTTTTATACCTTTTGTCGTCTCTTGGTGTATCTCAATGGCTCGTTATGTAACTGGGGACACTATATGAATGTGAACCAATGAAAGAATATGCTGGCCCAATATTATCTTAAATTAACAATATTCCTGCACATCAAATCTCATACAAGACTAATGAAGTCTACTTCTAACTATTACCCAAAGACACATATAATTACCTAACTGTAGCCGGCATATAGATAATTTTCACTAGCAAAGGTAGGATGTGTGAGTGTTTATTCAGTGGGGCGTCATGTGCCCGGGTATATATGGGTCTGATGTCTTTGTATTTAGTTAATATAGCTCTTTGATGGGCTCTTGGATGTTTATAATCCTCAATATGATTGAGAGTAGACTCCAATATGTGAGTAGCTGAGATAAGATAATGACAGAGCTCCGCATACACACTGCTCAATTAGGCCGCCATTACAACTTCCAGTCCATGGCTTATTATGGTTATCCTTCATGAGAGCCAAAAAAAAGCACTCTATGGAAATGAACTGAGGCTCTGATTCTAAGGCCTTTTAAGAAGGCATTCCTCCTTACATGTACGATACATTACCATGAAGACACTGTGTATTTGGGGCAAAAAATAAACTGTACGCTCTAAATGGATATCTCCTACCCTCTTGCGTCAAATAATGCTCTTTACCCAACACACATATAATAGTGCAGGAGGGTGGATCTCGTAGTGTTCAATCAATTATCTGTCATCCTACACCACCAATTTATTCATGATCAGCAGCCCGAGAAATTACATCATTTTCCTGCCACTGTGTCTATGTGTGGATAGGGTGTGTGTGTGTGTGTGTGGGGGGGGTGTATGGGGTGTATGGAGGGACACCATGCCTAGCCTGGCTATCAGCTTTTCTTTCATCAGGCATTTTACAATAGATCCTAGCACCTTCCTGTGCGTTAAACACAGCTTCATGGGTGCCAGATCTTGTAGCTATGAGCAGTTGTATAGTAGATCTAGGATAAATATTAGAAATTCTGCAATGTTCTCTTTATATGCTTCCGTACTCCCCTCCTACACATTTTATGCCCACAGGTGCTCTACTAGGGACTCTGTCCCACCTCTTTATCTATGAGACTATTACCATTAGATCCTGGAGCCTTGGAAGAAGCAAACTACCGTATAAACCTGTTCAGCGCGGGTCCTCAAAATAGCACAGGTGTTGTTTTAGTACTGGCTAGACAGGGGCTTTAGAATAATAAAAGGAAAAACATTCGCTTTTATATCTCTACTTAACACAGCTTCCCAACTAGCACAGGGGAAATCGGAGCTTGAAATATACAGCAATTAACAGGTGCAAATAAAGCATCTGACTACGGTAGATGCTGTAGGCTGACGACAAATTACAACATCCAGGGTCTACTCGTTCTGCTTTCCTCACTGGTCCCCATGATAACTATTGTAGCTTCCCCTGAAGCCCTATAAGTACATGGCTAATTATGGTTATCCTAATAACCAGATAATATTACTATACCTATGCCAAAATGGAGGTATCCTACACATGATAATCTGAATGATTATTTTACTCCTAACATTTTTTCCCTTTTCTTTCTCTTAAATTTTCTTATATTTCTTTTCTTCTTTTTTCGTTTGCATTGCTCACATGGACATAACTGACGAAATGACACCATTCTGCATTAATTTAGTGTATGATATTTCCCCTCTATCTTTGATCTATGAACCTCCAATGCTCTATTTTTTTCTCTTTAAGCTTAACTTCTAATTAACGAACTTACTGTTAGATGTATAGAACTTTCTCCGAAGAGAAAACACAGAAAAAAAGACAAAGAAAGAAGTGAAAACAAGAAATTAACTGGTAATGCAATGTCACTAACATCTACCCAACAAAAAATCCAATGTCATCACGAAACACGATGAGCGGAAGTCTGCTGGCCGCCATCTTGGATCCCAACAACCAATCAGATATTGCCATGTCAGCAGAAGGCTTGCACATGCGCTATGGCGTCGTTGTCAGAGTCCATTTCCGGCGTCTGGTATGGATGATAATGAAGACGAGGCTGCGGTGCTGAGTCATTACCGACAGTGGAAATGTCAAAACAAAATACAGCACTGGCTCTGGGTACGAAATGGGATCCAGCCAATGTCCCCCAGGGTGATGGAGGCACTGATATATAGGGGGTATATAAGGGTATTCTGTGATGAGATATTATCTCTTAGGGTCTACATTTGTAAACCCTATGTATTTTTCTTTTTATATATCTATGTGAGTATTCGCTCCAATCTGCATGCACATTTCTATATAGCTATACATGTTGGTATTTACATAATATGCTTGATTTTGTTATAAAAATGGGTGTCCTTTTTCTTCAGGTATAGCTTGCTTACAGGTTACACACATTGCAGAAGAAAGGGGAAAAGGTAGCCATACTAAAATGGAAGGTATGAGTTTACACTTCCATAAAACATAGGGTTGTTCACATGCGACATGCTCCCATATTTGGAGTATCCCAATGCTAAGGGTCCGCAATAACCTTTCATTGGATGTCACAATGCATGAATGCACCCCTGGTCTGTGAAAAGCTGAACATTGTTTGTCTTGAAATCTAGGACCAATTGACTTTTAGCCTTAAGAGTTTTGTTGTGAATTTCAAGACAAGTGTGACCATGCCTTTACTCACCATGCCAGAGAACCATTATAATAAGTTGGCATTTTGCACTAAAGCACTATTGAACCCTTGAAAGGTTAACCAACTCTTCACCAAACCCAGTGTTAACACCCCGCAGGTAAAAGACTAATGTAATTATGGGCAACCCAGGGTTAATAAATTGATATGATTACGGGTATTGCCAACTCGTAATTAGTTCCATGTAGCGATACATAGCTAAAGGGAACGAAAACCATAATTTAGGTAGATGGTGACCCGATATTTCACTGAAACTCTCAAGTTCTCAATTCAAGTGTTTGCCATATCCAGGTAGTAATTAGTTCTTGGAAGTCGATGAACCACTGCAGAAGAAATAATTATAACCAAAGATAGATAAGCACAGTATGTTAACACCTTTGCAAAAAGCAGAGCAGAAGCATCCTGTAAATAAGGCAGGTAATTTTAACCAAGACGACTCATTTAATTCTAATTAGATGTCTATACATGTTCACAGATTAGGTTTTCACTAAAACTGCAGAAACGGCCATGCAACCAAAGAAGGTGATTCTAAAATGCATCATGATAAAAAAGATCATGTGTCGGTGATTGTGCTAAGAGTGGCAATGACTTTGCAATTTTTTTCCAGATGCATCCTACTCCTTTACCTTACTTAGGGTATTTCATGAGACATCGTTTGATATTCTAGTTAGTATCTAGCAAACCTTTGCAAATATATAAAAAATCATCTTACTGTTGCTAATGTATTTTCTCTCTTGTATTTTACAGGTAGGTCCGATTTCTGTGTACTTGAAGGTCATCCTAGAGTCTAGCTTGAAAGTATGAAGGTAGGTCCTCATCTTGTCCTCTAAGAACAATGTTGCAATTAGTGCAAGCCCCTCCCATGGTCCGAGGTCCAAGAAAACATAAGGTATACCAGAAAAGTATAGCACTTCTGATTTACAGTTATAGGGATAGAGAGGATCCCATTTAAACGTGTCGGTTCCACAGGAGTAAATCAGTCGGATTGGCACTAATCCTACCTGATTTTCCTATACCTTTGACATATTATAAATCGTCGAGTTAGGGTTATTCTGCCCAATTAAATTTAACGATCTATAATAATACTAATATTTAGAAAATTGGTCATATAAGCAAAAATTCGTCCAACCGACGGCAGTGGAACCAATGCTTTGCTCAGAGATAATGACCATTATTTGTACCTCAACACTGCTGTGTCAATTCAAGACCGTTTGGAAAACAGGCACTCATATCAAAATAGTAGACAATACTGTGAAGCCTACACAATATAGATTTTGGAATAAAAGCATTCATAACAAAACAAAATGGGGATCGTGCATGCATGGCTATTCGCTCCATCCATACTTTAAAAGACATCTTTGTAACACAAAGAGTGATAGACATTTGGAGTAGAGGCAATGGGGACATAGCAGGACTCAGAACGCACTGTGTCTACGTAATGTATATAGAGCAGTAAATGCGATGACAGCTCCAACTGTAGCCTTCGGGGAAGTACTGATCAATAATGGCTTTGGTCCCATTCTGTATATCAACAACGTATGACAGTTGAGTCTGTGTGCCTCCAAGCAGAAGGTGGTCGTTCAAAGCACCCCCTTCTTTTCCTATATCATCAAAACAAAAAAATAAATCTGCTGTTGTGTAATCTTAAGCAACAAAATAAAAAGATAGATAGGTAACGGGAAAAGCAAGAACAAACAAATGTAATCAGCATGGGCAGTGATCTGTACTGGTCACTCTAAGTACTCTCATAGCCATTATTGATACATTTATTATTTTAGTGAAATAAAGCTAATCTGAAGTTTTTTCAACGCCTGTTCTTTGATAAAACAGTACCCAAAATTACATCTACACTGAAAAGCTGAGAGGCACGAAACTAGTCAGTGCAGATGACTTTAAGTCCTCAGGTTGACGATACTTAAAACTACAGCTTTAGGTCGTCAAAGTAGAGACTTTAAGTTGTCATCCTGACCACCTAAGTCATCAGTATGATGACTTTCTATTGTCAGTATGATGAGTTTAGGTGGTCATTTGACCTTGACTACCCTAAACTCGTCTGTATTGACGAGTTTTAGGCAGCGGCATGTTTTCTGTGTAAAATAGCATTAGAAGACAAGGAAATCACTGCATACCTGTTCACTCATGTATCATCCTTGAACAGATTATCAAATTTTGTAACCTGTCCATCAATGGGCTCCTCACCATTTCTCTCTGCCTGAGATGAGAAATGGGATTTCCTTTGGTAAAAGCTGTGTCTTTTTCCCCTCCCATTCTTGATTTTGTTTTTACATGTCAGATCAACTGCAAGGAGAACTGATCTGAGGTCTTTTGTTTCAGCCTCCTGCCGGGGTGTAGAGAAGGCAGCATTCTGACATTAAATGAAAGAAATTAGACAGGTTCGACCTTTGCTAGGCATTTTAATTTCTTACATGCATTCTGTTGTTGACATTAATTTAGTAGTTGCAAATTGATATTCTATGTCCGTGATGGCAACACTTGAATTCTGTACAAACAGTGAATAAATTGAAATAACATTATACAAAAGGCAAATACAAGTAAAACACTGATCTGTCTGCTTTTTATCCTCAAATTGTAATCTCTGTTGATCCTATTACCAGACGTCTCTGCAATTTTGAGGAAAGGAAGAGATAGGTTATTAATTCTGACAACGACTGATATTTCTATATTCCACAAGATTTGCATCTGTATTTAGCACAGATGTTTTTGCCCCTTTGAGAAGAAGAACAAGTATTATTCATTATTAACCAAATAATATATCGGTTATTTCTATTACTCTGTTAAAACAGATCCACCAATATAAAAAAAAATCACCAAGAGTAGAAACTTAACCAAATCATACAAATAATTCAAATACCATCGAAAATGTCATGAACATATTTATTTCCATATGTCCAATACATTTGGTTATGTCACTACTGAATGAATGGTATGTCTACACAGATCTATGCCCAAACTTCGTCTGGACAGTTTTTGGCCATAATTCCTCCTGGTGTAGGATCTATGTCCCAGCACAACCAGACTTCTGGTCATATGAGGTTTGGGTGTGAACAGAGGGATGTGGTCTGCAGTCTAAACGTCCTCCCTTCACACCTACTTTGTCAGACTGCCGCCTATGTTACTAACTTCAACAAACACTTCTAGACAAAGAGGTGACTTGAGATTATTAAGACATGAGCGCAAGGTAGAGATGGAGTAGGATATATCTATGGTGAGAGAGAGACAGAGTGAGAGAGAGAGAGAGAGACAGAGAGACAGACAGACAGAGACAGAGAGATAGAGACAGAGACAACGACAGAGAGACAGAGACAGACAGAGACAGACAGAGACAGACAGAGACAGACAGAGAGAGAGACAGACAGACAGACAGAGACAGACAGAGACAGACAGAGACAGACAGACAGAGACAGAGACATACAGACAGGGACAGAGACAGACAGACAGAGACAGAGACAGAGAGTTGGTGAGTGAGTGAGTGAATGAGAGACAGAGAGAGACAGAGACAGGCAGACAGACAGAGGCAGGCAGAGACAGAGCGAGAGAAAAAGATTTTTAAGAGAAACAAATTGTAATAGACAGTAGGCAAAACCTTTATGTGGAACATCAGCAGAACATTTGACTTGCATTCAAATTCTACCTCTCCATAAACATTTTATTCAAATTCATCCCGTGTCTAGCCATTATACAAATTAAGTATTGGCACTCTTCAGTTTGTTTTTGCCCGTGAAACAAACTCGTAATACCCAATTCAATTTAAATTGCCTTCATAATGCCTGCAATGATTTTGTGTTGGCTGGAATCTCGTTGCTATTGTTTTGGCACACCATACCATTTTACAGAATTGTGTTAAACATATTGCGTATGTATGTCCACCATCATCTGTACATTTCAGAAATGCAATGTGACGGGTTAACACATTTTCATCTCTTCTTGCAAGTGAATAGAGGGTGCACTGCTCATATTTCTTGCAAGCATTCCCCAGAACTTGGTTATAGAAATGAAAGAAGGAGCTCTTATGCTTGGTTGTAATCCAAAAATAACTTTAATGGCTGATAGAGGAATAGCAGTGCGATTATCATTTATCTTATTGAAGAGGCGTCTAAAATATCTGGATACTGCTTAATTCATTTTAGACTTTCTAGGATGTAGTACATGCTTTAGAAGCGCTAGGATATGAATAACGGGATCAGGACTGTTCAGACATAGTTGTCACATTAAAAGGTCTTAAAGACAAAGAGGAGTAGACAGAGGCAGTAGGTGTAATTGGGATAGGGTAGAGCGCAAATCAAAGTGATTCTGTTAAATGAATATGCCTAACTATTCTAGGGCCTAACTACATATGTGTACTTTATGCTTTCCTTAATCAACAGGGTTAGAGCCAATTAAAATAAATAAGCCATGTAAAACAATCCAAGGGGGCTAGTTAAAGCATTCACTAAGCCATTTTCGAATGGGGCATCATAGCCTTAATCAGTACATTTTGATGTCGAATTGACATAGTCACTGATAATGCATTAAAACAACTTGTTGCCCTTAAAGCGTTGAAGGTGCAGTGACAGCTCCAACTGTGGCCTTCAGGGGATGACAATGGCTTTTGTCCTTGTTCTGTATAAACAATGCATGACAGTTAAGTCTTTGTGCCTCCAAGCAGAAGATGTGTGGTTCAGAGAGTATCCCTTCTCACTATTTCTTACCAGCAGACCTGCTGTTGTGTCATTGTATCTGTGTCTCCTGATACTTAGTCATCTTTTTAATTCACCTCCCAATCATGACACATATAGATGTAACTATCTTACTCTGTTTAATTTAGTTTCTGCATTTTTTTTCCCCTTAACCTTCCTTCCTTCCTCTAGTTTCTTTGTCCCCTCCATCCTTTGTCCCTCTGTACCTTACTCCTCCGGACCGTATGCATACCTTCCTTTACCTTAACCTCCATCTTTCCAATCCTCTCAGTATTCATATCACACTTTTCATGCTGTTCTTTCTGCCTCTCTGATTTTTTTCTTCCCCTCCTTGCTGTCCAGAGCCGCATTCTTGCATTATTTCTTACATATAATGTACTGATACACTCATGCGGGTTGGCAAGTTACCCCAACTGAGTGCTAGCTTTCAGGTAATTGTCACTGTGGGGGTGAAATACTACATACATGAACTTAAAATTAACACTATTAATCAACACAAACCATGAAGCACCATGCTACAAATCCTGATAATTCTACTGTGTTATTCTTTTAGACGAGTATTTGATATCAAATTTACTATATACATTGTTTTATTTAGTAGCACGCTCCTCTTATTCGATCCCCCTAATTAATAGAATAACTAGAATAACATAAGGGTCATTGTGGACGGTAGTGTATCTCATCTTTCCCGTTCATCCATAATCCTGCATGATAGAGAATAGATAGTAGCAGGTACAATCTTGATAATCAAAGAAACAACCAAAATACAATGCTAACAGAAAATGACCACTTCTTCAGATGGGAATGAACCCCCATTTTGTGAAAAAGAGAACTGTTGAGCCCAGGTAACATATTTATCAAGGAAAATTAATACTCAGGGTATGATAAGAGTATGAGGGAACAAGACATATCTAGATGAACCCTATTACTGTTGTTACTCTTTGATGATACCGTTTAGACAGATGCTTCAGATGCTCAATATGGAATATGGGACCCTCAGCAAAGGTGCATTCTTCTTTTTACCTCTCAGTTTCTGATTATTATGACAGATCAATAGAAGATCAGACTTGCTGTTTCTGAATTCTGACTCCTTGCGGGGTGTGGAGATGACAGCATTAAGGCTTTATTCAAATTTATAGTCAAAATGAATTAGCTTTTCCTGGTATTTCCCTCCTCTGTTTCGTTCACTCACACCATAGGTCACCTTAATCTTGGAGATTAAAGTGTTTACAATCCGTCAATGGTTAAGACATTTATAAATCGAAATGATAAAAGGCAAATCCAACTAAAGCCTTATATTTTGAATCAATCCTGTGTAATCTGATTATGTGAGGTCAGCACCATTTTGTAGAAATAAAAAAGACAAACTGAATGTTTCTGGGGGTGGGGGACATTACACACTTTAAAAAGATAGCTGTTGAATGTACCAGGGATCCTTGTAACACGTGAACAGTTGAACACTGTAATTGTATAGGATTGAACCAGTGTAGTTTTTATTAGGAGCCCTGGGTGGCAGTATGGTGGTAAGCAAATGTATAAGGAATTTCTCTGAAAATAACAATGGACCTCTTGCAGCTTTAGGATGAGGATTGTGCCATTATTTCGACAACATTTTTTTTACATTTGCCTACATGTCACAACCACGTGCTGCTGTTTTTCCTGTGCCTTGTATTTATCAGTTACTTGATTCAGTATTGCAGATATATGTTCTTATTATAACCAATAATCATATATCCATATGTATTTCAGTAATTTCATGATGCTTCCAATTTCTGATAGTTATATTACAATCAGATATTTAGTTCATGTTCGTAAATAACTGAACAATTGGTGTTTTTGTCCATTTCTATACCACACAAAGGACAATTCATGGGCACTGATCAAGTTTCATTTACATGTATTCATTGGGCTATGAAAATGGAAATATAACCTTTTGGACAAGCACAGACCGTACCCTTTCTTTGTCCACACAGTATGCACTTAGAAACAGCAAAAAAGAAACAAGGTGACAGGAATAAATCCCCACAATCAATACTACCCCTTCCAATAAATATGAACCCGGTATATCAATTACATTTTTTGTCAATCGATCAAAAGATGCTGACAAAAATAGAGTACAAGTTCATAGAAACGCATAGATCGTTGAGTGGGGTGGTGGCACTAAGGCAGAGGTATCTTCTAATTTACAGGGTTGCCCTCTATTGATTTATTGATTAGTTTCCCTTTTTTGTAGTGTTGTAATTAGAGAGAACTGAGCCTGGGTGCTTAAAGACCTAATATTGTGGTTCAGTTCAACCAACTTAAGTTATCGAAATAAAATTGATAGCGATTTTTTTTTGAATTATTGGAGTAATCTTAGATATCTGGGCTTAAATGCAAAATTTTGCAGTCTCACAAACAAATAACCTCAAAACAATCTGATCTGCTTTCCCATATTTTTCTTTATGTGTTACGTGAAACATACTATAGCTTTGATGTCCTTAGCCTCTTGGGGTCATTCCTTCCTTTTTAAGTGGTTGTGTATCGCTGCCTCCTGTCTGTTTTGTTTCATTTAGCTTTCTAATACTGTCCATACTTTGTACCCATGCAGTAAACCTTTGTCCTTGGGAACCGGTCTTTAATTCTGTCTAGGGACTGACAATTTATTTTGGAAAACACACTCATTTTTACTTGTATTCTTTTCCTTGCCATCTCTAATCATTTTTACTTTCCGTATTAATTTTTCCTTACATTTTTGTTTTCTATTCCCTTATCGTTCTACTTGTTAGTCTATTAAAGTGTTTATTTAATTAGAAGGACAATAATCTATGCTGACTTGCTAGTTACGACAGACTCCAGTCAACAAATATTTGGAAGTATAGACATGTGGTATTTCAAGGTTTAAGGTTGTACAGTGTCAAGAGCAATCTTATATAAATATTATGTGTAAAGGGGAAGTGATTATCATTAATCTTGATAAACTACACTATTGAACTATCACAACACGAACAAAGCCTACAAGACTTGTAAGGAATTAGCCACCATTTCGAAATTTTGTAAAGTAAAACTTGCAATACCACATTGTAATACAATTCACTTAGAAAAGTCTACTCTAGAAAATACGCACCCTATCAGCAGAAATCTATACATTGATTGAGTAATAGGATTATCAAACAATCGCAACATCATGTTTCTATTGTTTAAGCTAACAGTAAACGAGGGCAGCTTGGTGGATCTAGAGTGTAAAAGCAAAGTAGCGCTCACGGTAATATATCTTTCTGATCGCCATGGCTTAAAATAATAGCTATTATGCCTAGCTCCTTAATACACTTATTGTCATCTTTGGTTTGCTAGCCCAGTATTGGCCTTCTTGAAAGCTACCCTTGGGGCATTCATATCCATCAAAGCACTAGCGAAGTATATATGGACAACTCAATATTTTAGGTATCCATTAACAACAAATCTTATTTAGTACATCATATATACTCAAGTGGGATATCAGTTACTTTTAATACATGGGTGACAACATGGGGACATCACATCACCCCTCCAATGATATGAGACCAATTTTATCTCATAAAATTCATTTAGGGCCAATAGGGCCTTGAACTCTGTAGAAATCATTATTAGATTTCAATCTTTGTAAGGAAAGAAATAGAAAGAATGTAACAAATTGGACCCAGGTGATCCAGATCATTCCCCTTGTACTCACCAGATCCATTGGAATACCCATTATTTGATTCTGAACAACGTTTTTAGTATACAGTAAAGAAAACGTATATAGTAATATACAAAAGATATAAATACCCCCTTTTCTCTCCTTTTATCATGGTATAGACATGTATACATCTATGCATAGGCTACCATCATGCCCGTGGTACACTAAACATGCGTCTATAGAGTCACCATAAGTGCTTATTCAGCCATTCCTCATCACACAACCCGAGGACAGTTGTTTAACCCCTATGTTTATTGACACCAACAACCCTTTGGATAAAGACGATATGGGAGACGACAAAGCGCTTCTGTCCCAACCCCACCACCCAAGGCATGCACTTTTGAGGCCTTTAAGAGCTGCGTGATGCCTTAAGGCTTCATGTTTTTTTTGTTACTGATTTTGACAAGATTCACTAAAGCTTCTTAATTGAATGCCTCACCAGCATTGATTGAGCCCCTGAATAGCTGCTGCGATACAGCCTATACTCCCCAGTGCTAGCCACGCAGCAAGCCAACAGAACAGACCCCTGTGAATTAAAGCACTGTAGAACATTTAAACAGCTAGGATCGATGAAGATGGAGATAGCAAGGAGAAGGTGATACCTCTGTAGTTGGTTGTCGTATACATACACTGGAGTGTGCAAAGGGCTGGATGGAGGTCTGCTACGGTGTATCCATACGTGATATCAAAATGCAAGGAATAGATATGGTGTTCCAAGCTGGCACAACACACTTACTTACCACATGCAATTCTCAATGTCTAAGAAGAGACTCATATCATGTTGTTACAGAAGCATATTGTTACAAGCATTGCCCTCCTTGTATGGGGCCAAAGGAGAGGCTGGCATGTCCAAGAGGTGGAATTGAGCCTACAAAGCATGTTACCAGCAATAACAAGGGGTCCTAATGGTAAGTATGGGTGTAACCTATGAATCAAATTTCTGGAAAGATAGTCTTCTTGTCAGCCCACTCTAAGGGCGATTATTATTAGAGGCTACATAGGTGACCTTCCCATTATCGAGAGGCCTATATCCCTTTTCCTATGGCAGTGTAGGGTTTGGTACAGCAGATGAATCAATGGAAGTACTGTTCCGAGGCACATTTTCCCCATTATTGTGTAAGCAAATATTTTTTTAGCAAGCAGATAGTTCTGTAACATAGTTAAGCATCGAATATCCGCCTTTTCCAAAATGTACATTATATACAACGTCATATGACAGGTAGGGACGAAAGAACATGGGGCGTTTAGTTAAAATGTGTGTTTAATTTTTGGACTAAAATTGAATGGTAGTCATCAGCTTGGAAAATGGTTGACGTTACTGCTTGATTCCAGGAAAATAAATATAATAATGCAAGGCCTTGGTATTCAGTAACACATATGGGCAACAATTCCAAACGTTAATGTTTCAACTCAGTCCTTTCATACGTGCAAGGGGTGTTGCATGGCGATTGCAGAAGTGCTTATAGATGGGACTGGCCGGGTAGGGTATGGACTGAGGGCATACAACACTCTCATATATCCAATAGATGACACAGCGTACAAGGCCAAGGTGCCTGAAACAAGGGCTACCAGGGGATAGGGGAGGCTGTGGTGGAAGGGGGTTGTGAGGGTTTGCTTTGTGCTTATGTTCCTTCAGGGCCATGTTTTTAATGGTCCTCTTTACCATTAAACTGCTCGCTTGCAAAATTTCTCTCGGGGCGATTCAGAACTTAGAAAGAGAGAGAGAGAGAGAGATGGGAGGCAGACAGACACAGATACAGACAGCGCTGGGAAGAGAGAGGGGGAGACAGACAGAAATACAGACAGAAAGACAGAGACAGAAAGAGAGAATCAGACAGAGACAGCATGAAAGGAGTGCAGCCAGGGAGGTAGCGAGGAGGTGATGTAGGAGAAAGTGTAAAGGAGTTGAGGAAAAATAACATCAATATGAGAGTGGACTGAGTTATGTGCCAAAAGAGTTCATATTAAAGTATAATATGCAATAGATCTTATCAATTAGCGTTTCTAAAAAGGGATATAAGGTAGCAGTAGATGATAATGTGTGCATCTAGGGGTTGCAGTAGCCATACTATACAGCCTCAGACGAATGTCGGTGTTAGCCTATGAAGGTACCAGTAGGTACAGCATTCTGTATAGGCTGTCAGCCAGGGTGCCACTGCAGGACATGTCCATGATATGACACCAATCTACACCCACCAGGCTGATACACTGCACTATGACAGCTCCTGATGGAGTATTTACCCTGCACTAATGGGCATATCATGATACAAGGCTCTGGGTAGGGGCCGGGAATAATGAGGAAAGATTGTATAGTATGCACTTCTGGTCATCTGACCCAAGCAGTGCTGATCCCGGTAATCATTTATCCACTTTTGGCTTTGCATTTTCCAAGATGTGCATTTTAAGGTGAGGAAATCATAGATCGACATGAGAACAAGTACAACCAAACTTGCCTGCATTGTCAGGCCTTGTTACCTCATCTTTAATTTACTTTGACCTAAGGATTGTCACCTTTACAGGTTTTACACTTGCAGGACTGTACAAATTTGTCGGGTATTTTTACATAAAGCTGTTTGTCAGTCCTAAACGTTAAGTAGCTTTAGTGTGCTTACCTTGGTTGAATGGTGATTTGGAGCTCCTTCATTTTGCTCAGTCTCAAGGAGTGCATGCTAGCTTATCAAGTACCTAACATTCCTGATGACGGGTTAACCTGCATAAGGCATGTATACCATAATTAATTTTTTCTTTTATCAAATCCGGGGACCTCCCTGGAGGCAAATGTTCCTCAAAATATATACCGTAATACCATACCTATACAAAGGCGCATCCCATGTATAAGGCGCACCCTGAGTTATGGCAGTCCTATAAGGTACAGCCGGGGCTTGATTCTGAGCCACCTAGTACTGCTCTATAGTATCATATATTCCCTTGCATATAAGGCGCACCCTTTGGACAATCCTATAAGTCATATTAGGTCACCATCCTTATGTATAATCAGCACCTTTTATGCAGGGTATTACACCAGTTTCGGTTCACCAAGAGCATTAATGAACTTATCTGGATTAGCAAAAATATAGCCATAGTGTCATGTAAGAGTCAAACAGTCATTTGAATTATTGTCCCTACAGTTAAATGATGCTGGAAATGGTGATTGCAAACTCTGGAACTTGACTCATTTGACTTATCCATAATGTTATTTAGTGATCTCTTATCCCTTAGTGATTTATTATCCTAATTACTAAGACTGGTCAGCTTCATGCTACTTCTGCACAGAATATATCTTGCATGAAGGCATTCAGGTACCTGTTGATAATTATGGGACAACCATAATGCATGATAATCATTTATATAATTTGTTTTCCCAAAACCCCATCTACGACTCCTATTTACAGCATTGGTTAGAGGTCAGCCCTTTGTCTTGTATTGAGCTGAAGTGTGACCTACAAGTACCTTTTTTATGCCTTATGCCGACCTCTTGGTGGAGAAATTTATTATATATAATACCTTTGTATTAATGCAAAAAGGCAAACTGACATCTAGAATTGACTACAAATGATGCCCTTAAAATGTTATAGAATGTACATGGCTCAGCATTTACACAGTTATGTTCAATTTGCTTCTCATCTAGATTTTCTTTCTTCTTTCTCAGTCTCAGAAAACCCTTGTCTTCTCAGTAAGCCATAAAGGATTGCCAGACATGATGTGATCACTTGAAATGACAGAATAATTATACCACATTGGTTTTCAGTAAGAGTCAGCTGTCACTGCGGCTACTGTGCAGCTGTTGCGGCTTCAGCAAGAAAATCAATTTGTCATTTTTGAACATCCATAATTTCTATTACAATTAGGCTGTCGTGATCGTTGGTTTATTACAGTGAATGAAAGAAGAGATACCACACTTCGTTCTGGATGTTCACTTCAATTTTCAATCAAATCTATAGAAGCCATACACATGTAAATTACACCAAAAGTTCACTGGGCTACCTCTGTCGGCTTTAGCCATACTGTTCCTACATAAAAGTTGGCAAATAGGGCCTCATGGACTATTGGTCTTGCCCTGATATAAGAAGTAAAGGTAGGGATATTTCCGAAAGTCACAAGGGAATCAATTATTCCTTATTTGAAAAGTGCAATGGAGTGTACATTTAGTTAAGAGGCATATGATATTTTGAATGTTTAATACATTAGAGCATAATGCTTCACTGCCCTGTTCAAGCTAGGGAAATTGAAATGGCATCTTAGAATAATATCCAGAAGGTAGATATAGCACTATGCATAACTATGTAGATACATTAATTTAACTATGTAGATACACAAATTAATCAATGTAGATCAAAGCGGGAGGAGGACCTTGGATAGGCAACTTAAAACCGAACTCATTTTCATGTGAGGCAGAGTCCTGCCATAGTAAAGGCACTAGAAACTTGTGGCGAGTGTCAAATATCAACACAGACTGTCAAATATGTACACATGTTCCCGAAGTTGAATATCGACACGAGAAATGAGCATTACAGGATGACAGCGTTTGGATATAAACAGGAAGTATGAAGTTTAATATTAGAAGATGACATTACTTCGGTGGTTAACTTTGTTATTATATATTCTACTCATTGCAAAAGGCAAATATCATAATATATTTCCTAGATTAAACCATTTCATTATCTCTCACACCGAATCCATAAAATATGATTACCATGTTGCTTGAGAGCCAAGTATATCATATGTTTTGGTGTTGACTATTGTCCAAGTAAATTGGACACTGTGGAAACCATTTCAGGTTTGAAATCAGATTCAAGTTAAATTCAGTACATCTAATCTGATGACAGTATTGTTATTACAGTATTCACTACATGAGTTTGCCATTCACTCTAAAAATAAGTTAAGAGAATTCTGTCTTTCGGCTAATTGGTTCCTTATATGTGCTGTCTTATGACCTTGATTAAGCCTTGTTTTAATATGCTACAGCTTCCAATATTCTCTACTGTGCACCTTGACTTTTTCTTGCTGGAGGTATCTATAGACTGCCTTGTCCTTGCCTTATCCTACCTACCCCCTTCCCACTCACTATCCTACAACAGTCACTAAATCCCCCAACATCCCCCATGGACGGATGCTACACCATCTTCCACTATCTGAACAAAGCCCTGACAATACCCCATCTCTCCCACTGGCATCCACCCACCCCCACCCACACATCCCCGAAACCCACCCCTCTTTGCCTCTAAAAGGTGGAGGCTGTTGTATTTAGGAGCACATGTTCAGAGTCTATGTGCAGATATGCCTATGCACAGTCCTAATACCCATGGAGCCCTAGCCCTTTAAGGGCCATTGATGAAAGAGTGCACCACTGAATGAAGTGCCTGTGAGTCTGCTTGCCAGCACTTCATGTGAGCACCATGCTGATCCTGTATAGGCAGCATGGTGCATGGCTGTAGCCCTAGAAAGGTGCTCAACAGGGCTGTATTCATGAATCATAATGACCAACGGGCATGATGCATTGATGTCCTTAATGGGCTTGTCACCTCTGTTAGGTATAAACAGTGATATTCATTGATTGTCAATTCTCACGAGTTAAGCTCAGTACTATTACAAAAATGATGTTTGTATTGTTCTTTCATACTTTGGACCTTTCAGTTACATCAACAGCCTTTATGAAATAATTGCTCTATCCTTTCCTCCTCGGAGTGATGCCATAGAGTCAAGAAATTGTGCTGTAAAGGTAAAATTTGGCAACAATCATGAGAACTGATATGATATTCAAACAACAACTGAGCCAACACACAGAGGGGCTGTGTAGGGTAAGCAGACAGTGAGATCGGGAAACCACTCGCAGATTAACTTGCTGCCAGGTTTTTGATGGTGCCTGCCATGTGAGTTCTTATAACGCTTGTCTGCTCAATGGCCGAGCCAAGTCCTTTCCCCTCTGTTGTTTTTTATTAAAATTTTAGTACTATTTTCATTGTTCTTATTTGTGTTGGCAGAGTTAGAATCAGCTACTTTTATTGAAAATATATTAAAAAAAATCTCCTGAAATCAGGGTATCAGCCTTATCAAATATCATGCATTGGTCGGGAAATGAAGTGACGGTAAAGAACCCGGACAGAGGTTGAAACTGTATGAAAGAGGATCAAATTATTGGACTAGGAAGAGAACATTTGATACATAACTATTTCTAGCAAGACACCAGCAAGAAAGCATTTGTAGGAATTCTTACAGAATAGGAGGGTGAAAGAAAAGAAGAAGATAAGAAAAAAGAAATGGGGTAAAGTAAGGATCAAAGGAGAAGGATGCAACTAAAGAAGGAAAGATAGGAAAATAAAGAGACGAAAGGCTATAGTGAAACAGTAAAGTAGAGCGAATCCCAGTCAGGCAGACCTGCTGCAATGTTTTGTTTGTTTTCAATGCAAGAGAGCCAAATTCTAGAGTTCACATGATAAACTATATGTGTCAAAGTATGTTAGAAGGTGTTAAAGTCACAGCTACAGGGAATAGCACCTTTAAGCCATCATTGTCAAGCACCCCTGAAGAGAAGGCTCTGGTTGTTCTTTAGAGGAAGGTTGTTAATTCTGTGAAAAGCCCAACAGATGGCGCCACTAACACCACTTGTCATGTCACCCCATGAGAATTAGCACGTCTTAGGTAAACAGCAAAGGGAAGATACCGGTTAAACCTTTAACGGGTGCATGAATATATCCTTCATGTTCAGGTTCCTATGTAGCCCTAGCTTGATCAATGCACATCACCGTATTGCTAGTTAGTCTACTCTAAGGCACCGTATTTAATCAGGGGATAAAGTCACAGCAGACACCTGATCTTTAATCAGCACTGATAGCTGGTCAATAAACATTAGGCAACTAGTTTCCAATGTTGAAGCATCAGATTGAGTGTCCATGAGGGTGGTTCTGTTGTATATGATGCTCACTGAAGGCCAAATCCCACAATGTGAAAATGACCATAGAATCCTTGTGATTTATGCATGCAGTGTTCCTTTGCCGATATTGGAGGGTAATATCATCTAAGGAGGGCCTATAATGGCTGAGGAGCCTTGCCAAAGTCTTGATTTTTATAGAGTAGAACATATTAAATATTTTTCATATTTCCTTCAGAAAAGGTCATAAATCTCTGTTAATTTGTCTGAGGTCATGATTTACCAGCAAAGAGATGCATTTCACAATGCTTTACTGTCCAATAACAGCAATTGAATCAAAATCACAGAGATCCAGCAGTCAAAAGCAACAATAGAATCAAAATCACAGAGATGTATTGCCCAATATTGGCTAGCAGTGGGACTTAGAGTAGGGAGTAGTGGGGTCAGAACCCTTGTGATTTAGGAAATTGACAAGAGTCTATGACTGCCTATGTCCAGAATCACAGAAATTCCAGACCCATTTTTCATGTAGTGAGATTTGCCCTTGAGGTCACATGTGTACCTACTGCCCAAGACACAATACCACAGTATGATGGTTTTTGCAGAACAGGGTGACCTTCATGCTCAGAAAGAGGAAAAATGGTACAATTTCAGAAACCCGTTTGAGTCAAGGACACTGAGTGATGTGGAGACAATATTCATTGTAGTAAATCTTAATCCTAAATATTTAATACTAAAGGTCATATCATCCAATGTGGAAATTATATCCTAGACCCTACCTTCAATCACCTGACTGCTATTGCCTAAAATGCACCGCATTCATGGTCTTTGGTAGTCTGAGGGTGAAGAATTAGAGGTGTAGTGAGGAGTGAGAGGGAGGGCAACTAAACTTGTTCCTGGCTCCTAGTGACAGCAGACCCACCTGCGTAAGGTCTCACTGCGATAAATTAGACCTGACCTCAGCTGCGGCAAAGTAAGGAATAGTAAAATAGTGTGATGCTACTTGTAGAAGTCTTACTTGCAGTGTTTGGATGTAAAGGCGCACTTGAAAGGAGAGGCAGTGGATTATTTCCCTATACGATAATCATCCATGCTTCACCCATGAAATAAATCCTATTGTATCATAACAGGTTTTTTTCCAGTAGCCTGAGGTGTATTTGGCCAATGTTGATTTGATGATTTCAACTTAACATCAGAAATCATCAGACCAGGATCAGTTGGTTGAAATAAGCCTTAATAGCGCCAAAATGCTTGTTTAATTGGCTTGCATACTCTTTTTTGGCAACAAAAAAGACCAAAACAAATACAAAACAGATGTCATGGACTCACAGTTCAATGTCTGATCTGACCCAAACTTCCTCGCCCCGTCACTGAAAATAGCTTCAAGGAGAGTTGCTCCCTTGAATGACTTGTCGTTTCTGTAGAGAAACGTCATGTGTGGAAGCAACAAAATAGTTTGTCTTTCAACTGCTGGGACCAAATGTGGATCAACACGGTAAAAGGTACACCCGCGAGGGGGTGCACGGGCATACCCTTTACCGTGTTGATCCACAAATTTCTATTGGGTATAGGATTATAGTTGCCAGGGTATTTGAAATATCCTGAGATATCCAAGCAGTCCTATATTCTTTAGGACGGGAAGCGCAGAGGAAACCCTGTGACAAGGGTGGGAATACTGGGTTGTGAGGAGCTTCTGCTGGTCCTTCTCTGTGAGAGAAGTACCAGCAGAATGCCAGGTCAGGAGTAAAGATCTCATCTCATCATATACTGAAGACACAAAAGGGTTCCCTAGCCATTTCTTTTGACCAGTTTTGACACAAGATCATAGATTATAGAATGAATACCTGACAGTATGACACAGTTGGTATGAAATGTTTGTTCAATTCCATAAAATTCACTTTCCCAAACCCAAGCACGTTTGGGAAAGTGGGGCTACTGAGCATGTTAGAAAAAGAGGGCATTTCTATGGCATGGTGTAACGCTAAGTTTCAGCCACAAAATGTCCAACGTAGACAATATGTGAGGGCTTTTGCGGAAGTGTGGTCTGTGGACATTTTGTAGCACATTCAGTGTTCAAGAGGGATTTCTATGGAAGTTTGTTATATGGACATTTTATGCCATGTGGCAAAGCGCAGTTTACAACATACCATCAGGACCCATAGATAGGTGAGCCAGCGTTCTGGGCAGGACTGCTGCGTCTGAAGGGAGGGTTTGGTCACACCTGACTTATCACGCACATGTTAACGTCACACGTGACGTGACGTGAGCACCCCCTATCTGTGTGAGACTTTGTCAAGCAGCATGGCCCGATGGGAAGTGTCATCTCAGACACCAGTCAACACATCTCTATGATGAACTGACAAGTGGAAACTACATTTGGCCAAGTGCCCCTACTATAGCTAGGATAAACAGGGCTTCAACCTTTTTTTTCTGTAGAACTTGTTTCATTAAGTATACTAATTGAGTCGAATCAATTAGTCTATATACGTAGATGTGAATCTTTTTTTCACAATTATGTATAGAGTGTATAAAGAGTTACAAGTAGAGCTATAGACGTGTAGAGACACCGACACCATACCAACCATGGCCTGGGTCAAAGGTCAGAAGAAACCATAACTAGACATGATACTAAATAAAAGTCAGGTCATGAGATGTAAATGGCTCTCAGGAACTAACACATAAAATCTTTGGAATATATGTAAAGTTGGAGAGCAAGGATGGATATTATAAGAGAATGCCTTTTAGGATATTTCACACATCCTTCTTGATTTGGTCAGTTCATCAGACATCCAGATCTTTATTAGTTTTCTTCTTTTCACATCGCATATTGGATGAAGCATTGTGCCGACTCAAAGAGGTGATTATGTATATACATTAGTAGGGTTATTGTAATTAGAGCGTCTGGAGGGCATTAATCTTCTCTATAGTGCCAATTAGCATCATTAAGATGTTCCCTGCTAGACAGGTATCACGCTACCCCGCTAGAGTGTATCGACCACAAATGACCTCTCAAGGTAAAGCTTGACGGCAGCCCTGACTGGTCTTAAACATAGGAGGTGCACCGTGGTACAAAGTCAATACAGGTACTTTATCCTCTGTCCTCTTTACTGACCGAACAACTAACCCCATTATATTATATTGTATTTAACCCTCTATGGTCCATGCTTTACTGCACCTTGCCCTTCTTCATTCAGGTTAAACGGAGACCCGGTAAGGAACAATGGAGTGCTGCATTTATACATACACCTTGATAACTGTATAGGTTTGAGAGACACTCTCAGTATAGTATCCCTTAAACAAGACCCTTGCTTAAAGTATATAATTTTATGATTTCAGTTCTTAACACTTTTATCAGCCCCGCCCCGGGATCCCGGCACTTTAACCAGTCTAGATCATTTTCTGTACCTCAATAATGTACATGCCCAAATAAGTACCTACAAGATGTTATGATAGCATTATATTGCTCGTCAAGGGCTAAGTTTTTAGACTCTATGTCTCCACACCAATAGCCTCTATATATGACGCCTACTTTACATAATCCTTTGGTGTTTTCTCAAAGACAGGCAGGGGATGAAGGAAACGGCGAACAGTGATAAAATAGAGAAATACAGAGAATGGGGACTCCCCCCCTTCCTTGTCACGTCGCCCCTTAGGCAAGTCTCTAATTGAAATACTCCTGTCTAACCTAACTCTATTGGATACCAAAAATGGATCGATGCGAAAGCAATTAAACTGTGCAGACTGCAAAAGGGCGAAAGCTCGAGGGGAGTGAATGCTTGGGGATGGTGGGATTTTGGAAACTTTGTGTGGTATTGGCGTATTTGTACTAACAACAAGGGAAGTGGTTTGTGAATGGAAAGCCACTTTGTAAGGGAAAGGTTAACCCTTTGTAAACTTCATGGTGAATACACTATGCCATTTTGGTGTAATAATCATAATCCATGAATGCGCTCTTTGCTAAAGTCTCTGCAGTCATTCAATGCCTAGGCAGTTTTAGTTCAATATGACATGTTGTATCAAAATAATGCACCAATTTAGTGCCGGCTAGTGATGCACTGTCACTAGATTTATGCATCATGGAGATATAGCTGTCAGACCTTACGCTACGCTCATCATGGCATCCTTAACCCTTACGTGCCCAGAATTAGTTTGAGGGAGCTGATTTTTTAAACAAGTTTGACATAGTATAGGCTATTACCTATATAATGTCCACGTTTAAGTACCATTTCAAATGGTTACAAAGAGGGAAGTTAAATAGCTTTCAGAAAATGTAATATGAAGCATATATTAGAGTATTATATGAGTCAGTAGGAAAGATAACAATACCTGAAGTTGAAATGGGCCAATTTGGATGAAGGTGCCCAGAAAATCTTTTTTTATTTATTTATTTTTTACTTTGGTGGGGAATAGGCTAATTTCAACCCATAAATCATTATTTTAACATTTCAAAGACTGCCATATTGATTGAAATTGACTAAATACATATTATAATTGGATTCTTTGAAAAGAAATTACATGGAAAATATTTTTTTCAATATTTTTGTATTTTTATCAATATTTTTGTGAATTTTCTGTATTTTCCCTGTATTCTCATGGCCAGAGCGCGCACTTTTCATGTATTTTAAGTCTTTTTCAAATCCATTATTTTCTCCAATCGGATTTATCAATAATCAGATATCTAATACACCATAACATATTTGGTACCGTTGAAAAGCCCTTGACATCACGAAAATTCTGCCATTAGAATTATCTTAATCCGATTAATATCAAACCCATGACGGTCAGTTGAACATGTATATATGCTTAAGAGCGCACTTTTGCTATTCTGGGCACATAAGGGTTAAAGAGCTCTAAAGGTCTCAGCGACCTCTGTCTCCAAACTTCTACTGGTCAGCTTACTGCATTCTCCACATCCTCTCAGATTGTGTCTACAATCTCCAAGCACATTTATTGTTCGTCCACAAGTCTCTACACACACCAATCCATGTCTTTTGTCTTTCGTCATAGATTCATTAATAATTTTACTTCTTTAGAGTTTGGTGGATGAAGCTTTGTAATGTTACCTTAGCTTTTTGATATGATGATTACTTCCCGTTAAGCTGACATATGTTGTGGTCAATATCAATGGCAATGTATCATAATACTGTTCTGTCAATTGGCAACTTTGTGAATGAATCACATATGCCTTTCTCTTGCGTAGATATTTGAAAAATATTCATCTGGATTGGAATCATAATTATTGGAAGTCAATCTTTCACTCCAAACCAAGCTGAATAGAGGCCAACTTTTAAGCATTCAATCCATAATTCAAAATCACAATTGAATGTCTCAACAGTTCCTTGAGGATTAAGTATAGATAGAATTAACACCTTATGTCAGCCAAAATCCTGCATTTCTGAAAAAAAAAATGGTATCATGACAAGACTCCCGAAATCCCATCAGAGCAAAACCATTTTTTTCTATTGTGTAAACATCAGATAGGTATTGACTCCATATATTTTCTAAAGGTGAGGAAATGTCACTTTTATGATTTATACCCGGTTGATACAAACATTACTATATATTTTGGACGCCCATCTTTGGACCCTGGGAGGAGACAATTCCCAGTTCACTTCCCAACTCCCAACACCCAGACCATTCTTCTACCAACAGGCCCCTCAACCATCTCCCAAACCCCAGCAGGCCCCAACCAACTGATCAATATGATTTTCCTGACAGGCTCAGAGTCGCCTCCCTCCTTCCCTCATCACCGCCCTCCCATACCGAGGTAATTCTTTCTGTCGCGGCCAGGCCTGGAAGAAGTGGAGGCGACGAGTAATTGGCTTGGAACATAAATGGACCACTGAGAGACACAAAAAGGGACCTAAGAAGAGGAGCGAGGTGCTAGTGGTAGCACTGGTAGTTTGAAGCTAGCTCTCTCGTTGTTGGGGTAGTCTTTAATTTAACACACATCAGCTTAGAATGAGTTGTATACAAAAGGCATTCTGCTATTGTGTATTTTTGTATTGCCACTGATTATGCGCTCCCTTAATCAGAAGAGAAATGCAATCGTTTTATTTTTCACCTTTGCATTAGTCTTCAATTTGACATGTGTTAGCCTTGAGCATTGCAGTTCAACATCTATCAGTAAGCAAACAGTTTTTTTCCCCAACGTGTCAGTGCTTTAGCATAGTCTTCTTTACCAGTGAATGCCTGCATCATCGCAGGACTAATTAAGAGAGGAGTAGATGAACATATATGCCTTTAGTTTGAGTTATCATTTTAAAATTGTTTGTATAATGTTGTGCTCTACAGATTTGTAGGTGAGCTAAAATCTATTAATGCAAAAATGTGAACTCTTTTTTTTACTGTTTAATTCTTTTGATGAATCACGACATAAAATTTGTTATCATAGTTAGAGTTTGGTAGAAATTAGTCAGTTGAAAATTGAGACCATCTCTACTTTACGCTGCATGCATATTATGCCTGAAACACTATATATGCTTTACATTCTGCTTCCAGAATGGTTGTGAACCAGGATTATTGCATTCTCTTGGCATAGCAGGGAATCAAATATTAACCTCTCACGAACGTCGTGTCTGCTGAAGTAAATCTCTACCTCTTTTGCTGCGCAAGTAACTAAAAAAGGCAAATATTACAAAGACTAGTCTGCAGTCTTCCCTCGCTCTGGCAAATCAGTATACTCAATCAGGACCACAGTGTAGTCTCACGAATAGCAAAGTATTTTCTGACACTAAGAAGGAGGGATAAGCGAAAGAGTTTGCGATAGAGAATTATTTGTGGGAGAGGACATCCGTCATAAAAAAGTCAACAGACTAGACGGACGTATTAGCTACCTGCAGGAACTGAGATGTAGGCTGGATTGTGTATAATCAACTTTGCCTTTGCACTATGGTGGTGTTAACTCATACAGCCAGGCTGTGGAGCACAGCCATGTATGTGCATGGATGTGAGTATTCCCATCATGGCTTCACTCTAAAAATATAACTCTTGAATATTCCAGGAATCCTTGTTAAACTGTATTGATACTGTATCAAAGCATGAGGTATGAAAAGTCGGCACAATGAAGTTATAGATCTGATGCTGCTTCATTCAGATAGTGAAAAAAGTAGCTCTTATTGTATAGGAGCAGCCCCAAGGGGCACAAACATCTTTTTTTTTCAATTGAAACATCATTGATAAGTACTAAATCACCGGTGGTCCAAATCTTTTCGATGTGACCTGAAAAGCATGGCCATGGTGCATGGCCATCTACCATCATTGCTAAATAAGTGAATACCATATCATATTTCCTTGTGATGTGTGTGCAATATGCTGTGTAACTGTTTTTTGTTGAGCCAACTGCTCCCGGTCCATCATAGTTCAATATTGAAATGCAAGAGAACTACTCAGCCATATCTATTGTGTTAACCATTCAAGTGCCAAAAGATACCTCCAGGTTCATGTTCCATTTTGTCGTTATAGTGTGGTATGTTGTGTACTTCCGTGGGATGTTTATGGTAAAATTGATTTTCTGCAGATTCCACAGCTTTAGGGACTATAATAACAGGAAATTTTAGGGTCCAAATCTTTTGGACCCCGGAACCCCTTTTTTCTGGGCCGTTTTCAAAAAAGTCACCACCCAAACACTAATAGGTTATATCTCATGAACTAATTAAAGGAATTTCATCTAGAAAGGGGTTTCCAAGAGTGCTGATCCCATAAAATGATTTGTGTATTAGCCCTAAAGATCTGTATGAGGAGCAGGAGAAATCGACATGTCATGTCTATGTATGCTTTCTTGTAAATCAACCTGTCATCCACCTCTAAAGGATGGACAAATGAGTTAATAGAGATATACACTAAATACCTTGACTTGTATGAATGGAAGCAGTGTTGTCAGATAAGGAACTCAGTCAATTTAGGAAAATAAAAGGGGCAAGAATGTTAAAAAGCAAAAGTAGAGCATATTACAGTGGTGACACCTATTCTGTCTCTTAAACAAAAGTTATAACTGGGAGGATTAGCTTCTTATACATCATTTACATTTGTCTTATTGGACATTTATCATAAGGGCTATAACCCTCCCCCCTCAATTGAAGGCGTGATAGTGGGAGCGGAACTAACTACACCATATCTAAAGACCTTAATTTTACACATACCCTGGACTGTCTGTTATGGATGTAGGGTACATTATACAGACTAAGCAGGCTTTATTATTAATTGGCCAATGAGATAACCCCAACTATTCACTGCGGCCCTTTTTGGGGCCAACTGGTACCCATCTGATAGGTGTTATCAGTAGAACTGGTAACAAGATCCAGCAATGGCCGCACCCATAGGACAACCTTCTACCTCAGAATAGCATGTTAGTACAGGAGGTGTCTACATCTTGATGAACATGTAAAATTGCATTTGTTTCATCTCATCAAAACAGTCATTTTTTCACAGGGAAAAGGTGGCTAACACCCACATTTCTCTGTGACATAGGATGTTTTATTCTTGTGGATTTAAGATATAAGAAGGTAACCATAACAGACCACCACCATTGAACTTCAATCAATACATAGGCCAACCATTGGCTGGCTACCGGCCTGTATATTGAGGACATGTAATATACAGGCAGACTATGCCTAAGAAGTTGCCTGTCAATCATCCCCTGTTTTCACACTTACTCACAATGGGGCACCCTTTCAATCCAAAGGTACACATCCCTCTCCTATACAGATGTTGATTGGAGATCTAAAACTGCCATCTAGTGGAGTTCAAGTGTGAGCTCTCCTCAGGATCTGGGGAAAAAGCCACCAGGCATGGCCTGCAGGTATACGCCCATAATACCTGTAGGGCACCAGCGTCAGGCCAACCACTTATTATCAACATAAAACATGATTTGTAACAACAGGTTAGGTTGAATTTGGGTTCTGGGGATCTATTTGAAATATCCAACTCACACAGGGGACATACTGAGAGGTGCTGCTACTTAGAGGCATGACACTTTAAAGTCTTCTATGCACCCAGTGGCACCACCTTCTGATTACTATGATCAAGTTGAATGGTGATACCAGCTGATAGTTTTGACAGGTTCAATTTCCTGGAGAGGATACTTTAAAATGTCACATAAAATCTACCAGATGGGAGTAAATAGATTGCAGTTCCAGAATCCACTTTATTCACTATATCTTCATTAGATACATGATACAGCCAATAAAGTATTACAAATCGAGTTGTCCCACCTAATATGATTAATGAATGAATCACCATACTTATTAGCCAAGCTTTCATTTTGATTACCAAATATTCCCCTCTAACCATGCCAAAGAACTAGACAGTTTCAAACTGAGCAACCATAAGTGATTTTTACTGATTGGTTTGCGTAGTTATACATTTTCAGTGTAAGATTTGTCTTGCATGCATGTCAATCAGAACTGCAGAAGTAGACTATCAACCCCCTAGACTTGTGCTTCCCAATTACTTGTACATAGTGGTTCACATCTTCACACTTATATTTCACATTTAACATCATGCAGAGTACCTTGGTGATTATTGGATGTGTGGTTATCAAGAGAACATAGGCCTACACCTCTGTGTCAGGGGACCATACTTGCATTTATCTCAAAGATACATTAGCAGGTGATCTGGGGTGATTTCTCAATTCTGGCAAATTTACATAATGACATGTGTATTGCCCATTCTGAAGCCCTTACTGCTAATCTAACATATGAATAATATCCTCTAGTATGTTATAGAAATAAAAATTGGCTCACAGAAATAATGAAACCAGCAAGGGGTGAATTGAGACCAATCAAAACACATGTCCACATAGTCTGTGCATAGGTCTATCAAATAGCCCTCTCAGTTCAATATCAGAATTAAACGAAATATAGCTAGTCTATGATGAAGGATGCCTTAAATTGATAAGGAATTGGGTACATGTAATAGAAATTTTCATTGGGTTTATTTCATATGCTTATTTTCAGTCAATTGAGGTGGTAATGTGTCTTTGATGGGTCGACAAATATATCAAAATTGGTCAATGTGCCCTTACATATGAAATCAATGTTAATGATGAGAAATCATTATCTCAAAGATGGCCCTTCTAACCCAACAGTATATAAGTTGATTTTGTAACTGAACTAGTTTTTTTTTTCATTAATGGAATGTAGTCTGCAAACAATCTAACCATAATGAAATTGAGATAACTCTTCATATAACACATTAGCTACTAGGATATTGCCTCTCCAATATAGCCTTGACCTTGACCTTTAGGGCTTATCAACATGGCACCCTCAAAAAAGTGAATCGGCATCTATCTGGTTTGAGTAAGCAGTTGACCAAGATATGTCAAAGGAACCAATTAAATTATATTTGTTTTCATTGAAATGAGGAGGTCTCATGGATCATATTAATGTATGGATCATAGCAATCTGTCATGGGGAAATGGGAGAAAGGTCCTTGACAATGTGTGAGGTTATACCATACATGTACACCACTGGTTGTGCCCCTGGTGGTTGCAAATGGTTGTGCCCCTGGTGACAACAAATGGCATTAAATCGCGGTAATGTTAGGGTTTCCATGTTTTGTCACATATATTGCTATAATGACCTTGACCTTCTATTCTTTACATCGCTAGAAAGTAGTTCATATTGAGTTTGTATTGCAGTAATGACCTTGAACAAATGACCTTGTATTTAACCTTAAATTGATCTGGCACAATCATTTTTGGAATCAGCCCCCTTGAAACCCCCTTTTTAGAGTAAAGCTTAATGAAATTCCTTCAATTAGTTCATGAGATAAGACTTGTTCGTATTCAGATGGCGGCCGTTTTAAAAGTGGCCAAGAAAAAGGGTTTCTTGGGCCCAGAGAATTCGGAGACTAAAAATTCTAACACAAAAATCGCACGAAAGCCATGTTTTGGACACAGGAGTCTGCACTATTATGATGTGTGATGATGCAGCAATTCAATGGTTTGTAGTACCTTACAAGCAGTGCATTCCTGAATTATTCTTACATTATTTTTGGCTGTATAAAACAGAAAGAAAGACTACTGAACTAACCTTCATGCATCAAGAGAACTAGTGAATATAGTGCATTAATACCCCATGCAGCATTTGGAGGGATAAAAGAGTGGACTAGTGGGAAATCTATTTCAACACGAAATGTCATTTTGTTGTGGACTCACTATACATAGATAACAACATCTGGGGTGGTGATGGAAGCCATAATTAATTCTGAGCTCTCATGAGGTTTAGTTCCAGAGTGTCCTACCACACTCCACATTAGTTCAGCCATCAGCTGTGAGCTATAATAGAGCAGAAACTATACCAGCGTGTGTATGCTGTAGGCACCCGTTTTAGGTGCTCATTGATTTTGATACCTCTCTAACCCCGACCATTATTCAAAACCAGCGCGTATTTGAATGCTGTTTTTAGTGTTTTCAATATAGCTGTACCCCCGATGCTTATTCAAGACAGCGCTTATTTGAGACCCCAGCACATAATGAGCCTTTACAGTATCATATCTATGCAGTATTATGGAAACCAAGTATTTGCATTAGTTTTTTATCAAGGGGCCCTTATGTCATTTTCTTTTAATTTTGATGTTTCTTCTCATCAATGGTGCTCTGCAAGGTCTACGAGGAAATATCTATATCTGCAGCGGAAAGGCCCCTTTTTCTGTACTTTTCAAACCTGAAGGTGTCATCCATGTTTAGTAATCAAAGCAAAACAGTTTCTGGTTTTGAACTTGAGCATTTCCTAAGTAAATCAGTCTATCCAGGGTTCAAGAGACAGTGGCATTTCCTGCTGTATTAATTTTGATCGAGACGAATTCAGATAGAACCTAATATGAGGTAAATTTTTGAAATGCCAACTCAATGTAATCTCAGTTTAGAGTCACCATACTAGTGCCATTTGAACCTTTTCCTACATTTAGAACATGGGTGGATATGAACTGGGCCTGGTAACAATGTTAGGCACTTCATCATTAAACTGAATACAGAAAGATCCCTGTGACCGCATTTGATCGAGGCCATTGAGATGTTTTTAAATCTTTTGAAATTATGTTTATATCTTGTATAGAAACAGAGATACAGGGCAAATAGTAGCAAAAATACTGAGGCAAGTACCACTATAGTAATGGAAGAAAAGGTGTTATAATATCTGTGATGTGAGTTCAGCTGCAGAGTGGGCCTAGTGTATGGCAGCATGTACTGGTGGCAATTTTCTGTGTTTTCACTTGATATCTAAGGGTCTGGAAAGTAATGTTCTAGTGATCAGATCTAAATAATATTTAGTTGATATTTAGAATCTTAGCTTTCAGTTGATATCTTTAATCCATTTCCAAATTGATTCTAAGTAGTAGTAAAATGCTAATAAAAGAATCGTAAAATGGCGGCTCTACACACAGCCATTTCTTTTCTATTGTTTAACATTTTGGTCCTCTCAAAAGTATCATTGGGGGAAGTCATAAATGCATTAAATTATACATGCTGCTAGTTTATTAGGCACTTTAACTGTGTCTGATATCAGTTTTTTGGTGTCTCCAGTGGTTAATATGTTTTTCAAAGCTTCAATATTACCTTCATACTAAAGTCATTGTAAAATACTTAATAATTGGAATTTTTTCTCCCAGATTTCTCTGGTGGGTACCTTGATATATAGACTTTAAGGATAACTATTGAGATACAAGAAAAAATACCTAATAGAACCCTTAATCGGCGATATCAGCAAGGTCGCGATTATCGGCCGCACTCCAACCTGGCAGAAAGTGTCACCCCAGCTTTTCTCACCCTCCACAGTGGCTTTATCAAAGTGCCTAACAATGTACAGGGATTAGGGTTTTGGAGAGTAGGAGATGGGCTGTCACTCACTGCCAGCCCCTGCCAGCCCCTTATAGGTTTATACTTTGCTGGTGCAGGAGACAGCTCACTTTTGGCTCAGAGAATCCCATCCTCTTTCGGCGTCCTCAATTACATACACATTGTTGCAGGTCCTGATGGTAGAAAAGCTGTATATTTTCCCCTCCATTAGTTAGTTTCAAGTACATGAGTTAGGATCATACTGAGGTATTTAGCATCAGGCATTATTTTCAAAGCAGTCTAAAAAATGGTGGTTCTGGCCCTCAGTCCCTATAACAATCAACCAACGCAGTCACACCACTTAACAGCTCTACAACCTAGCTTAATGAAGCTAAGGAAAATGAATAGGAGCAGGTCTAGGGAGGGATTTACAACATGGCAACACTAGCTTATTTGGTATAGAAATATGAGTACAGTAGACTACATAGTAAAGATGATTATCATTTTCTTCTTTCCCTATGCTCTGGTATTCATTTCAAAGCAATGTCTGATATCCATTACATTAAGGCACATTCTGCCATATTACAGAATGCTGTACTGCTTGTTGACATAAAGAATGGAACAACTGACTGAGCTTTCCAGTATACCCACAGTGCACTCTCTCTCTACCAATAACCTAACAAGTAATCAGCCATTTATCTTTTATATTTCGCTTACAATTTATGATAGAGAGGATCCTACAAAAACAGGACTGTGTGCTGCTTCATACAAGACTTCATCTTAAGAAGACATTTTATCGTTTTCTTCTGCCCATTCTGTATGGCTCATGTTCGTATGCATGGACACAGACAGACATACCTATCAAAGTGATGTCTTTTGCAGCTTGCCTGTCATGAATATGTTGACATAGTGTTTTGCAACCATTACTACTCGCTTTCACGCAACATTCTGCTGGTGATGCTACCCATCTGGCAACGTGTAGCTTCAATTCATCCCTAGCAACTGACCACCCTGGATGTCCTTGACACCATCCTTAACCTTCTGAGGCCTTGCTTTTCTCAGCCCGTAGGTCATTTACTCCACGACAAAATAAAGGAACACTCCTCTGCCCTTAACCAGCACTCCCTGGCCTTAACAAAGGGACCTCTCCAGCCTCTCTCCAGCCTCTCTCATGCCCTTGAACCTACACGGAGGTCTGCACCAGTCCTCAGCCTACATCCAGGCTTTGATCGGGAACGCTGGAGATGCTGAGCAATTTCTCGGTTGACCGATCAAGGCATTGATCACTGATCTCTCGTCTTGGTCTTGCGAGTAGTTAGTGGTGTACTGAATACAGTAGAGGCTGGAACTGAGAACCTTGGGTGGCTGGTTGAAGGGAATTTGAAGGAGGTGGGATGAAAATGTGCACAGCTAATTCACTCAAGGATCATATGATTGAAACAATGTTTTACAATGTGGAGTTGTTAACAGAGCATTACTGAGCATCAATGGCTTTTCTACTCGTTTCCGAAAAATCTTGAGTCAAATGAGATTAAACCTATATAGATGTACATCTCTGTATCTTTCGCTTAACCGCACTCTCTTATCATCCACTCCCATCCCACACAATACCTTGTGTAGGCCCCTATAAGGCACACCTCGTGTATGCGATGGGGTAAGCCCCTTTAACATTAGCATAGATTTCTCTCTGCTTCTGTATTGCCAGTTATGCTATTCTGCTAACTCCACACCTTTTCCCCTTCCTTACATTGTCTCTTCTTCTCACCCCAGTCCTCAGCCACTGTGTCCAGTGAGGTATGAATAGGGATGCATCTAATCAGTAAGTCCTGATTATAGAGACTCAGTAATAAGGTGGGATGCAGATAGGATTCAGCTTTTTCTCATCCGTCCGGCAATGTAAGATGATCTCTGTAATTAGTGAAAGCATCCACATTCAGTGGTTTTGGAGGGTAGTGGAATACCAGTTTAGAGCATGATTATAATATACTTCAGTAGCTAGAAGGGTCTGGTGTAAGTAAATGGATAAATGACCAATGAATCTTAGAACCAATATTAATGGGAGCTATTGTAACATGCGTGTCTAACTTTTCTAAAAGATGCTGATTTAGCACAAAACTAGATCAGTAAACTAGTTGGGCATCATGAACAGAAAACACTTTCTGACTTGAAAATCTGGTACATGCGAGTCATGCCGTGACGTGACGTCTTGGGTTACTCCCCCTTCTAATCCATCCAGAACTCAAAGACCTGCTCCTAGAAAGCACTCTGATTTGTAAATATATAATAGCCCTAGGGAAATAGTAGGTACCTAGGGGAAGGGGCTTTGAAAAATATGTTCCAGGTAGTTGATAGTTCAGGAGGAGGGAAATGACATTTTAGGAGTAAAATTCACAGGTTTGGGAATATATCGGACTATAAATAAGAATTGGGGACTGAAATAAAAATCTAGAGTGTAGAAACAGAAATGGCCAAAAATCTCGTTTTAAGTAGGTCAAATTACACGGGTTCCCACTGCAGTTGTGCAACGTGGGGGGGATCTCTGTGATTCTAGCTATTTTAGGTCATTCTTCCATAACAAGGACTAGCTGTTTGTGCAACGACCCCCTGGTCTGCCCCCTCTGTGAAGGTTAGAATCTCTAACTTGGGTGATCTTCTAAGTAAAACGAGTTTTGGAATGTCATAGTGTTAGCAAAAAACTTCCGTGGAGCACATTTAGAAGTCACGACCCTAGAGCTATACATATCTTACTTATGTATCTATTGATTTTGCCTCTGGATATTAAGCTAATTTTGCCTCTGGATATTAAGCTAATAGACCAGGATGTATTCTTTTTAATATCTCGACATGTCATGGTTGGATTCCATATGAAAAGTGACTGTATACACAGCGGTACCTCTCCCGGCGAGGAACAAAAACAATGGCTCCGCGCAGAGCGGCCACGGGTCGCGACTCGCGTACGTTGGGAAAATCAATGGATTCTTATCTATATCAAAGAAAATGGAGAAAATTAGCACGCATTCCTTGTCTATGGATCGAATACTTCTTGGGATTTTAATACTATAACATGACAAGCTTGGAATCAAGACGAAAACTGACTGGAAACATAGCAGGTTAGAACTTATTTACTTTCGCATTGGATTTCATCACCGTTCAGTGTGGCGCTATGGCTAAGGCCTTCGGCTACCACCACTGCGGCCGGGGTTCAATCCTCATACGAGTTGGGACGATTTTTTACCTTGAAACAATGGCGAGACTAAATTTCTATGTCCGCCAGCGTCTCCCAAAATATTCTAAGTCCAACTTGACCTCGAAAAAGTATATACCAAAAATTCTAAAAATGCACATGTGTGGTATATGCAGAATACAACACGTATATATCGGAAATAAAACCACCGGAAGTACCAGAATAGTGGTATAACATATTATAGGCCCCTTTCTCATCAGTCAATGAGGTGTCCTACATGTATGTAGGACGGTAACCTTATCCAATTAACTGATCTATGTAGAATGCTCTTTTGATTTTATGTGCAACATGAGTGAGCAGTATTTTCTCGTTTATTTGTTGAAGTTGCCATTGGAAATTTGTGCATCAGAAGGAGTTCTCTTCATCGGTACAACTGTACTGAATGGGACTGTATACCCCCCTACCCACCAACTCACCAACCCCACATACCATAGAGCCCGGTTTAAGTGCCCTAACACTTACTAATTTCAATACCTCTGTGCCACTGGCCATTATTAGAAATCGACACTAAGTACATAGGAGCTTTCTAAACAGCCCTGTACCTCTGGCACCTATTTGAGACTCGTGTGTATTTGAGACCCCGACACTTAACCAAGCAATTACCGTACCCCCTCTACAATAGGCCTACCGTGCCAGTCTGATAAAGAACTAATAGTGTCTGTGGCCAGACCCGGGCTGACTGGGAGGTGGCCTGTGTGCCAACTGGAACGTGGAGCCAGCCACACGAGCAGCTCCCTGGTTACCTTTCACTCACTGACTCGATGAACTGCTAGTTGAAGTGCTCGTTGCCCAGTCACTCCGTAATTAAATAGTGCCACCGGGGGGTACATCTAGAATAGAGTTTACACTATGTGTTGTACAGTGTAGGTGATTTTGGGCTCATTTCTAGGCGATAATCCTGGTTGGAAAAATATGCAGTATGATTTTGATATTAGATATAGAAAAAGCTGGAATATTTATGTACGCACCTAATGCCATCTTTTAGAGTAAATAACTAAATGTATTTGACACATTAATATTCACCCTTTTTTATATATGTTTCTACATGGTAACCATTTTATTGATGGCTGACACACTGAGGCTAAGAAAAGATCCATATCTAAATGCGGCAGTTTCCAATATTGCAATACATAAGGCGTGGCAAAAGGTAATTTTACAGTTTGATAATATTTCCCTAAATAGGTTGGTAGTTAGATGGACACTGAACTGGCACGGCCAATTTTGCTGAAACTCATGCCACACAATCTTCAGATGGGGATTTCAATGCTGGCTGCATCAAATTTATGTTCAGAATTCAGTCTTTTGGTTAATACCACTTCAAATCTTAACTTGAACATGGTGCCCAGGGGACATTTCTCATGAATCTGAAGCTTTCCTTCATTTTACATCAATGGGAAGCCCAGTGGTGGAGCATTTGTCGATCAAAGTTAGGTGCTTCAGGCATCTTCAGTAAATGTGAAGTACCTCGTCTTTAAATTAAAACCCGCAGGTCAACGCCGCTGTTAGAAACGTGTGTCCGCTGCTATGGGAAATGGTTTTGAGGATGTTGCTGATGTCATGCCAAAGCAGAACAGGAAGACAACAATTGTTTCATACCTTGAATAAATCACTGGCAATTTACTTCTCAAACTTACATCCATGCAGGCACATTGTCATATAATGCATTAATTCATGATATCTCAACAGGCAAACAAAAAGGATAATGTAGGGGCTTGTCCTCAGATTTTCCATTCTGCTCTTATGTAAACTAATAGACTGTCAGACTGCGCCAAGCTATTCACGGTACATTGCTTTATTTTTGGAAAACAGGAGCTGCTGTTAGTATAAATCTAATGATCCTACAGGAGTTTGCCCCGCACCCAGGACAGTGGTCTTTATAGTCCATTTACAATTGGGGCTGAGAGTGCAGCTAGAGAAGGGTTCATGTTGGCCATGATGTGGCAGTAGTTACCTTTATCGCATGTATACCATCACTGCTTGAAAGGCGGCTACCACTGCCGCCCTAGCATGGCTGACTGAACTGTAATCAATAATTGACTGCAGATCGAGTCGCCCTTGCCTGGTCGGACTATCCATGCTCCGATGGGCGCAGAGTCGGACCGAGATATTGGACATGTGTCAATGGGGGAAATGGAATGCTCTGTTAGCTTTATGGGGTTTTGAAGGCGGCTCAGGGGCATAGGAGATCATAGTTAGAGTACCTAAGAATTGGCTTGATAGTAAACAAATGGCTCAGATTGAATTTGATAAAAATGATTCCTTTTTCGCTTTCACCTGGAATATTGAGATGGAGAATTACAACAGTTTTTCTTTCTTCATATAGCAGAGTCATTGGGTATCAGCTAAATTTATCAAAATATCCATAGGCCAGAATATTGAATATGAGTCAGTAAGCGGTTTGCTTTTGTTGTCATCTATTCAGAAGTCATTATGAGACTAAAGATACTTTTTATTCATAGATAAACTGTACAATAGGAGTAACAGTTTGTTTACTGTTTTACGAGTTAATTTAAAATGAGCACTTTTGCAGTTAACTCCAATTGCAATTCTCTTTATGGTCCCTAATGTACTAGTACTTGCCAAACGTGTGATAACTTTCAATCTAACCAATAAGTAACTTTTCCTGACCGAACATTGTCTGGTTCTCATCTGTGTGTGAAATACTCTAATTCAGCATGAAAATGTTACAATTCTTCCTCACTGTAGAGGTAACAGGTGGTCCAACCAATTCCTTGAAAAAAATACCTTTTCGGATGAAAACCGGCATGAGTATTTTACTGTGTCTGGGTAACAGTGGTGCTGATTCTTCATGTAGCAGGGCTGTTGGTGTTACGGCAGAAAGCCGCTCGGGAACCAAGCATTTCTGCTCACAATGATGAAACCATTGGCACCTTTTGACCTATTAGGTCGTCAGTACTAAAATTCTTTCATACTTTCTTGGTGGAAGAATGGGTCACCCTGTCTTATCCCCTGACATGATCCCTTATAGGTATGCGATATTGGCCATGCACCTGTTAATTCAATACACCATTCCCTTAGAGCTTAGTTTGACACACTCATACCTTTTAAGGAGGGGGTTTCTCAAGGCACTGATAAGATCACACACAGTCCTATGACTGCAAATATCGATGATATTCCTATGGTAATTTCAGTTCGACATGGAAGATGCAGTTGTACTGTGTCAAGAAATAACCTCCCGAAAGGGAATGTGCACAGAAAATGTATAGACACTCCCGTAAACCAAACATTAATTTTGATACACTCAGTGGACAACATCTAATTGAATTCGCCAACAATCAATCACATCACCAGTGCATTCCTATTGTTCTACTCATTGTATCTCATTAAATTGATTAGCTTTTAATTCACAAGGCCAGGGAACAGTGTATTCATTGTTCGAATGCTTGCAGTTTCTATGTTGATTTATTTTAGACTAGAAATATATATCACATTGGAACCTGTTTTTACCCCTCACCCTGCCCTTGGTTATGCTGACTAATCTGTTACTTATATGTTGGTAGATTCTAATTAAGGATTCCTGGAAGCAGGCACATCCCTCTGGCATGTAAAAAAATGATTTGATTAATTGCTATGGTTTGTTATAAATGTTGGACTGGTGTTTATCTTTGTTGTTACTGACAAGCGGTTCGAAGAATGTTTTTGAGAGGATATTAGTAGGTTATTCTTGTCATCACTTTTTAATTAGAAGCATATATATAAGTGGATGACCAATTTATAACATTTATGGAAGTGCATTGGGTCCAAACACAGACTGCGTTTCAAGAGATGCGCTCCTGTTGATACCGGAAGCTCCTTTTGTAAGCCAATATAAAAAAATTATACAATCGGTTCAGAATGTTGGATTCTTATATACAGTAAAATATACCTCTCCCTACTCCTACCCACCCACACAGCACGCCTACCTTTCTAATTACAAGCTACAGGAACATCCCCAGTACATATAGAGAGGTACCCTGTATATGGTAACCTTCTCCTCAGCCCTGGGCGTGTGTGTGTTGATGAAATTAATTAATATAGTAGGTTGTTAGGTGCATATAGCTGCTACTCTAGTGGGTAAAATTCTTAACCAATCACCTGCAGGCTAACCATAATTTCAATTATCCACCGTTTTCTGATTGACATTAATGAATCACAGCTCGAATAATTATGTACAAGTTTATCACTATATCTTACATTCTTGACTATGTAAAGAGTTTCAGGAAAATAAGATTCATGTGGCCATATTGATCATATTTCAAAACAATGTCTTTATCCTGTTCAGGCGAGTGCTATTTTCTGCCAATGTAGTAGGCAAGAGATGTAAACTAGTGAGTGTCGCCAACGTCTAGCTAAAAGTTTCTCTATCAACAATAATGCAACAGGTTAAACACAGAGTTTCCCCTTGAAATCCTAATGTTCGCCTGACCTAGAACGATCATGATTCTAGGGCACATAGCCTCAATCTTTTTAGCCCTCGGTCACATGGCCCCCTGTCAAATGGCCTCATGCCAAATGGCCCCACAACCACATGGCCTCAGGTCAGATGGCCTCAATATTCAAGAAGTACAAGCCTGTAAAAGCCTGTAAAAGCTCGTACAAGCCCCTTTTTTCGTAGGATCTCTGTACGACCCTGTACAAGCCATGTACGATCTTGTACGATCCCGTACCATCCCAGTACGATCCTGTACAATCCCTATGCGATCTTGTATGATCCTGTACGATCTATGTACGATCCTGTATGATTTGTGTATGATCATGTACGAGCCTGTACAAGCCTGCACAAGCCAGTATGATCCTGTCGTACTGTCATTTTTAGGCCATGCAGCATGAGGCCATGAGTCCTGGGGGCCATGAATCATGGAGGCCACAGGTCAGGGGGCTATGTGGGGGGAGGCCATGGAGCATCGGGGCCATAAGTCTAGAGACCAACGAGCACAGTATGTCACACTTATAATGAGTATATTTGCTCCAAGTCTATCACAATAATTCAGCGAGTGAATATTGGTCAGAAATAGTAGACAGAATTAGCCTCAAAGTGCATTACATACAAAAATTTACATGAAACATTTCTGCCCACCATAATTATATTTATAAAACATTTAAAATGACAGGGTATGCAACACTCTAAAAAATTCTTTCGCCCCGATTTCCTCCAAACTTGTGCTCAGGAAATCGAGATGGAATCTGCTCTGGGAAAGGCAATTACAGTTTAATCAACACCATGGGGTATGAATTTGAGGGGGCTTTTGGATCTGCTGCCACGTCAGCGACTTCTGCAGATCCATTGAGCTGTGATTGGGCCTACTGAGAATTATTGAAGTAAAACTGATCAAAAGAGATATGAACACAGATTGCAGGCTACACTGTGTATAGATTTATTGTGTGTATTTTAACAGTATTAATAAACAGTGCAGTGTTAGTTAGAAAAAAGGTCGACATTGCATTAATGCATGCATCATAGCAATCCTATTGGAGTGCGTCAACAGCACTATAGTTTTTTTTTTTAATTTAGGCATCATGTGGTTCTTTAGGGATAACAAAATGAAAATATTTTATTGTCTTTTCCAGCTTGCATTACATTTGTCAGGAATATTAAGGACACTCACTGTTGGATTGATATCAATCTTAAGCAATGAAAACAGTATTCAAATAAACACCTGTCTCAAATAAGCAATAAACACCGGGGGTTCATGGACATTGAAATTCATAGGTGCCTGGCCACTTACAAGGGCCCAGTCTGTGCAGCTCCTTGGATGGTGATAACTAGGGCCTATAATAAATAGGCAAAGGTCCATGAGTATTGGGTATGACTGATAGCCTCGTGAGATAACCATCAGTCATACCCAATATGAGTCAGAAATGTTCTTTTCTTTAGAAAAGTGACACAGAAACATGATTATTTACAATGTTTTATAGTCATTTGGAGTACTGTTACTTACATTGAGATTATGGAGGTGGGTTATCTCATGGGGGTGGGAGATACGGAGCTGCAGGGGTAAACCTATGGGTTGTCAGTATCTTGGGCATATCAACATGAAATAAATTATTAAGCCATGAATCGCCATGAATTCAAGTATGAAGAATGCATGATACCTTACTAGAAATAAGTAGCCACCTATGGGTATCTGTTACTAGGTTTAATCACCAATATGAGTAATCATGAATGGTTGTGGTGGATGGTAATTGTAGTGGGTCAGTGTGACTGACTGGGGAGTGTCGCGAGTCAATGTGAACACAGACTGCGGAAGTTCTTGCTAAAAGCTGAGCCTGTTAATTAATTAAAGGGTGGTTAATGAGAGTAGTGCCGACCTAATTCTTATGGTTCAGTTTGAGAAAATCACCCTTTTATCGTGGTGTGGTTTTGCACTCAAGATGATAAACATTGATTCATTTACAGAGCATCGGAAAGGGGTCATCTGTTTCATGTCTGAATCTCTTCCACGGCGTTAGTTTCATGTCCCTTTGACCACAGTCAAAGTAGCTTTTGAGTGGATAAAATGTGAAAAAACCTCATGTTTTACACCCTAAAGCATGATTCTCACATCAAGAGGGCTGTTGATATCACCCCAGAAGGGGATATGGCAAGTATTCCCGAGTCAGATTATGTTTTGGCAACAACAATGCAGATCTAAGCAATATGGAAAGTCTGTGAGGAATGTCAGTAGGACAATAAAACAGTGAGGAATGGGTGCAACTGTTTGGAAAAGCAGGAATGATTTATGGGCATGATGATAAGGTGTTATTTGTCCTTATGTCACACATTGATATCCTGATAACCTCATTCTTTATGTACATATATATGTGCACAATCTCTTAGCTGCACATATGGAATTTAATCTATATGGTTTGCGGGGGTATTTTAAACACTGAATACAACAACACATCCTTGCCAGTAGTGAGACCAGTATGGAATGAATAGGGGTCGTTTGAGGTCTCTATTAAATGTATCAGAGTATGATGCAGGTGTCGATGAGTGAGTTATAATTGCAATTACAATTACACTAAGATCGCTAGATGCAATTGTACCACCTAAGGCTCATAGAGATTAGTAGATGGTTTCCATAAAACCATTAAGAATGAATGATGTTATACTAAATACATTGTAGCAATGACCTTAGAGTGATAGTCATTAACTATAGCTACTACTTATCATTACCACCCTGTCACAGGGTTGTGCCTGGCAGGCAGGGATCCCGTGTGGGGCACCTTCTCCAGTTTATGCAGAGACCTGGTACCAAGTATTACATGTTTTATTGTCACATTTTCAAAAACATCATGTCTAGCTAAGAGGAATCTGCCCATAAATGCTCTCTGATTCTTTAGGGAAGGATTTATTGTTTTAGGAAGTAAAATTTGATCATGTCTATTCCTCGACATGCTTTGGTTTTAGGAATAGACATTTATAAATGCATGCAAGGACTCAGGTATAGAATACCAATGAAACAACAGCTGAGCCCCAAATTAATGTTATGTGGCTAATACTCCATTAGCATGAACATTGATGGAATGACTTCTTATCAATCTTATTACATTGGTCTAGATGCCATCATGGTCTATAATCATGATCCCCATTTACAGCGAGTATCCCAGACCCCTACGCAGGAGATGGCACCTTTAAACATTGGTTATTACTGTAGTGACCTGTTTAAGGGCAAGTGTCTCAAATTATAAGTACTACCCTCAAATAAGTGCCAGGAGTAAGGTGATATTGAAATTGATCATAGGAACTGAAAATTGTATTCTAACAAGTGCCGGTCTCACTTGAGGGCTGGGGTAGAAGCTGAGGCAGCTTCTTGTGTGTCCCCTAACAGCTAAAGTTGACAATCTACTGACTGTTCTGATTGTCACATTACTAGATTGCCTAGAGCTGGGAGTGCCGGTAATGATCTTATTAAGGAGTACCCAATGGCTGCGAGTGCCGGTGTTTGACCCACATGTGCCATGAGCAGAAGCCGAGTGACCTTAATGTGGGGAGCAGCACAGGGCTTGAGCATCAAAATGACCTGAATAGGGTAAGATGAGGACATGCGATAATGTCGACCTGGCTTCAGTAAGATTGAATTGTGAAATTTAGTACCACAATTCATCTTAATCCTATAGTTTGAAGTTTGAACAATTTTTTTCTTTGTATCATTTTTTGGCATGATCCACCAATGTTGATTTAGTGGATGACTTGTCCATTAAGCCACATGTAAACTTATATAAATAAGGATAGCATCCCCATGTGGGCTGAAAGTCTCCACCTATCATTACTCTGGCTATGATGAGAATGTTACCTGACAAATGCCCAATTACAAACAAAAATATGTTACAAACAAGGCACAAGGAAATGATGACTCTATTCGGTACCATGTTTTTAGGGGAAGGAATTCAGGACTGAATTTCGAAGTGAAGCTCCCATAAGAAAGGACCAGCTTATTAGGTCTTGTGCTGAGGAGTAAGCCATATTCAGTGGCACCGCTAAAGAATATAATATCAGATTAAAGTCAGCATATAGTACCTCATGGAACAAGGGCTCCAAGAAGTATCTATAAGGGAGATACAGGTTATCAGCAGTTAAAAGGAACATTCCATCAAAAATATAAAACAGATACTTTTTTCTTAAAAATGTAGTTTTATTCAACGCCTACCAATGATTTTTATTAAGGGAACATTATGGCTTCAACCTTGATGACTTTTGTTTGATGAGAGGGCTAAAGAGTAACCAAAGAATCTGATAATCTCTCTTCGGGCCCAGTTCCAGGATGCCCTTTCATTTGTTGTGCATACAGTTGGAGAACAAAGCAATACTGGAAATAGCATTGTATATAAAATCAATGGCTGCCAATTCTGACATCTTGAACAAACACAGTCTACAGATCCCTTAATCTAACAATAGTTCCTGTGATGTATTGGGTAAAAAGGATCTGTAAAAATCAACAATGCCACGGAACTTGGCGTCTAGTTTATCACTTCAAAAGCTTTTGATGCTGTCTAAATGTCCAGACATTCATTATATTTTAAACAAAATAAATTAAATCAGCATTGCTTGGCCAAAAAAGCTCCCTTCAGTTTGGATATGAAGATGTATATACTGCACAGCAGGATTTTGTTCGAAACATTCTGTCCTGTATACCTAACTTTGCTTTTGATATGTCTGACTCCCTTTTCCAATCTCCTCTCTCCATTTTCCATGGATGTTACTTGAAACTCGCCAAGCATTTTTTTGGGTCTAATCCCAAACATATTGTTATCCTCTCTGGCTACAAATTGTCCTCCCTTTTTGTACCTGGATAGTGATATCAACCCACCTGACAAGGCTCTACCTTGGTATTGTCTATACCTTTCCTCCCCCAAATCCTCTCCCATCAGCCTTCAGCCCTGCTTCCCTAGAGCCATTCTTCCTGAAAGCCAGATGCCTAGGTAGGCCAGGTTCAAAGGCTTGTTTTATGCGCTTTCATGGACTTGGCTCTATCACCATACATAGTTGGCCTTCTAAGGCCTGCATGGACGACATAAAGCTTTAATGCAAAATGGCCTTTGCTAGTGAAAATGAATTGATGCAGGCATTGCAAGTAGTGTATCAGTCTCTCTTCATTCATTTTTCGAGCGGGCTTCCCTAGCCCACTTAAAAGGGTCTATATCTCCTCTTTCCTATCCCCTCAGATGTATGTGGTGCACATATGCACGGGCACCGATACATTCCTCTTTGAAATCGTGTAATGTAGTTCTCGCCATGAATATGACCTTAGCTGTAGTTCTCGCCATGAATATGACCTTAGCTGTCGAAATGGCGTTAAACCTCTATTACTCACTCACTCATTTCTCGAGCATTTGGATCAGCCAGAGTGGGCATGATCTTGCTCTGCTGAATTGTGGACTCACCAGCATTGCATCATTGCATCATATCGAAGAAAGTAACATGAACTAAAAATCATCAAGCCTTCCAGGAAGGGCTAAACATGAAGGGTATTGTCAAAAGGGGAATGTAGAAAATAGAAGGATGGGGAAAATATAGTCTGAAGTGTGAAGCTGGATTAGTGGTAGGTGACATTGGCTGCAGTCTGTCAATCCAGACAGGGAGAAATGCAAATGACTGAGCCATTTGAATCATGTGTAGGTTCATAACGGTTTCTCATATGGGAAACCAAAGGCCCATGTCCATCATATTGAATTGATATTTCTTATGCAATGTTGATGAATCAGAAATACACCTCTTCTAGTGAGGTAATAATTGCCTCATATCTACATTTTCATTGATACATGAACATAGCCTGATGATTATTACACTTATCCAAAGGCAGCGAGAGAACATTCATGAATTTGAAAAAAGAAATACATTTCTCTTCTGATCTGCCAGGAACACTATAAAGCCTGCTTGAATCCAACTATTTTAAATGCTGTCTTTCATCGCGATTCCACTGTAATGCCCAATATCCAACACTATACACTCTGTTCAGAATGTGGAATTCTTAAAAACAGTAAAATATACCTTTCCTTCTTCCTAGCCACCCTCACAGCACATCTTCCTAGCTACAGGCTACAGGCATATCCCCAGTACACAGAGAGAGGCAACCCGTATAATTATGGGTAACCTTGTCTTCAGCCCTGCAAGGTGTATGTGTGTTGATGATGGTGATTAACATAGTAGGGGTGTTAGGTGTATAAGGCTGCTAGTGGGTAAAATTCTTAATCAATCACCTGCAGGTATACAACATAATTTCAATTAGCCACCTTTCTCTGATCGACATTAATTGATCAAGGCTAATATAATTATGTTCATGTTTATTACTGTACATTACATCAATGATTATCTAAAGCCTATCGAGGAGTGTCAGAAAATTCATGCAGCCATTTTGATCACATTTTGAAACAATGTCTTTATCTCATTTCAGGTGAGCGCTATTTGCTGTCCATGTGATGCTTGAAAGGTGTAAACTAGTGAGTAGGCAATACAAAAGTTGCAAACATGGTCTCTATCTTTAATGATGCAACAAATTGAACATGTATTTTCTCCTTGAAACCATAATGTTCTCCTGATCTAGAAAGATTTGATATAAAACTACGACAGGTATGATAAGTATTCTTCTATAAGTCTATGACAACAATTCAGGGAGTGAATTTTGGTTAGTGGACAGAATCAGACTTGTAATGAATTTTATACATGCATTTACAAGCAGTAACTCTGCCCACCATGATGATATACTACAAGTTTGATAAACTCTACCATTCCCCTATAAGATGCTTAAGACCTCTGCGCAGATCTAAAGGCTAATACTGATGCTTCCAGTGCACCCTAGGCATCACTCCAATAAAAGACCACATCTTAGTAGTATACACTTATTTGAGTCAAAGAGCTAATTGGGTAAGCTAAGATAAAACAAAGCGTTGTAGTCTACCAGAGGAGACTGAGGAAATACTAAACATTACATACACCACTAGTCTGACAGTGCTGGGACATCCATCAACTACAGGGTGTACAACACTAAAAATTCCTTCGCCCCGATTTCCTCCAAACTTGTGCACAGGATATCGAGATGGAAGCTGCTCTGGGAAAGGCAGTTTCATTTTAATCAATACCATGGGGTATGAATTTGAGAGGGCTCCTGGATCTGCTGCCACGTCAGCGACTTCTGCAGATCCATTGAGCTGTGATTGGGCCAAGTGGGAATTATGGAAATAAAACTGATCAAAATGGGTATGAGCACAGAGTGCAGGCTGCATTATATATCCATAGACTTCTTGTGTTATTTCTATCCTAAGAATACAACAGTACAGCATTAGTTTGAAAAGTGTCAGAACTGCATTGGTGCATACATTATAGTGAAACTGTTGCTGTGTATCAACAGCTCTAGTGTTTTCATGATGCATGGATGCTCAGAATCGGCAGTATTTACTCCTCCTACATTCATTCATGAAGCAAAGTTAATCAGAAGTCAAGTGCTTGGAGACTCCAAGATACCTTACTAGATATAAGTAGCCAGCTTTGGGTATCTGTTGCTAGGTTTTATCACCATTATGAGTGATCATGAATTGTTATGGTAGATGGTAATGGTAGCGTGTCAGTGTGAATGACTTGGGAGTGTCACGAGTCGATGTGATCAGAGACTGCGGGAGTTATTGCTAAAAGCCGAGTCTGTTAATTAATCAAAGGGTGGTTAATGAAAATGGTGCAGACCTAATTCTTATGGTTCAGTTTGAGAAAATCATGCATTTTTGTGCTGTGGTTTTGCACTCAAGGAGCGATCGGTTGGAAAATGATGAACATTGATTCATTTACAGATCACGGGAAATGGAGCATCTGGGCTGTGTCTGAATCTCTTCCACCAGGTTAGTTTCATGTCCCCTTGACCACAGTCAAAGAAGGTTTTGATTGTGTGAAATTGGGATTGAATGGGAAAATAAACATTGGTGTTATCCTAAAGCAAGATTCTCACATAAAGAGGGTGGATTATATCACACAGAAAGGGGATGTGGCAAGTATTCCCAAATCCCAAATCAAATGTTTTGCCAAAAACCATGTAGTTCTAATTAATATGGAAAGACTGTCAGGAATGTCAGTAGGACAATAAAACAGTGAAGAATGGGAGCATGAATGAATTATGGGCATGATGACAAGGTGTTATCTGTCCATATGTCCCACACTGATGTCCTGATAACCTCATTCTTTATGTACATGTATAGGTTATATATGTGCACAATCTGTTAGCTGAATTTAATCTACATGGCTTGCGGGGGTATTTTTAACACTGAATACAAAAAAAAACCATCCTTACCAGTAGTGAGACCAGTATAGAATGAATAGAGGTTGTTTGAGGTCTGCAGTAAATGTATCAGAGTATGATGAGGGTGTCGATGAGTGAGTTATAATTGCAATTACAATTACACTAAGATCCCTAGATGCAATTGTTCCACTTCAGGCTCATAGAGATTAGTAAATGGTCTGCATAATGTTATACTAAATACATTGTAGCAGTGACCTTAGAGTGATAGTCAATAACTTCTACTACTTATCATTACCACCCTGTCACAGGGCTGTGCCTGGCAGGCAGAGACCCAGTGTGGGGCTGCTTCTCCAGTTTATGCAGAGTCCTGGTACCAAGTATTACATGTTTTTTTTGGGACAAAATCATGTCTAGCTAAGAAGAATCTGCCCATAAATGCTCTCTGATTCCTTAGGGTAGGATCTATTGTTATAGGAAGTAAAATTTGATCATGTCTATTACTCGACACGCTTTGGTTTTAGGAATAGACATTTATAAATGCATGCAAGGACTACCAATGAAACAACAGCTGAGCCCCAAATTAATGTTATGTGGCTAATACTCCATTAGCATGAACATTGATGGAATGACTTCTTATCAATCTTATTATGTTGGTCTAGATGCCATCATGGTCTATAATCATGATCCCCATTTACAGCGAGTATCCCAGACCCCTACGCAGGAGATGGCACCTGTAAACATTGGTTATTACTGTAGTGACCGGTTTAAGGGCCAGCGTCTTAAATTATAAGCGCTAGCCTCAAGTAAGTGCCAGGAGTAAGGTAATATTGAAATTGATCGTAGGCACTAAAAGCCGTATTAAACAAGTGCTGGTCTCACTTGAGGGCTGGGGTAGATGTGCATTGAAATTTGTAAGTGCTTTTGAAACAGGCTGCTAGGGTTTTCAAAAATGGACAGAGACATGAGACATAGTATTGCTAGAAACTAGACTTACATCACTGTGGCAGCTTCTTGTGTGTCCCCTAACAGCTAGAGTTCTGATTGTCAAATTAGGTGACTGCTAGGTGCTGTGGGTGCCAACGATCTTATTATGGAGTACCCAATGGCTGCGAGTTCCGGTGTTTGACCCACATGTGCCATGAGCAGCAGCCGAGTGACCTTAATTATGGGAGCAGCTCAGAGCATGAGCATCAGAACAGCCTGAATAGGGTAAGATGAGGACATACGAAAATGTCAACCTGGCTTCAGTAAATTATGTTCTGTTCCTGCAATGAAATTTAGTACCACAATTCATCTAATAGTGTTAAATTCTACAGTTGGATCAAGTTTTTTCTATGTATAATTTTTTGGCATGATCCACCAATGTCTCGTTAATCGGTGACTTGTTCATTAAGCCACATATATTGCCATAAGGATAGCATCCCCAAATAGACTGACTAGTGCTGAAGATCTCCACCTTTCATTAGTCTACTATTTTACCTGAGGAATGCCTTCTGGACAGAAAGATGTTACAAGCAAGGCATCTAGAAATGAGGATTCTAAAATATCTTGTTGTTTTTTACAAGGGAGGAGCTGCTTAATTTTGAAGAGAAACTCCTTGAAGAAAGGACCAGCTTATTAGGTCTTGTGCTGAAGAGTATGGGATATTCATTGGCACCTAGTGTGTAGACCCCACTAAAGAATGTTAGGTCTTTAAAGAATGTTAAATTAGGGTAGTGCCAGCTTATAGTACCTCAGGGTACAAATGCTTCATAAAGTATCTATGATGGAGGTAAAGAATTGGTTATCAACAGCTAAAGGGCACATTCTATTAAAAATGTAAAACAGATTATTCTGGTTAAAAATCGAGAGTTGTATTCTACGCCTATGAATGCATTTTACAAAAAGAGCATAATGTCTTCAACCTGGATAGCTTTTGATTGAATTCAAGAAGTATACATGAACATTTATATGAAGTAGGCCTATCCTCCTCTGTCAGCATGTCTACTGAGAGTCTTGGAAAATAGCACCTTTCCAGCCATTTTCGAAACGACCTCAATCCAGTAACTGGATGGCAGATTGAATGAAATTATTCATTTGTGTAGCATCCCCAATGTCATTCTGTAAGTTTACAAAACCTAGAAAGTACATGTGAGCGGTCATTTATCCATAGTAGGTATATTAGACTATCATTAATTGGTTTGGAGTAACTTTGCAAGGGTTCAGCAAGGAAGGAATCCATTCCACCTCTACATGTTACAAGTTGTCTATGAAAGTCCCATACCTCCCTATTTACTGCGAACAGGTATCATGTCCATATCAAGGCATCATAGGGAAGTAATTATATGACCTTGCAACAATTCAAAAATTAAGATTAAAGCGTTGGTTCCACAGCCATACAATCGGTCGGAATAGCCCTAATCCGACGATTTATAATATATCAAAAGTATAGAAAAAAATCGGGCGGATTAGTGCTAATCCGACCGATTTATGCCTGTGGAACCAACGCTTAAGGTGGGCCAAACAATATCTTAATCATTTAAGGCCATAATAGTAGATTCAATAATAAATATCTGGGATTGTATGAATTGTCTTTTCTGTGCAAAGTTAGACAAGGGGGCTATTAAGTAGGCAAACACTGTAAAAGATAACTGTTGAATCTACCAGGGATCCTCCTAAAACTGAAAGGTGGACCGACGTAACTAATTAAAAGCATTGCACTAATGTACTTTTTACAAGAAGTCCTAGGTGGCAGTACTGTGGTTCACTAATGTACAAGGAATCTCTGTGAAAATAAAAACGGATATCTGGCTACTTTAGGATGAGGAATGCATGACTATTTCAACGACATATTGACAATACCCTTCCATTTGATAGGCAAACAGTTGAAAAACTAAGCAATTCTGAAAATAGCATTGTATATAAAGTCAATTGGCTGCCAGTTCTAACATCAAAAACAGTCTACTAGATCAAGAGGTCTGCATGTAGACTGAGTCTACAGACCTCTTTATCTAACAATAGTTCCTGTGATGTATTATGTAAAAAGTGTCTGTAAATATCCACAATGCCACTGAACTTTGCGTCTAGTTTGTCACTTCAAAAGCTTTTGATACGAGATACATTCTTTGATACTCCACTGTCTAAATCCACAGTATTAGGGTTGCATTAGCTATGTATCATGTAGACTCTGCCCATCGTAAGACAGGCTTACTGCATTCGTTTTATTTCAGACAAAAAGAAATAAAATCAGCTCATCGATTGGTAAAGATTCAGCTGAGCATATACTGGAACCGCCTTTTGTTTGCATTAATTAGTCTAGACCCATCTCTAGTGAAACCTAATCGACAGAAAGAGAAAACTGGTGTCCATAACTTTAAAACTGAGAGGTACCTGAATAGACACTTGGAGCTGTCAAATGTTCGGCAGGTCACAGATATGTGCAAATGATCCAGCTTATCATGTTGTTATATTGAGCAGGCAAATTATCAGATATAGAATGGTCAGTGGCTATTTTGGGAGAAGGATCAGGTTGGGACTGGTAGTGCAAGAGACAGAGCAGGGACAATTTTCACATGATAAACCAGCGGTATCTAATGGCATCTGGAAATAATGACTCCATGTGATCAACAATTCATGGAGAATTTATATTTTAATCCGGCATGTGAAGACGATACTTTCAGGCCTAAGAGGCTTATAATTTGTAACCATACAAGTGATGAGGCTTCATATTGTCACTAACAATTTGATGATATTTAGAAACACGACGGCATTTTCTTCTGACATTTCAAGTTCATCCAATTAAATTGGGGGTCACCTAAGCTTTTATCGACCCTAGACAAAAGCAGCCCTGTGGACAGAAATCAATTGCCTGAAGCTTGCAGCAGTGCCGAAATTTGAACCATGAGGCTATCTGAGTTTTCAGCAGTGCTTTAGCCACAGGCAGCTGATTGCAATAAAGGTACAGTTACAGGTAGCTGATGGCAGCGACCTTCGTTTTCAGGTCCAATTAGGTCAGGAGGTCATGATGTCACACAATGGCGGCCGGCCATTGGCCACCCATCGGCGACCGGTATGCAGTGATAGTGGAATTAAAAGGATTTGGGATTAATTGTGAACCAAATAATCATACTCCAAGCTCTAGTAGAACTAGAAAGCCGGGGGAGGGCTATGAATACTGTCCCTACTGACGGCAGTGAATCCGCAGTTTTGTTGTATATATACAAAGATTGCAATCAGCTGACTGTGGCTAAAACACTGGGGAAAACTCTCATAATGTTAAGGTCCAAATTTTGTCAGTGATGGCAAGCTAGCTTTGCGTAACTAAGTATTAAGCAAGGCCAAAAAGAAACCAGTCCCAAACACCTAATACAGTCTATTTTCCTCCATAGAATTCATGCCTAAAGCATGTTAAAAAGGGGAAAGTCAGTATAACTTCATTAATCTTCGAACTTCATCATCCAGCTTTCGCATATTTCAAGGTGTAACAAGAGACCCATTGCCTCATTTATCCCAAGGGCATTTGAGCCCCATCCACAATGGGAAGTACTAATTAGAGTGCCTTGATTATAATCATCTTAGCAGACAGCTCCCCTGGTTCAGGTATATGCAATACACGATTCTTTATTATCCCAGTGGTCCTTTGCTCAAACCGCTAAGATAACATCAGATGGCAAAGATGAGTTAATTCCATTTCCTAGGAGAACTCAACAGGCTTTTAAAACGTTAAAGATGGAAATTATTGGAAATTGATGACTAATGAGAATAGCCACTTTCGATGTACAATTTTGAAAATATCCATAATGGTATCCTTAGTGTTATCTTCATTTCTGCCTTATCATTAATGTAGATACCGTGCAGTCTCGGCAATATATGTGTAGCCAAAACTATGAATTAAAGTAAAATGTGAAGGTATCAAATCGGGACCTTTTTTTCTGATAATGTTAATCATGAATACAGATGTTTAACAATTTATGCCTAATCCCTCCAGCATTTATGTATAAGGCGTACCCTGTGTATCCATAACATGTTTAATTCATGCCATACCTATTTAAAGTGCACCTGGACCCCAGACAGATTCTGTTTGTGTGAGCTTCTCCTATCGTTCCCTGTAATAAATGTCAGCAGATGACAAGTGGCTGCTTGCATAGGTCTCTATTGGTAAGACGGCCCTTGAATTGGCAACATCTAGAGTGAATGCCGATCCACTGGTCATATCAATCTGTATGACCATATTGGGAGAGGGTAGGTTTCGTGGGTAAAGGTCACTTTCTCGCCTACTACATTTCAGATACATTGTATGCAATATTTTACTCTTTTTCTGGACTTCCCTCATCCCCTTTATATGATGCTTTTCCTAGTTTAGATCTCACTTTTAGTGGATAAACAACTTACATTGATTATAACCTATCTATGAATTGCAATCGTTCTAAAAAATAAAAGTTCTTAACACACTCGATATCTACCGCACAGCTGTTGTTCAATACCAGTAATTTTAGAAATATATTAAAAACTTGCTCAAAAGCTTTTATTCAGACTTCCTTCAGCCTGTGCTCCAAGTCTAAATTATGCTCTACCAGCGGAGAGAAAACTCAATCAACTTCACCTGTTTGCACACCGTTTGCACATTTTGAATGGGGGTCTGAATGAAACCTTCATACACTCTTATAATATTAAAACTATTTTGACATCCAGATATAGACTGGCTGCAGTCCCTGAGCTCTCCTCCCAACCCCACTATACCCGCTCCATGCCTCTCCTCCTCTGCTGGGCATTGATTCAATAGAAATAGATTCACTAGAAATGTTTTTAATTTTCATTTTCCCATTCTATTTCAATTATCTCATAATAAAATCAAAGGACTGCAGCCAGTCTAATCCAGATACTGCTGACTGGCTCCGGCAAGTTCACAGCTGATAACATACTTGACCTGAGACAACCAAAGACTTTCTGACTCTAAACTAGACAACCACAACAACATTGTGGGTTAGCCCTTCAGGACCGTATATTGCATGAATCTGTCAACCAGCAAGGGAAAAGCGAATTCCATTAGGTGCCTCACAAAGGGCCCTATTCCATTGTTTTTCCACATTTTGCCCTGCGTACTAATGGCTACTGCCAGAGCTGCAATTGTACAAATTCCCAAAAGCAAGCAACTGATGGGCATGAAACCGGCTGGCATGCGGACTGATGCAGTTTTGATGAGTTACTCGCAAGCACTATATTGTTGCATCATGGCAGTGACCTTGATGTATCATGCTGCATTGACCTCTAGAGGCACCATGTTACCGTGTTAGGGTTATCAGTAGGTGTAGGGTTGAGTGGGTGTGTTTGTCTGATTAGCTCATTGGTCTGTCTGCACCTTACAATAGATCTAGGGATGCTTACACACAGCTGTGAGTGCAAGTCACATGTCTTAGTAGATTGCCTTGGTATGAGCAGTTTGCTCGCGAGCAGTTGTCGAGTGACTCCTGGCTTATATATATATAGAAATGTCTACTATCAGTTGCTTAGTGCATATAGATTCTATGACTAAATGCTAATCCACTGCTAATATACCAAACTGTATCAAACTAAATGCGGATAAAGACACACTAGACTATGTGATCCTATTGAAATCGAAGGGACCGATCATTTAATGATCTTGAGGCCAAAAATATGATTGGTCATTGTTTTTGTTTCTTTGTTTCTTTTTTTGATAAACAAAAGGGGTCACAAGGGGAAACGATTTTTTAAACAAAATGTTTGTCAACGCTTTTACATTGTTATATCGGAGATGATATTTGAATAGTACAGGGGTTAATGCCTTTCTTTACGACTCATATTTTGAAAACTGATATTTAAGGAAATTGTCAATTTAATTTTTTACTTATGATATACATGCATGGACATAGACTCTTATAAATATGGGCCCAATCGATTGCAGAATATGACAAAAAGATTAAGTCCTTTGTACCATAAGCAAATCAGTATGTTTCTTTTCTTCCTAGTTGCTGTATTTCAATTTAATTCAATTGATCATCCCTTAGCTCATTGTAATGGCATTTTTTATGGAACACCCATTATTATGGTTGAATAATTTTTACCTGATATTCATGTCAATATCAACATGGGTAGTGTAATTAATTGAATGCAATTCTGCATTTCCACCAAGGATGATATAGGTTCCCTATAGTATCCTTGTTTCCACTCTAAGCCAGTCTGAATATTAAGCCTCAGATTATGAGTTCTACCGGTGCATCAACTCCTTTGAGATTAAGGATACCCTGATACTTCAGTTACCTCCGCTGACCATTGACACTTGACAAGGCAGTGGTACCAAGGCGATACATGTACTGCTATCATGTACCGATTACATGTGAGATCAGGGATTCAGTACAGGGGCTTAGGGAGAAAATCCTTATTGTATGGGTGATGAGGATATCCAAGGGGAGCCACACCCTAACCAGCATAAATTATCAGATGAAGCATGCTGGCAACTATAAAGACGTTTTTATAAAGACTAAAAAGGGTTTTTGAGGTTCTGTCACCCACCAATGTTTCTGGGGTAAGAAATGTAGAGCTAAACCACGTGTGGATTTGAACCTTATACCTTCAGATGGAGAGTCCCAAGCTCTATCCATTAGGACACTGGGGCTTGTATGCTAAGTTGTGACATTTAAATTTATATAAGCCAGCATGTCAGGTGGAGAAATAAGGTTAAAGAAAAAAGGTTTTTCTTTTAACCTAATTTGAACCTTTTCTGTATGTTCAGAAAATGTTCAGGAAAGTTTTGGAAAAACTGTTTTTATCCGAACCTTAATAAAACCAAATAAAACTTTAAAAAAAATGAAGAAAAAAAACAACATTTCTTTCTACACATAATCTGCACCTTACCTGAACCTTCACAAAAATTGCAGAAAAGGTTCAGGGAAGGATCAGATGAAAACGTTTTCTCTTTGATCTTTCAAATACCAAATCTGAACCATTTTAATCAAAAAGGTTTGCAGAGAAACGTTTTTTATTTTAAGGTTCAAAATTCGTATTACAAAAAACGTTGTAGTAATAACCTAAACGTTTTTTTAGCGTTAAAAAAGGTTTCTTGTTTGCTGGGAGGGGCTCATATTCTCATTGTCTCAGTACCATTTTGTCTGGTTTGTGAAAAAAGATTTGCAATTTATTTCATTAAACAAATATTTGGGGGTGGGGCAGGCATAATCAGAACCCCCTGCCCTAATACTGGGGTCTTCTCCCTGCCCCCAGTACCTACATCCCTATGACTGCATTGCTTTACACCTGGTAGACAGGAGCCTGAAACGTGGATCAAGGCGCTCTACACTATAACTATCCTGTGGAAATCGAAGGGACCGGTCAGTGGTGACGTCTTTAGGTCCTCAGGTTGACAATAACTAAAACAACTACCTTAGGTGATCTAAGTCGTCAGTATGGCAATACAGAGTCGTCATACTGACTACTTAGGTCTTCAGGTTGACAAACTAAAGTCGTCATTCTGACCACCTAAGGTAGTTGTTTTGGGTATTGTCAACCTGAGGACCTAACGTCGTCACCATTGACTACTTTCAGAACCGCCAGATTTTGAGTGTACAAGAGCGGAGCATCACAGTTATTCCACCTTCATAACACTCACACATCCTCACCTTTCATTATTCTCCTTCACACAATAGCTTGATACCGTTGAGAAAGACTTTTGAAGTTCATCCTAATAAAACCTGCCGCTCATTCCACCTGCTTGAAAGCCCGGGAAGTTCAGACAGGTAGTTCTGCAGTCATAATACTTTTTAGCACATAATGAATATGCAATGAATTATGTAGATAAGGCTGAGGAACATGCCTTTTTGTCTACTATTGGCTAATTCTCTGTAATTAATACTCCAAAATAGGTCATGATGGCACTTTTTAATCAAACCCATTAGCAATTCTTTCAAATAATTTGTTTTAGCAAATCCAGGAACTCTAACACACACACACACACACACACACACACATATATATATATATATATATATATATATATATATATATATATATATATATATATATATATATACCAGATTCAATGAGTACCATCCACATAAAAGAAAGCACTGTGTCAGATTATGTCTCTGAGAGTAAAATAAACCATTCTTATCTAAATTAAACCATACATGAGGTTGATAACCTTTGTTCTCCCTATGCATACCCTCTATCAACCTGATGATTTAAATTACTTAAGTATAGCACACAGGTACATATTGTGTACCTAACAGGTGTGAACACATCTCCTGCACCTTTCTCTGTCCCACCTGTAATGCTCATACCTGTACATCTAGTCCTCCTATAACACTGTATCAGGTTGCCCTATGGAGGAAGCCAATTTATATCTCAAATCCTATACTGTCACACTGAAAATATAGGCTTCTATTAAGGTGATCACTATTGATGAGATAAGGTCCTCTTTCCCTATTGATGACCTAAGGTTATCATGATGATCACCCAAGGTCATCACTTTGATGATATTTTTCTACCACGAGGGGGCCCTAGTATTCAACAATATGATATGCAATGCTCACTATGTGAGCTACTGATTTTTTTATCTACAATACTCTTGATCATCAGTGTCTATAAAATGAATGATCGCAAGGGAATGTTAATTAATCAAAAGATCATTTGGTCAAAATTATCAAAGACGAAAGCATGTTAAATGATTTACACCTGTTTTGTCACTCAAACCATGGGGAATGGCTAATATTCCTTATACAAACAACTACATGTATGCCTCACCAAGGTATCATTAGTCAGCTCTCAATGGATGCTTTGTTGTGGGGAAGGAAGGGGATAATTATGCAAATTTATGCAAAAATCTTAATTAATGACAACATAATCATTCACAAACCCCTCTCTAAAATGTTCAGACAGGTACTCTGTAGTGATCACCCAGGGTGGTCACATGTGATCACCTTAAAGATCACAGGGTACTCCCCCTCAGGACCATCAATAAGATGACAAAATGTGATCACTACAGAGTACCTTTTTAAGCCTTATCTTTCCAGTACATATCGGGTCACCTATGTAGGCTAAGACCTTTACCTCTAGTCCATACGGCACTCTCTCAGGTTGCACTATCTAGGTAGTTATCCCCTTTTTTAATTTTGTAGGACTGCTGCAGGTCTCCCTATAGGCGGTCATCTTAGGTGCTGATTGCAGGTCTCTCTGTATATGCATTCATCTTAAGCTGTTAGGTGCTGATTGCAGGTCTCTCTGTATGGGCAGTCATCTTAAGTGCTGATTGCAGATCTCTCTGTATAGTCAGTCATCTTGAGTGCTGATTGCAAGTCTCTCTGTATAGGCAGTCATCTTAAGTGCTGATTGCAAGTCTCTCTGTATAAGCAGTCATCTTAAGTGCTGATTGCAAGTCTCTCTGTATGGGCAGTCATCTTAAGCTGTTAAATGCTGATTGCATGTCTCTCTGTATGGGCAGTCATCTTAAGCTGTTAAATGCTGATGGCAGGTCTCTCTGCATGGGCGGTCATCTTAAGTGCTGATTGCAGGTCTCTCTGTACGGGCATTCACCTTAAGTGCTGATTGCAGGTCTCTCTGCATGGGCAGTCACCTTAAGTGATGATTGCAGGTCTCTCTGTATGGGCAGTCATCTTAAGTGATGATTGCAGGTCTCTCTGTATGGGCAGTCATCTTAAGTCCTGATTCCACTGCTGTGGGTCAGGCAAATATCACACAATATCATCTATATTTGCAAGTTAAAAAAAATTATCAAATTTGTAGCAAAGATTTGCCTAACCGAAGGCAGTGGAACCATCGACGCTTTATGCTGAGAACTGTAACAAGCTCACGCACAAATTAGCAGATAATGAACGTAAACCAGATACAAGTGAGTTTGCTAAAGAGTATAGATCCACTTGGGCAATGAAAACCCTTTTTTCGTTCATTTCATGAAACACTAGATAGAAAGTGCATGTTCTTTCGAAAATTGCGAAAAAGCCAAAACTTATTTTGTAACCTTTATTTTGATATAAGACCTTAGATCGCCTTTTCAGTTTGATCTAGGTAACAAGCAAATCAATAAAGGAAATATACCAATGGTTCCTCCTCCATTCCAGTGCTGTGACACCATACTCATTAGCTTTAGAAATCGTTTGGAATCTTGGATTTTCAGCAAACAAAAGGTGCTAGCCTGCAGCTCTAAATGATTTTGCTTTCAAGCTCGAGGAGATCACACAAATTCTTAAATCGATTGGCTCTTTGTAAGCAGATCAAAGGAGATTGTCACAGAAATGACATATTTGGCAGTCCCTATCAACATTATGAAGCTAAGGATGAGAATACATAGAGTGTTAACAGTGAATTAGGTGCAGTATTTTACGAAAGGAAACTATTGGTGGGGAAACAAGTGACAACCATTTTCAACATGTAGAACATGTAAAGAAGAGTCACCTTTAAAATACTTAAGAACAGGTACTATAGCAACATCCGCAAGCACTCAGCTGGAAGCCAGTATGCCTGGAGCATACGTCAATACTGTTTCACCTACGCGACTGGTACCATCCACTCAAAGTGGCATTTGTAGGAACCAGCGCTGACTTGGTGGGATTAAGTGTACTGAGTAGGTGAGACTGTTTGAGGTTTGGGGATGGGCGGATGTTGGGGAGGCTGCTGGGAGCATTTGTCGAGGGAGAGGTCAGTTTTCGTCAATGGCAGAGGAAGAGTTAGTAATTTTTTTTTGTTTGTGTGCCAGAAACATTTCAGTCTCGTTCTCCCTCAGTGGGTCTAGAAATTTTAGTACCCATTTTATGTCTGTATAACCGTGCAGGTATTTTGCTGAAATGTGGTTAACCTCCCCCCAAAGAGGAGTCCCACCAAAATCCGCCAACATCCCTTCCCCTGATGCTTATTCAAAAGTGACCACTCCTAAATACAGGGTCCATCATGGTTCTGTTACTGTTAATTCATGGCCTAGCCAACACATACCCTAAATATGTAGTGCGTGGTGACATTTTATGATACTTTATGTATTAAACAATTACTAAAACAGTATATAGCTGTCACATCCCTCGATGGCGGGTTCGATATAACCCTATCTGGGCCTGCGGTCTGAAAGAAACTTTGTGTAAGCCTATTCTTATAAATATATATGAACAACATTTCAATCAAAGGAAATTTAAAGGGTCTTGATCATCTTAGATCCCATATCCAGAATAACACAGGGTGTCCCGGCAGTGTGTGCGGTGGCAATACATTCTAGACCCTTTAATTGTCCTGAAAACCGTCCAGAAAAAAACTAATTGATAACTTCCTCACTGTCAAGCAATAGAAACTACGATGCATTTAATGATTGAATATCATGTTTATTCATAAATTTTAAGTAGCATTTAATGCATTTTTAAGGAAGAGTCTGGGCTGTGCTCAGTGCTTTAGACCATCGTGCTGAGCGCAACCCTGAAACTAACAAGTCTGTACATCCTTGTTTCATCGGTCGACCTTGGTCAGGTTCCCGCAATGCTTGACATCACAGCAAATCATGTCTTCTGCACCCTCCACTCACCTTACATCTCTCTCACCAGGAGAAAGTTTAGCAAGGTGCAGTTTCTGTCTAGTTCTATCACATATCAACCAAAAGAGTGTAGAGCAATTCATAGTTTTTGCTCATGTATACTTTAAACCTTTTGTAAGGTAGACATTTTCAAACTTTGAATCTCTTTGGATTTTCTTGAGTTAACAGAAATCAGCTTACTTCTACGAGAGGAACACCATCCCAAGGAACGAAGCTAGTTGTAGTAGTTCAAGAAGGCTTCAGCTCAAAACTGATGATTCATTGGGCGTAACATGACTGTCCCAAATCTTTTCAGATATTTTTTTTTCATTTTCATTTGATACTTTTGTAATGTCAATCCATATTTTTATTACAAACCCGCATTCAACAGGCAAATGATGTGTCAAATTTAAGGTCTTTATCAATTAGGTGAGGGTGGTTTTTAACCAATAATCAATATATTTTGAATAACTGGTGACCCCCACTTTAAATATTGATAAGGGGGTTAGCAAACTTAATGACACCCCATTCTGAATATCTAGACGGGGTCAAGATTTACACTGAATATTAATGAATATCTATTAGATTTATGATCAATACATGCTATGATTCGTTTTTAGATATAAATGCTTTATTATATATCTGAGTTTATAACACGGTTAGAGAGTTTTCAGTGCCGAAAATGGATAATATGAGTTCTCATATCTGGCGATATAAGAACCCAAAATTGACGGCGGACGGACAACGGGGCGGACATATTGAATCCTACCTTGACAGTGAGTTGACACATAAGTAAATCCTCCATTTTTGAAGCTTATGTACCAAATATAGCAAAATGCTTTGGACATAACATAGTTGGAACCTCATTCTAACTCCCTGTTGGGTAGATTACTTGATATTAAGGCTGAATTTAACATAAAAAATTATTAAACTTTCGAAGCGAGCAACTTGCCGTGCGTCTTCGCCATTCTGTCAACACTACAGGTGCCACCGCCTGGTGTGTACAGAATGGATTATATTTTAGACTGGCGCAGCTATGTCTCGACATGTTCGCAGTAGTAAACCTATGAGAATGGGAGTTGGAGGAGGTTGCCAGCTTAACCTTACGTTAACATGAAACCAAGATGGTGGAGGGCCATCTTGTCGACTCGCAAAATAAATGAATGGATTCTATACAATTTAAAGGTAAATACTAAGAATTAATGGAGGAAACCGTGTTATAAGCACAATATATAATGAATAGACTTGCATCATATATTACTTACATATGACTTATGCATGCTATGATTAATGATTTCGCTCTTTTTTATATGCATGATTAAAGAAAAAGAGAGACACAGATTACATTGATATTTTCCTTTATTCAAAACTGATATTCAAGGGTAATTTTACAGTATCTGAAAGGGTAAAATGATCAGACAAATTGTGTATATTCGAATACAAAGTCAATGTGTGTGGTTAAAGTGAGTACATAGTCAGCAGTGGAGAGGTAGTTACATATATATATGATCTGCTTAGATCATTCTCTACCCCCTATTTTTCACACATGAAGGAGATTCCTCTGGATAGCATGTGAGGAGTGATGCTAAGATGACCAGACTCTCCATGCAGATCAATAAGGTCATTTCGATCTGTCAGGCACCCCTCGAAGCCCATATGGTCCTTCTAACTATACCATGTATGCACACAACCAAAACAGTTGGTAGTCACTGTCTTGTGATAATTAGACTGGCGGAGATCAGCATACACATCATAGAGAATCTCAACATTGTTTGGCCTTGGTATGATTGATACTTCTCAACTAATAACACTGTTTGGAAGATCCCGTTCAAACCCTGCAACCTGCTCCATACAGCTAGCTTTATTAAGGTAGTGATAGGAAGCAGGAGCTGGTACTGCGTCAATATTTGAGAACTGGTAGACTGATCTGTACATGGTGTGACTGGAGTAGTGTCATCTAGCATCTCTACCTCCAAGGATTGGGCAGCTGGAGTTGCTTTGAATCAGCCATCTTGACTTCAAAGTTGGGTGTGTCGGGGTTAACGTCCATTTCTTCCTCAAAGGGGTCGGCGCCAACCCAATTGAGGGGGTCGAACCGGATGATTATGTTTCGCATCTCACTGAAAATGATATTTTTGCAATTTTCAAGAATATGGGTAGAATTAATATGGCAATATCTAAACATTTTCTATTTGTGACTTCCATACCATTTTGTTAGGATGGGTCACATTTGAAGTATTTCAATAATGCTTGGGAATACAGTTTATATTATGAATTGTACTTACCTTTTAGCTTTCTCATGTAGACTTGATGATAATTACAAATTACTAATTTTGAAACTTATGACAAAACCAATGCTTACTTGAATTTTTTATCTGTATTGCCAACCAAGACAAAGCAGATAAACTTGGTCAGGTCCCTCCGTACAGTGAAGACCCTCCATCCATCCTGAGGTATTGGGAAAAACACCTTAGTCCCACACCATGCTAGAAGGGATGTAGACCTGTAATTCTGAACTGACTATCACTCTGGGGTTTAATGATCTGTAAATAAAAGAAGAAGAAAAACATTATTATAAACAGGATATTTCATGAATCTGTGAAATAAACTTGAGAATATGATACTTGGACAAAGTTATCCCAGCACAAGTCTAATGGATGCTATAGCTTACCTGGACAGTGTCCTTGTCCCACACCATAGAGGCTCCTTCCCCTAGACGTTGGGTCTCCATAGAGGCAACCTGAGCAGCAGTGACAAACAGGGATGTGGACATGATGAAGGTAGAGGTGATGTCTGCTAACAGTGCAGTTAGAACTCATGACTTTGACCAGGACCCGCACCCTCTATATGTACCCCTCCATGTACAGATCCCATTATCTGCCTCATTAAACAGGAGATGACACCAGCTTGGATGTTAGAATTCCACCAGTGGAAACAGGTGTCGATACATAGTATTACCATTCAACTGTGAATCATGTCCAATGACAAAGTGATAACTACATGTATTTATACTACTGCTACATAATTGAGAAACACTTGAATAGAATGTATAAAATGGCCTAGTCTAATTTCAATCTTATATCCATGAACTACTTCTATAACCACCTCACATACCTGACATGTTAATATATCTTTATTGTTTTTATGATATTTGCTAATAACTAAGGGGTAAACATTTGTTTTACCAGGCTAATACACTAGGTGGTGCACCAGTAGCCCCCCTGCTTACATGGGCATGTCCAGCAACCACTCTTATGGCTTCATAGGTTTACCCTTAGTGCACAGACACCCCTCACTAAAATACCAATTTGCAATGTAAATTAGAAATCAATGCTGCATAGAGAGAAATAGTGGGGTTGCACTCACTATCAATATTCAAAGAAAATGCTAATCCAAACATAACACACACCATTACAAACATATGGGCCCATTACAGAGTCCAAACCAGCCATGCCCCTGTGGGAGTACCAAAGTGGCATGGTCACCACTAGCGCCATCTGCTGTATCAAAGCTGATGAAAGGGTTTTATACATGTATAGTGACTGAGACTACATCATTTTCTTAGTGACTTTTTCTCTTTTCTTAATAAAACGTTTATATTATGATCAATAATGCAGATATTTCCACCACTTGACTTACATCAATTGGGTTACATGAAGATAGATGCCATAGCCTCTGCAACTTCCTTTGCAATTTTGGTCCTTTAAGGCCTTACCCATCCGACCTGGCTGAATATATCAATCATCACTAATAAATATTTGTACCCTTTGTTTTTCTTGCTCAACAGGGCAAGGTCTGCTAGATAGCAATCCCATTGTGAATCGATTCCTTCAACTACGACTCTATTACGCCTCCCTAGGCTTCCCTACATAATCAAAAAGAAAACTAGTACAATGTCCTCCCTCAGCCGAGAGTCTTGGGCTCACAATTACCTCTTTCCTCCTATGTCACTGGCACTGCTCCCAATACAGACACACAGGGTACAATTTAGAGTGTGCAACACTTGGGTTTGCTGGTTACTCGGTTGGATTCTGATGAGCTACACGCTGAAAAGCATGGCTCAGAACCAAACTCTTCTTACAAAATGGGACTGCATAATTAATACATCTTGCATAATTGAAAATCCCTACTTTGAATATTGATAAGGGAGTTTGCATACTTAATGAGACCCATCTGAATTATAATGAAGTATAATTGATGGGGCTATATATTGGTGAATTAATAAATCATATATAATGAAACCCAAATGAATATTTTATTGTGGGTATATTTTGGTAAATATGGGGTGTACATGTTTACCATAGGGGTAATGGTCTCACATTTCATGCATATTTTTGGGGGGTTATATGATGGTGAATTGTAATGTGGGGGTAACCTCATTGTGAATATTTATGTGGGGTAAAGATGTACATTATTTGCATAATGATATGTAGGAAACTGACATAAAACAGTACCTGTGTGAGTGGTCAGCCATCACTCTTACTACAACCATGGATCCAAGAGCTTTACAGCACCAGCAGTATCAACAGTTCCTCTCAGCTCCTAGCTGATGTTGTAAGTTACACCTGTAGTAGTTATACTTGTACGGAGGACAAGCTATGGCAGAGTGAGGGCCGTCTACATACCACGACTGGTCATCAACCTGAGTTTGCTTCATTCCTCATCATTGAGGCAGATGGACAAGGACAAGGGTGACGAGACAGTACTGTCCACACATGATGACTGTGTAGTATCCGTGGTGCCATTTAAGGGAAAGAGGATATGAGCTACACCAAGATGGACAAAAATAGCAAAAGGATCAGTGCTCTATCTACGAACGTGGAAGAAACAGAGTTTCATCGCATGAAGATGCATCTGCTTGGTTCTGATGTTTATGAGGACTGGGACACAGTTGATAAAAATTTATATCCATGCACACCATGTGACTGCTGATGTACTTGTACATTAGATCTTGAATATAGTAATAAATCTCATAATCTTTACTTCTCAGTTTCTGACTTTGTCTCCCACCATGGTATACCTGTAGTATACCATGGTGGGAGAAACAAAGTTTATTACTGTTTAAACCTTGTAGTAGTATTTGTATTAGTGGTACTACTGGGTGTGGTAAAACACAATTGACATATAAGTTATTGAAAAACTTCAAAGGCATGTTTGTACATTCCCCGAAAATTGGCATAAAAATCTGCAAATTTTGATTATTGGGATGGTTGCCATGGCAACCAGGAACCGGCATATAGGTTGATTTCTCATGAAAAATGTTCATTTTACTATCCAAATATGGGCCATTTCTAACAAAAATGGTGCAATTCAAATGAAACCATTGAATTCTGCATCAAAAATTAGCTTAATGTATCTTTATAATGATTTTAGAGAAATTCTGCCCTCTAATGCCCCCTGGTAGTCAAATGGGGAATTAAAAATCCCCCACAGAGGGGTGTTCTCCCTTGATGGTACACATTTCATACCATACTGCTACATATGCTAGCACTTCCCCATGCTTTACTATATATTTCCATACATACCACAGATAAAATGAATCACAACACTAGCCTCATCCTATACTGTGTCCATCCCATACCCTGAATAGCTTGCTGAGTACATGTATATTTACCCTAGTACCTGGACCCATACTACACCTAGTGTATGTCAAATACAGAGATCAGACACCACTACCAGAGTGCTTGCTATTCTAGACGATGGTTCTTTAACCACACGGTTAGAACCGTTATACCATGTAAGGACTAGACACTTGTAATTGTCAGACTAACTTCGAATTCCCACTTACGAAGTGCCCATTGAGTATTCATACTCTGTTCATTCGGTAAGAAGATTTGCAGTCCTGTGGCTATTTGTTGTCATTTACATTTGGTGGATTGAAAGCAGTAAATCAAAGTTCATAATGTATCATAAACTTGTTTTTTATACTTTGCAAAGATTTGATATTTGGAATAAAGGTATTTAGCCCATAGGGTGCTGAATTGATTCAACACTGTTTAGAATGTCACAGTATGAATAAGAGTAGAATAGTGTTTTATGATAGCAGGACCCTTCTGTGTGTGTTCCATTGGAGCCTAGCCTGGACAAAGTCCTGTGTTGAATTTGTGCCGCACATACGAAGATGGTGTTGCAAGGGGGTTCTTTAATCTCTATATGTGCTACAGCCGACACTCGATTAGCAGACTGTTGCATATCCAGGTGCATCTAAATATACTTTACTGGCTCTATGAGACATGTAGAATGGAGTACCATTTCTTTGTTTCAATAGAAACCTAATACATCTGTAAATGTAAACTTGGTGACCTTGGTTCATCGATATCAGACTAGCTTAGCTTCATACGATTTGCGTTCCCCTTGGTTGTCATTGTAGTCATCTTATTGGGGTAAGACTTGGTCAAAGGTAAAATGTCTTTGAATCAGGCAAATCCATCTGGTTGCCATTTTATTTATCAGTATGAGTTCGTTGTTTTTTATGTTCACCTCAATCCCTGGGGTTTGCAGGCAGTCAGCACATTTGGCAAGTTGTCTTCTTATTTTTGATTCAGCTTAAATTGCCAAAGACCCCTCATGGACGTTCACCTGATTTGTGAAAATTGATTTTGTCAACATTTACCAGTATTTGAAATTCAATGTTTGTTATCTGATTCATTATAGCATAAGATCAGATACGACATTAGGAATATTACATGGAATACTTTCACAAAAGGAAAATATAATTGCAAATGGCAAAATGGAAACAGCAAGGTATGAAAAAGAAATTACTATCTGACGTTTAACTTAGTATGTGCTAACCTTGATGATCAGATAACCTTCCCTGTGGGCAAAACATGTTAAGATGACAAAATTATCAGCTACATTGAAGCACATTGAAAGCCAGATCCTGGATGTGGATGATTATTGGAAGGTCAGATCATCAAAGTCTGATTCCGAATATTTTAGGCGTGTGTAGCAATGAATCAACTACTTCATTTATGCGTTATGCTGCCAACTGTCTTCATACAAAAAGCTCAATCAATTTAGTCTTTATAGGAAATGCAGGAAGTCAGTCTAATATACCACACAGAACAACACCGGATCCACTGTTCAAGCCACTGTGTTGGTTGTGCATTAGATGACCAACAAATGTTGTACATTTGCTATGTAAAAACTTGCAGTATAAGCTTTGGAATATGAGATTTGAGCCCAGTATGAAATACCCCCTTTCTCGCATACACAACAGATGTATTTTCTAACCCTGTGGATAGGTTAGTTTGGATGCAGACAGAGCTCATTTTAAATCAGAAGTTTCAGAAACTGAGGACTATGTAGCATTCATGTGAAGTATCGTGCCTCATGTTTCCCTGTCTAAATGCCTTCCTAAGCTAATCCTATGAAAGGTCCTTCTGCTTCCACAGCCATTTGCACTGCATTGCCGTATGACATAAACACTCCATTTATACCTAATGGTATTAGTAATCAGTTTCTAATTCTGAATAGTCCCCAGGAGTCCCCCTTTCTGAAGGTGCTACGATTGCACCCACCCTTAAGACCACAAGTTCCCTTGCTATTCCTATGGGACTTTTGGTACAGCCTTAAGAGCAGAGTCATAGCATGTTAAGAAATGGCCTCCTGATGAGCATGTGAATAACAAAACACCTCTCCTTATGCCACCACCATATTTCATTACCATGTATGATGGGGTAATAACTGTTGCTTGGTTACTATGCAAGGCCCAGGGGGAGAATATCACTTTACTGTGTACTCTGAGCCTGGGTACATGGTAATAATCATATCTCTTCAGGACAGAACAGTCAGTGGCAGATTAAAGATTTGGAAGGAGGTTGAGAGAGGACACATCGCCTTAGGTTCGAATGAGATCCAGGTCAGAGAAATCAACTCTCAGGCAGATATACAGGTAAAAAGATGGAGTGAATCCCCCTGCTTCCCCTTCTACATATGCTGACTGTACAAAATCAAGGTAGACAGAAAAAACATCCGAGTTATTCAGTCTAACTTAACTTGGTGAAAACAGCTTAATGATTTCAGTCAGTGCATCTGATTAACAGGTGACTGACATTGACTAACTTATCTTAGACTCAGTGACTACCCCAAGGTTAGTCACTTTGACTAACACATCAGGTGGCAGACTATTTTGCAACAGGACTTTTAGGATGGGTAAGTTCCACAAATGATTCTATGAATGTCAAAATTATTGTGATTTTTGATTGCCCTATATGGCCAGGGCTTTCACAGTTCAACCTAACATCATGCTTAACAAAAGTACCAAATAAATTGATGATTTATCAAAGGAACCAGGTAGTAAGATAACACATATTTTGTGGTAATCTAGATATATACATGTATGCACACTTTTGCACCTCAATTTATGTGGCAAACCCAAGGGTCTGGCTCAAGGTTTGCTAAAGAAACAAACAGGAAGCATTTATCATGATTCCTAAATGATAATACTCTGTTTCAGGTGTGTAGATCCTAAACAACTGCTAAATAGGCTTTAGATATACCTTTTACATAGAAATGTGTGTTTCAAAATATTAGCAGACATGGTCAAAACCAAATCCCTCTGTTAAACCCAGGGTATGAGGTACCCTTCTGGATATGCCCTGCTTGTAAGCCTCATCCTAAGTTTAGGACAAAGGTATAGGCCAAAGAAGCAGCCAGCAGTCAAAATGAGGCAAAAGCAAGAGAAGTTGGTCACTTTGACTAACAGTTAGTCATATTTGACTAAGAAAAACCTGGACACATAGGCACATGCTTTTGACTAACTATTGTTAGAAAGTTATCCTTTTTGACGAAGATCCGACTAAAATTTTGAAGATTATTTTTCTCAGTAAAAAAATTAAAGTATCCTTAAAACCATATTCATGGTTGTCATGTGGTTATCTGATTGTTGTTACCTTCAGAAAATCTCAACAAAATGGCCCAAACAAGGCAAAACCCCTCATTTCTCACACTCAAGTACTAGTCTTCTACATACATGAAGAGGCAGTCTCTAGTCCACATCTCAGGTTTACCTTCCTCTGAGAGATTCAAATTCAAAACCACGCCATGCGAGTCATTGCATGTCACTCACATGTCACATCTGTGGTGACTCTTAGCATCAGCATGTGTACGTTGAAGCTGCATTAGGGAGGCAGGTAGACAACTATATTATATCTCATAGCAATAGACATCAGGGAACTTTCCACTACAGGAATTCTGTTATTCATTGGGACTTGTAGATAGTAAGGAATATGCACTGAAGTACCGAATTTAATCCTTGCACTTCAATGCAATTTTCATAACCTTGCAGGAGTTTTAGGGAGGGATTAGAAATTCTCATGTAATTGGCTTCATTACGCATTTTGTTTTAGCTTTTATTCATTATCCACATCTCTTCAATGCCCAGCTTTATCTATTGTTTTTTATGAGGAACAAGCTTCATAAGGAGGTTAAAGTTCTAACTTCGCACTATAGACAAATAAGTTGCAATCACTATTCAATCAGGGTAATAGAAAATAAACATGTCTTTTTATCCATGTAAGGATGACTCAACAACATTGTTTGGTTTTCATATGGAGTACCAGTTTTTCAGTATCAACATGTGCAATATTGACCAGAATACAGGACATGTCCAGGCTGCAGAGCAGAAAAATACTTTGTAGAAATTCAAACACACAGTAGCTGAGTTTTGACCTAGATATGAGCCACGTAGTGACCAATCTTAAATCTTCAAGGACTACATAATGCCAGCACGATTATTCCGGCCCATTCCCTTTGTGGAAATTTTTTGGCCTGCCTTACTACCTGAGGGTTTCAAAATCAAAACAGCGTGATCATATCCGTACATTTTCAAGCACAAAAACATTACTAAAATGCCTGCACTGTATTAATACATTATGCAGTTGCAAAAGACTAGCACGTTCTATATGGTGTTAATGTAAGACTGAGTGCTAGGTACAGCTCATCCTACAATACGCACTGTCCCAGCAATTTATCACAGATGGCGATTGATCACACGTTATCATGCTCCCCACCATGCAACCAAAGCTACTGTGCTATTTGTCATAATAGCTGCTTTCGAAAAGAATATCCATCTCGATCATTTTCTTGTTTTTCCATGGTTAGTGAATCAATAATCTGTTATTCAAAGGACTAGACTGTGCATTTATCCCCACCATGCAACCAAAGCCACCATTAGTGTGGTTAGTGACTCCCTTAGTGTGGGAGTGAATTATTTCAGATATCATTTTTTGATCACCACCCAGCCTCCCAGCTTGATTGGCTTACTATTGCACTCGTTTGTAAAACATTTACGGTGCTACACACAGGCCCGGCGGCATTTGAATTTCTTGTCTAATAAATGTAAAATAACCAACTTTGCTACTAGGCAATGACAGCAGTTTTTATTTGAGGCTATGATGAACCCACCACATATTATTGATACATGCTTCTTTTCTTGTGATTGAAATCAATACAGAATGGGAAAAAATCCCCTCTTACCCTTACCTGTTATTGCAGTGGTTGTGTGGGGAGTTTGGCAAAATGCTGCATTGCTATCCAATTGGAACATCTTTACATGATGAAATTGAAGATTTTTGGTGGTTCTTGATGTGCCATCACACCATTGAGAATGAACTGAGGTAATTAACTTAATGTTTCTGGGTATTTGGTGATAAGGTTGTGTGAAGGGTTAGGCAGTGACAGCTGGTGAGCAGTGACGATAACAACTCATTGATCAAAGATCCCTCAAACCCATAAGCCTCTGTTTTTTGCCTCCGCGTGCTGATTCCTTCTCAGCCTAAACCTTTTACAAACCGCATTATGCCTGGGTGGGCCTCTATTTTTTCATGATGAACAACAGCTGCACTGGTGAGTGATTCACCAGCACTGATTTGGTGCATCACACCAAACCTTTTTCGGACTGCATCACACTTGCATATCTATAGAGCATAGCAACCTTATTGAAACGTACAATAAAGCAATATATGGGCCCTTAATGGGTAAATCATTTTCTTGTCCAGCACTGCCTCCGGTCGTTATTTATCCTTATTTTACGGTCTCACTTTCTTGTGTCCTCTTTCCTGGCCGAGGCAGACTGCGCACTGGCTGAACCAGGATCAGCTGCAGGGCAGTGTGGAATTATGTCGGTTTATGATGGTTTCTGTCCTGTCCATCCCTAGTCTTGACCAACCCAGCTCTGCCTCTATTATTCCTTTCCGCCAGCCGCTCCTTTGTCCCACATTCATTTTTACCTTCCATTGCTGCAGTGTTTTGCTCGTTCTAAGACTTACTCTTTAACTGGGATATTTGGCTCTCCCTATACCCACCAGTCCCTTGTTTCCCTCCCCTGCCTCCCCTTACTCTCTTGCCTTGCTCAATTTTCCCCACTTTCCACCCCAGCCCCTTTGTAACACATACATTCCCTGTTCTGCCTCTCTATCTCTCCTGCTTCCCCTTCTTCTCCTTGTCCTATAACCCCTGTCAAGATTCGCTTTCCCTGCCTCCCCAGCCCAGTATTGCCTGTAGCAGTTATGTTTATGATCTTACGGCCTGCTTGGCTTTCACCGCCCTGGCTATTCCCAAGCCCTTACCCATAGTGCGTAGCCTAGCCATATAACAATATCAAATCCCGACACATTTTATCTGCTGTGAGACACACATTTCACTGGGACTGAACTCAATATGTCCCTTGTGGGCAGGCATTCTATAACACATAGATCAGTCTTCTGTGCCTTGACTGGTGACACTTTCTCTGCCTGAACCTATGTCTTTAACTTGAAGAGGGAAAGTGTCAAAGTCATAATAATCTCTCAAGAACTGACTAAGGATTGCTGGTGAGCATTTTCTTAAGATTTTAGCTAGCATTATTAAGACATCCCTCCTGCATGATAGAAGTGAGAACACTTATGTTTCGTTCTTCTTTTTTTTTCTCTTCTGTGAGGCAGAGATTTTTGGCTTGTTTGTGAAGTATAAAGGTTTTAATTAGGCATATGGACACAATTAGAAATATCACGGATCTGTCAGAAATGAGAATAATGGAAAACGCCGTTTGCACCTACAGGGAGATTTTCAGTTTAGACAGAGACAAATCAAGAGGGTAAAAGCAAGTACCTAACATAGAAGAGTGTCAGGAAAATTGACAAGCCTATCAGTAGGCATCCCAGTTTAAAACCCCCGTTATCATTTGTTTGTGCTAGACGTGCATTTGAGACAAGATAATGGGTTGCCAAAGAGCTTGGACATTTTATGACAGGAACCCTGCCTGGTGATTGATGCCAGCATGCGATTGGAGATGGTTGTTATGTTTTTATTGGTTCCGGAGTTTCGTGCACAGCTAATTTCATCTTGAGATAGTGAGTTCTTCCCTTGCGTCTCATACTAGTAGTTATGTGTCCTGAGGGTATCAATACAGCCATCTTTGCATTGTTAGTACCTTTTCACATTTTCAGTTACTGGGCACAAGCGAGTATTGCAAGGCATTTTGGGAAAATTTAGTCAGGGGTTCAAAAAGAAGTAGGGATCTAATCTGTATTAGTGTGTCTTGTCTTAGATGCTACTGATAATGTAAGGGACCATCATTTAGTGCAGCCTTGTGCACAAACCAACCTTGACTTAGGTATTAAAAGCTTAAAGGTAATAAAACTTGCAAGGCAGTACAGAGGTAATCGGATAGGACTGATGAAACAGGTGTATAGTCTTATTCTGTAAGGCCCACCTGATGCGTCCACTGTGCGATGCACCAAAGCATCACCAATGAATAGCTCTTCAACGCTTGATATATTCATGAATTGCATCACCCATGAAGTAGCTTATCACCTCTACAGACATATCATCTGCATGAATATAGCCTGGGAGAATATACAGGTGTGTTCATCATCAGTGGCTATAATACTATAGGGGACCTTAGAGAGTTAATTATCTGCTTGAATCTATTTCTTATACTGTCAGTCCGGTATGCATGTGTGTGTAATTGTAGAGCAACAATTGCTGAAATATAGATAGTTGACAGAAACTACCACAAAGCAGACAATGATTATAGGAGAACGTTATAGGCCTGCTAATGACAGATAATCTCACACTAAATGGCAGCGATGTGTTGCGGACCTTACACGTCAGCAGCAGAACTCTGTATATGTGAATATAAAACAGGGTCTACAGACTAAAGGGGATCCTAGAATCTCTGGATTGGGAGAATGGAGAGATTAGTCATGGAAGTCTTAATGAGGGGTTTCGGCTAATAATAACCTGATCAGAGATCTAAGACTAATTGGGAAGACTTCATTAAGAGAATCACCTTTCTGAATTAATGCATAGCATTAGCGGCATGCCTTATAGCAGTGGGGACTAGGTGGAAGAGTTCCTATTTAGAGGATAGACAACGACCTTCTTCACATCGAGACTGTCTGTTGTCCTATAATGCACGAATGCATATGAGTGCATTTTAGAACACAGGCAGTCAAGATGTGAGGAAGGAGTTGTCTATTGTCCTTACAAAATGTTGTACATTTCATTCCAATCACTTAGGTACCCAATCAAGGTATATCTAAACCAATTAATGGTACTTGACTGGTTTACAGCTATGGTGACTTTGCTCAGGCATGCACTATACTACTATGATGCGGTTAAGGTCACTTCTATCGTGCAGCAGAGCACTGCCAGCTGTTTTATAAAACATAAATAGTTGTATTGCAAATTCTTCCAGATAAAATTTATGATGCTAAAATGTGAATGTAATTCTGAAAAGGTAGCAAAAGTCTAACTATCTGAGAAATTGTAAACTAGCAACGGAAAATCAGCAATTAAAGGTCCTAAATTCGTAGGAAAATGCCGTCCAAATACTTGCCTCAATTTAACTCAAAATAATGTATTTGTAGAATATTGAGATTTTACAAAGTATGATCTTACTGCATTGGACCTATCGGATGCCATCAGGCAAAAAAGAGGCAAAATACATAGACTTTATGGCTGAGAAATATGGAAGCTCTAGCATCAATATCTGGGCAAGGATTGCCGAGGGTAACCATAGGATCAAGATGACATTGACTAATAATACCAAGAGGCATCATGGAGCAATCCCCTCAGACATTATTAAGAATGTTGCATGGACAGCTCTGGTAAAGTGTAAGCATGTGAGAAAGCACTAGTATACCCTGTGTACAAGGTGCAGCTTATATATGAGGGTGAACTCAGGTTGCGTGTCATAGGTGAGCACTTTATACCAAAGAACAGTAGGCCTAAAGAATGTAACCCTATATATGCATGTATGCTCTACAGCATTTCCTTTCGATCAGAGACGTGTCTTATAAATGTGCCATCCATGTGATAATTTACGGAGGTAGGTCATGCTTCAGTAAAGAACCTATAAGGTTCAAAATCATTACTTGGCTAAAAAAAATAAAGAGTCCACTTTACTACTTTTCACACGCCTTGATTTATGTAAGGTTTTTGAAAGATGCATCAATAGCGCCTAGCCTTGGCAGCCATAGCCTTCTCCCCAGGGGCCAAGATCCAATATGATTTAAGACCTCACTCCTCACAGGCCCCTGAGCTGTTCCCTGTAGATACTCATTTCCACAGCTGCATCCTCAATCTCTAACCCAAGCTAGGGGCAGGGCGCATCTTAGAAATTCTCATAAAAACCTACCGGAGGATGAACCGATGGAAGGGAGAAGAGGGCAGGGAGAGAGGAAAAGAGAAAAAGAGGAGGGCTCAGAGGAAAAGGGGTTGAAGAAAAGGACAGCAGAGTGAGAGGGGGAACCGAGACAAACAGAGAGACAGACAAAGGCAGACAGACATAGATAGGCACTGTGTATGGTTGTAGTGGAGAGCAACAAAGTGGGAAATGCACAATATAGGGCAAAAAATACTACCAGGTAGGGAGTGAGAAATAGAGGAGAGGAGCAGGCCAAAATATAGGTGCTACAAGGACGTGCCTATTGAGATGGTGTAGATAAAAGTAATTCCTAAGAAGATAATTTTATCGTAACCAGAGAGAGTCAGTAATATTAACAGGGTCTGAGGCGCCAATAGACGGCTATGTGCAGAATACATAGTAGATGAAGGAAAAACCGCTGATGCTGCTGTATCAGTGTATATAAGGCAGGTATTCTTTGTTTTGTGTGCTTCAAATTGGCTTGATGTGTCTGGCAACCCTCCCTATTTGGGAATTGTGCACCTCTATGAGGAATAGGGGGCTTTGTTTATTCGGGGCCAGAGGCAGAGCATGAAGCCGCTATCATGCATTATGTGACCAGGGCGATTATCCTGCCCATCCAACACATTCCAGTCAGGAACCTCCTGTGTGAAATTAAGGGTCTGAATCACTATAGTGTGAAAAGTTATGGCACAGAGTATTGCTACTAGCTACCAGCTATTCTTTGAAAATATGAAGAGGTCCTCCCCAGGTACCCCTGCAGTCAGGTATACAATAAACTTCTGAACGCATAGCCTCCTTCTAGTCCTATATCCTTTTTCTTCATTTATCCCTGAAAGCTTATCTTGTTTAACAAACTCATTCATCTTTGCATTTCTTTCTTTCGTCCCTTTTCATTCTATGCTTGTTCCAACCAGTTCATCTATCGAAAAAAACCCGTCCATAAGCCTACCTCAGTCATAAGCCGACCTCAGTCATAAGCCAGGGGGGTAGAATATGGGAAAATTTTATAAGCCGTTTTTAGGGCCAAATCTTTTCCATTTGTTCTTCATTCTATTGTAATAGAAACCCCGGTCATAAGATGGGGTAGACTTTGGTAATAACTTAGAAGCCGATTTTGACCAAATTTGATCTTAGTATGACCGAGTTTTTTTTCTGTACCAACCTCTGTAACCCACCCTACCATTTTCACTCTCCTTACTTACATTTTATCCTTGCCGTCTAGCTATATTTCCCAGGCTTACACTTTTTAAATTTTTTCCTCGTCTCCATTTCTCCATGTGTTGACCCCTTTCTCCACCTCCTTCCCCTTTATTTCTGTCAATCCTCTGTAAACTACTTTTCCATGAATTCCCCCTTTGTCAACTCCCCAATGTTTTTTTTTCCACAATCCGTGGCCATCATGAAGCATTGTTCAAATAGTTGCTTTCACCCTCCTCATTGTGGCATCACAACCACCTTGAGTCAACCCTTTGCTCCTCTCCTTCCCAATCCCCTACTCCCAGGCACCTGTCCCAGGCCTTTCCTGCACCCTTTCACCACACCAAACAGTACCAATTTCCTGCCTTGGAGCTCATGCATTGTTGTTGGGGAATCCATTGGACGAACAGACCATATACAACAGTCCTGTCTCCCCTCTGTACCTCTTATCAATCCTCACAGGTTTTGCAGAAGATAGCGAGAACTCTTGTCTCATGAAATTTATTTCATAAACAGTATTTCATGACACTGAAATCTGGAGAGCTCAAGTTTGAACACCCTGAACTAGCAAAATGGTAAACAGTGTAGAATTCCAATTCGGAGTAGACACGGAAATGATATCTAGTATGCTAGGATCCTACCCCCAGGGGCCGTAATTTCCATGTCGCCAGAACTTGTTCTGCAAGCCTCTTATTCTTGAACCACAGCTTGAGTCAGTGAGTTGGGAAATTGGAGAATTCCATTAATTATTCTGTGTAGTAATGAGATGGCTTTGTAGTAAGTAATCAAATATTGCAAACTCACCCTGATTAATCACTTAATACACCTGCGGGCGTCATTTAAGACGACTGCTGTCAAGATAGCTGCATTTCCAGGTACCCTCTTTTATGATAGTCCGCAATATTCAATGTCTGTAGCAGCCAAACCTTGTGACAACATTGATATTATTAGTTTAAGATCATATAATGATGAATCCGGAGGTTGTGTGTGCAAACAAACTTAGTTGGTATGTCATGGATAGCTTGCATGTATACCACACCATCAACTGTGAGCATGAGGTTTACTTATTGGTAATTTGGTTTCTAAGACTTAGCAGAACTCTCCCATTTTGAAGATACTAGAGGTCCAATGGACAATTCTCCTGCTGAGTCTGATAATACTCAGATATTGAATCATTTATGCTGGTAAATTATAAGACTCCAGCGTAGGCTCCATACCAAGAGGTCAGGTAATTTATATGTCAGAAGACTGCAGTTACCCACAAAATCATACTCAATTGATGAAGAGTATACAAATAGGTCGTAATAGGATAGCTATTCCTTACATTGCCTGCCAGTGCAAGGATCACCGTAACATACTCGAGCAAGGGGTTTCTGTGTGTTTTGGTATGTAAAATGCCTACTACCCTTCAACCAACCAGGGACGCTCATTGCCACACCAAGTGGAAATTCCAATTTAAAATCTGATTGAAAGGTAGAAGATGTTCTAGACATAGTGTGAAGGGCTTCAGTTCTCACAAGATTGGCCATATTTTGACAGTTATCGTATTATCCCAATGACATTATTTCATTTCACATTTGAAGAAAGTCAAATAGTGCTATGCCCTTGTCCAGGGGTTATTAAAACCATGCTGTATGTATGCACTCTGCACATACTAAGACAATATATGGTATCGCATAGCACTTATGATAATTTCCTTTCACTGTCGAACTTCTCGAACCTATTTGTTTGAGTACATCTTTCACCCTCTATACCACAACCACAAAAGCACCCAAAAACCGCTTGGGACTTCCCAAGTCACCAGTGTAGCCTCTAGTTGATTTACCACACTTTTCTAAAGTGTCAATACTGCAAATCTATTGGTTTAGATTTGTTGATTGACCTAGATCCACTCAATGCACACTGGCAGTACCTCTGTCTGTGTGTGTATGATCCCTCACTAGCTGTAATGGTGTCAAGTTTTGTGACCCTGGGAAATATTATGGAAAATATGTTACTACACATTCTGGAAAAAGCAACATGACATGTTACTGTGGGTTGGTAGGGTTGGGGGATGTTGTACATTTACATATGTCCAATATACTTTTTTGTTAGTAATACAATATAGCCATCGCTCATACTTGTGTAGGTATGCCTATACCCACATTAGCTTTTGTGGTTTCGACCCTTATGACGTCTCATCAGGTGGATGTGACAGACGATAGAAATGTGTTCAACTTTATACACATTTTGACGTATTTTTGAAGGCTGGTCACAATATGTGATCAGCCCTCACTGTTGAGGCAATGATATAAGTTCCCTCATTATCAATTTTTACACATTGGAAAATTCCAGTGTTGGTGTTTTCTTAAAAAGAATAAAAATAGTCAATGGGCACCAAGTCATGGCTGGATATAATGAATCATAATAGTTGTGTAACTTTGGGAACAAGGATATGTCATCATTCTATCCATACTTGCCATCCTAGGTATTCATTCCCCAGGAGGAATGGGTGCGAAGTTTTTCTATCCAATAAAATTTTGCTTGTGCTTGTAGCCTTATCCCTTCTTCACTCTTTGGGTGACGTCCGATGAATTCCACTATATGGAATTTGACATCCCTTTGTTTCTCATGGCCTGGTTGGTTGAAGTGCCACGGTGCATCAGTTCCTCCAGCATTTTTTCTGATGCAGTGAAGGTGTTCCCAGATTTGTTCTCTTATTGGCCTTTCAGTCTTGCCTTCATATTGTGCAATGCAGCGGGTGCACTCTAGGCAGTAGATGAAATTGGAACTTTCACATGTCACATTCCATTTTGTGGTGAAGGTTTATTTTTCTGTCACTTTGGATTTGATTTCACCACTTTTGTCGATTTTTACAGATTTGTCACAAAATAGTCTCTTGCATTTTGCTCTGGAGGTTTTCTTTTGGTTGATTTTCGTGTTATACCCTCTTCTTCGTCATCTGACATTGGGTAGTTTGTGGCTGCCCTCACTAAGTGGTCTTTTAGGGTTTTTGGTCTTTTCTGGCCTTTAACCAGTTTTGACCTTTGGAGGAATTTGGTAGTTTTGGACCCTCCTAGGTAGTCCCAGGGTTGGTCCACTGTTTCGTTCAGGATATCATTTCCCGGTATGTGGGTGCTTATTAAGAAGCACCGTTCTTCTTGACTTTTTTCTTTTTCTTTCTCTTTTAAGGCTTCCTCCCTTCCCTTTTCCTTGACTTTCTCTAGGGCCAGCATTAGTAGGTCTATGGGGTAGCCTTTTTCGGTAAATTCTGTACTCGGTATTGTGAGTATGGTAGGCTTTTCTTTGTTGAGATGGGATGTGCAGAGGTGTATTCTAGGTAGTTATTTACATCCGTGAGTTTTCTGTACAGGTCTGTGTATAGACATATGTTTTCTTGGTTTTTCTTAACTGTGGTGTCTAAGAAGTCAACCTTATGTTTTGAGGTCGCCAGTGTGAATTTGTTGGAGTTGTGGAAGTTGTTTAGATGTGTCATCCATTTGTCAAGTTCCACTTCCCCATGTGGCCAGATGAAAAATATATCGTCGATAAATCTTAGCCACATTTTGGGTTGCAGGAGATGTGATATAAGTATGGCATCCTCTACCGCCTCCATGAAGATGTTGGCATATGATGGTACCAATCTAGTACCCATGGCTGTTCCCTCATTTTGTATGTAGAATTTGCCATTGATTTTGGATGTGGTTTATGGTAAGTACCAATAGGTCCACAATGGTTTCATTTTAGGGCATTAGATTTTCTCCTCTGTTTGCCCTTAATTTGCTCTCTAGGATGGCTAGTCCTTCCAAGTTTGGGATGTTTGTGCATAGGGCTGTTACATCTAATGTCCCTATGAGTGTGCCCTCAGGCAGTGGGTCAATACTTTCGATTTTTTTATGAAGTCTGTGGTGTCTTTGACATGAGACTCGATCTGTGGTACCATTGGTTTGAGGAAGTTGTCCACAAATGCCGAGATTTCTTTTCCGTAGGGCATCCATTTGCCGATACTACTGGTCTCCCTGATGGTGGGTTTGTTTATTTGTGGAATTTTGGGAGGAAGTAGATATGTGGGGTTTTTGGATTCAGGTTTTTCATTGTTCCTGCCATTTTTGCCATAATTTCTCCCTCTTCTAGCATTTTATCGATTTTATTGTTGACCTGGTCTTTATATATACTGACTGGGTCTTCCTTGAGTCTCTCGTATGTTTTTGTATCTGCCAGTTGTCTATATCCTTCCTTCACATAGTTCCTAGTGTTCTGCAGTACTACAGTGCCCCCTTTGTCTGCAGGCTTGATGGTTATATGTTGGCCCTCTTTTAGGTTTTCTAAGGCTTTCTATTTCTCTATACTGAGATTTCTTGTTTGAGATTGCATAACTTTTTGGCTACGTCTATCTCATTCAAGGCTATAAAAGTCTCTAGGCTTTTGGGGCCTAGTGGTGGTACCCAAGTGGATCAATCTTTTAGATCTGTGGTGTTCTACCCCTTTGATTCAACTCGAATCCTTCGATAGAAAACAAAGAACAACTAATCAGGTTCCAGTTAAAGCTTTTTTGTCAACAACGCACTAGGCACCAGCTGTTCTCGATGACAGTTACATGCAGTAGTGTATTCAACCACTAACAACTCGACACTAGTCAACTAGCTCAGTGTACTTGTGTCTAGTAAAAGGAATTAACATACACCTCCTCTGTGCAGCCGCACAGAGGAGTATCTAAAACATGGTAATTGGGCAGCTGATCACCATCTCACAGGGTGGTCTGTCATGACTGGACTGACACCCAGGACCACCAGAGTCGAGGTCCATGTGACCCTAAGGTGACCTGGCACTGGACTCCAGCGCCCCCAGGCATCAGGTAAGAGAGGTGTTCTCGATGTCGCTGATGGGGAGCCCAGATATACATTGAAGCTCTCCAAGGACGACTCGCGAAAACCACAGATCCATCATGAAGTCTTTATCCTCAAATGGTATGTTCATTGCGCCATTAGAGGGTTGTTTTTTGTTGACCTTTTCCCCAAAGCTTCTCTCATGTCTCATTCTAAAATCTTCCCTGTACTCGGACAGAACTTTGTTTGACAGGTTGACTACATCTTTTGGTAAATCAGACACAACATCATTGTACTGTTCAGTAGTCTTTATTTCTTGAGACTTGTTACAGTTTTGAAGTTTTGTCAAGAGCTTCCCTATATGGAGTGTTTCTTTTGTTTTTCTTTTGTAGCCTGATCTAGAAAGTGTTCCCTTGAGGCTTTCCTCTGCCTCTGTACCCCCTTGTGAGGCAAGGGTCCCTGGTTCTTGGTGGGCTTCCCTTCTGGGAACCCCCCCTCCCCCCCTTCTCAGGGGAGGATTTCCTCGTGGGCCCCTGGGAAAATCCTGCCTCTGGTTCTGTGCAGCTGCTCTAGCTCTTGCTACCAGGGCTTTTCGGCGTTCTAATACTGCCTTGGATGGGTCGATGATCTCATCATCGGTGGGACACTTTTTCTCTAGGTTAGCCTGCCTATCTCTCAATCTTTTAATTTCAGCATTATGTTCGATTTCTACAGTCTCAGTGATTTCATCATCGATCAGATTTATAACATGGCCTGCATGAGCTTTACCTTCTAAATATGTGACTGTTTTTCTCACACCTTCTAATGTGCTGTTACTGCTCAAGTCGAATTCTCTATCTAATTTTTTCAATGTTTCTATGCCTAGTTTAGTAATCTCTAAGGCTGCTTTTCTACGGATATCTACAATCTTTGGCAATACACCCTTTTTGAACTTCCATCGTGGCGGATTCTCGTTGAGTTCCAGCACCCATCCTTCTGTGCATCAGCTAGTGAAAAGTACTGGTCGACAGAGCTTGACACTCAGCACAAATTGTTATAATAAAACAATAAATCCTCTAGCAGAACAAATACGACTTACCTGGTCGACAGGTAACAAACTCTGTATGATACACTATGCCTGGTAATAGACTTAAAAAAAAAATAAAATAAAATAAAAAAATAAGCATATTACATGAAGCCTGGTCGACAGGATGAACATGTAATAACAATATTGTACCACACATAACTTTTTGTTGTGGGTGCTCCTGGTATGATTGAAATGCACATGGGTGTGATCACCTAAGGTATACTTACACTATAAAATCAATGATGTGTTTGAAATCTTGAGTTCATATTGTGTGCCTACCAACATCACAAGGATGTTGTGTTTATGTACAAAGGAGAGGGAGTTGGTGGGAAATGCCTGGTATCTGAGATCTTGCATTTATTTGTATTTTCTGATATATTATACATTTATTTCTACTGTTATTATAATGTGCTGATATGAGTCAGATGAATTATCTGTCTAATGCCTGGGTATGGCACATACTATGTTTGTCGTGATTAACTAAAATAAGGAGAACACTTAAAAATGAGATGCATGACAGTGAGTAAATTATGTTTATTTTGTATATTAATTGTAAGACCATATGGGTAATTTATAATCTAGGATGACAATAACTTAATTTTCTTCTCACAAATTAATTCACCTATTCTGGAATTGTGTAAGTCAGTAGGATACTCACTACGTCCTTATTTGCAAGCTATCTACATTATTTTTGTGACATTCTTGGGGCTGGTCGACAGCCCACTTCATATGTGTTCATTCGCAGCAAGTCTATTGTTTTCCACTTGCAATTGTTAGGTCGGAAGACCATGTTCTGTGAGAGCTACAATAAAAAATATTCAAACTCAAACTCAAACTCACCTCAAAACTCTGTGCAGCCCTTCTCCACTGCGCCCTCATGGAATTCTGCCCTCAACATGGCCTTGGAGCTCTGCACTATTTTGTTTCTTGCGTTGTGCCACATCTTATGGCTGGGTTCTGGCAGTAAGGTGTCAATTTCCTCTGAACGAGAGAGATATTTATTGTTAAATTTTACTACTTTTTGACATTTTTTGGTTTTGGTGCATTCATTTTTGGTTTTACTATTACTGGTGGAATTTATGTTTTTACGTTTATACTGGTTTTGCATACTTTTTCTGCCTTCTTTTTCTTTTTTAATTCTTCTATCTCTTTAGGCAAGATTGTGTTATTCTGATTACATTCCACATAATCAATATTATCAATATTGAAGTGGGTAATGCCATTGCTAGTTGAAGCTCTTTTCAAGCTAGCTGTGTGACTGATGACAGTGCAGTTTGAGTTTGGATTACTTTCCAACGATTCATACTGGCACTTATGTGTGTGTAAATTTTGTTTGGTGTGTATGTTACTGATCTTAGTAATTATACAAGCACCTGTGGAGTTTATGGCATCACTATGAATATTCACATCATCAGTGAGAGCCTGACTCTTTTGGAGGTTCTCCTCCATAGAAATTTTGGTTATAGCCTGATCAGTGTTAGCACACCTTTCTGGCTGTTCCCTGAGACTCATGCCGGTTGGGATGTGCTGCATGCGGTCTTCCTCACCCACGTTTTCTGTAACAACTATAGGTTTATGATTAGTTTTAATATTTATTACACAACATTCTTCGTTACTGTATTTGGTAGGTCGACGCGGCCAGGTTTGATTGGGCTGCATTCTATACAGTTGGATTTTTCTACATATAGTTTTTTACTGTGGTTGATAGGTTGATCACGCCTTGCCGCCGAGCCTCGTTTTCGTGATGGACTAGACTCAGGGGCGCGTTCGATACCCATTTTTCTACCTTTGTTTACTGTTCCATTGAATGTATTGGAGTACGGTTCTTTACTACAATCGGTAGGTCAAACGCGGCTGTGCGCCCAGCTCGAACCTAGGCAATGCAAGGTATTCAAAACATTTGGAAGATAGTGTTTTGCGGCATGTGACAGCCCTATGCCAGGAGTAATGCTAACTTCCGACATACTACTTTATTTTCGTCAAGGTGTATTCACATGGCGTTTTACCTCCTCTAACCACTATCACACAAATGGCCATCTGGACCACTGGACCTTTCCAGCAGGACTATATAGATTCACTCTCCCTCCACCTTACTGTTGTCTAGGGTTGTGGTTGGAGTTGGATAGGGGTGTGGAGTACGGTAGGGGTAATGTGGAATTTGGTATCTCGATGACAGGGGCAATGCAAACTTTCCACATACTACCATTTAGAAACAAACCACCGAATGCACCACTCTCATGGTAATCAATATTGCATTGGCCTTGAACCCACTGAGGTCTCAATTTAAAAAAAAAAAGAAATAAGAAAAACACAGGCAAGTAGGTGTTCGGGGTATTACACTGGGTGTCGGAAGGTCACACTGTGAATATACCTTAGTAAGTCGTGATGGATATCCATGAATTCTCATTTCTCACAGTTCCAATAAATTCCCTCACCATGGTGACATTACCTAATTCTGACATCTGTCAAACATTATGAAAGGTCAATGACCTAACAGCTTTGGATATGCCATCCAAACTTCCGCCTGTTTCTTTTTTTATCCTGCCCTTTTATTCCATTTGATGTTCCACATGTCCTCTTTTTACTCGGAGAGTCTTTGCCTGCTCCATTCGTTCTTTTTTTTCTTCTACCCCCTCCCCCAATCATTCTTCCTTTGTTTCTTCTTAGTTTTTTACCATGCCATACCCTACCCTTCTGTTCCATCCCTCCTATTTTCTATGGTCCCACCCCCTGTCCTCATTGTCTCCAAGTTCATGTAGCTTTTATTGAAAACATCCAATGTTCTTCAGGTCCCTGTTTTTTTATCAGTTGCTGTTCCTTGCCATCGCCTCTTGGCATTCCCTACCATCAGCCCCTGCCATTTTTTCCTCTCTCCTCTTGCCATTTCCCTTACATCCCAACCTATATGATTCTCCTCCAGCATATCCAATTGCTTTCTCTGAAATCATTTCTTCCCCACTGAACCTCTCTTATCCCATTCTCTTCCCTTCCCCCATCATAAATTTCCTTTTCTGTCAACATCCTTCCCGATTCTCCTGCTGTCTTACCAACTCCAAAACTTCTCTTTACCCTTGTCATATTTGATACCATACTCCACTTTCCCGAGCCCTCTACCACAATGACCAATGCCCTCGATCCATACCTTTATAACAAGTAACAATCACAATGCAGCTTTTCCCCATAGACACAACTCTATAACAATACCTAACCACTTCCTCCCACTTCAGGCCTGCCATGGGCAGACAGGGATTTATTGATTGACATGAAATAATAAGAGGGCTCAGACCCTAGCCTCCTTCAACCCCCCCTAGCCTCAACCCCTTCCAACCCCACCCCCTTCCATGGTCATGTTGTCATTTGTCAGCAGGATCAGAGCCGGAAGTCATCCTGCTGTCACGCCGTATGCCGCCAGGGGGCAGGACAGGGAGGGGGTGGGAGTTATGGGGAGGGGATCGGAGGAGTAAATAGGATAGAACAAGGTAGGAGAGGGGTAAAATGAGAAAGTGAATAAATGCATTTAGAAAGGGAAGATGGTCTATAGAGGAAGAAGAAACAAGGTAGTAGAAGGCGTTAAAAATACGGGAATGACAAACAATCGTGAATGAGACTAGAGACAACTAGTAGGACGACTCGGGAAAGTTTGTGTAAAACAGACAGCTCTAACCCTTAAGCTACTAATGCATTAAAGCATCATGCCCATAGATCATCATGATGCACCAATGCAGTGTTGGCGGTTCTGTTCACTAGCTCCTCATTGGTGCATCATGCCGACCCTCTGGGAGCAGTATCAGCCCTGTAGGGTCGACATGATGTATGAGTGTGTGTCAACATGATGTATGAAGGCAGTTACTCACCAGGGCTACATTCATGCAATGTAACGACTATAATGGGCATGTTTGATGCATTAAAGCATTAACACGCCTTAATGGGTTAAGAACTATCACTCTTCCTGCCTGATGTCACTAAGCTTCAAACTGACCTGTGTCACTCTGTAGATTTAGGGCTTTATAGTCATTCTCTTTGCTAAGTTTTTAGCACATCCAATATTCTAATGAATACGATCATTCAATGTTTCACACTTTCAGAAAGGTGTTCCAGCTAGGGATATACGTAAAGGAGTACTACTTGGATACAACATCAGGTCTAGTGTATGTAGTGGCACCCTATAGGTCATGCCTTCAATCAGTGCAATAATAGCCAAGACGTGCCACGGCATCTGTTAGCAGTATCTAGGCACATAATGGGATGTGGAGCCTAGTATGGGTGGTAGTTAGGGAGTGGTCAGATACTCTGCATAATGTGAAGGGGTGTACCCAGGTCATTCCAAGATTTCATGGACATGTGGTTCCCTGGGCATATAATAGCAAGGGAAACAGTTCTACACCACTAATAACATTTTTATTCCTTAGTTGGGGGTCATAGCTAAGATTTCCATATGGTTTGGGTGGGTCTTGGGGCACAATTTACTTTTTATATGCATTCAATTATGAGTTTTTTATGAATGGAACATTGCTGATAGAGTCCATCTAACGTGGTATGGGAATATCCCCAGTCTTCTTATCATATGCAATCAAGAGGTTCCCTAGGGGGGCTCTTCCATAAATTTCTTTTTGATGTACTCCGGGAATAACCCATGCCAGGTACATATAAGTGATTTTCAATGCACACCACAATCAGTAAAGTTTTGGGCATTTTGCTTCTAAATAGAATAAAAAAAGCCTAATACATACAATTTCCATAGTCTATGCCCACTTTTAGAGTAAATGCATCATGCCTGAAAAAGAATTTTGGCCAAATATCATCTGGTTTGGCTGTATTGGGGTCTATTCGTAAATCAGAACATAACTGACCGGCGGAAGTGACCAACATCCGGGTCTTGGCGTAAACAACTCAGAGGATCTCGCACTTCACCTTGAAGCAGTCCATGCAGTTATCTTCTGCAAAAATTTTCAGCAATTCCCAAAAAGGTAAGGAAATTCTATGAAATTCTCATCCCATATTGTTGAAGATGTGTGTGGGGAGCCCATAGGTTTTTTTTGTGTACCGAAACAATGTATTTTGTGCGCTAGGGGGTAAAATGTGCTACTGGGTAAAGCTTGCGATGCAGCCCGGGGCCCCGGGGGAAGCTTTGGCCACCCGGGGCTGTTCTTACTGAAATGCGGAACATTTTTGATTCTCTGCTCGGCGGGCAGAATTTGCCCTCTCCTGGCCGCAATGATGTACACTTGTGTCTAAATTAATGATATTTCTTTAGAATATGAGACCCTACATGTGTGAGACATATTTTTGGCTATGTTTGAGTATTTTGAGACGACCCCCCAACCCAATTTGGCCCATTAAGGCGATATTTTGGCCCCGTTGTGAACTTTTAGGCCCTCTTGTGGTCAAAGTTGCATTTTATCCATGGTTTTTGGTGGTTATAATCCTTCTACCTCAATTTCATCATTTTAGTGTGTTAATCTTCCTGTGGGATTGAAAACATAGCCATAGTTGCCAATTCTAGGGGGTAATGCTCGATAATCAGTAATGTTCCGCGTTTGGCAAGATGGGCGCCCACTGGCAACCATCTTGGAGTCAGGGGAATGTTTAATGGTGGGTATGTTAGATATGTCCAACCTCTATTATATTGACCAGGTAAGCTCACCCTTGCATAAAGCCCTCACTGCTCTGTGGTTATAAACCTTTACCATCAGTAATGTTCCCATTTCATATTTTTCACACAAGTGGCACATCCAGTGCACATAGCTTCATAATATTTTACCATGACATGCCCCTATGGTACCTCTATCTCACACAACTGCCATTGGTTAGATCCTGAATACTTTATTTTCAAAGAAATTTTGTGGTGGGTGTAATTCTGCATTTTTCTTATATTCGGTCACTATGAATTTCCATCTTAACAATAAATCAGCTGATTGAATTTTTGGGGTAGTTGTACATCCTTTGTCAGCATATAGGAACATGATGAATCACTGTTTTCTTATTTATTTATGTATTTCTCATCTGTAAAAAAATCCATATTATCTTAAAATCTACTGATTTTGTCACTATAAATTACCATTTCAGCATAAAAACCTCTGACACAATTTGTTGAGATTGTTGTACATCTTTTGTCAGCATATAGGAACATGTTGACTCACTATTTATGTAATGTGTTTCTTCTCATATTTCCAGATGGCCAAAGTAGCTACGAGCAGCGATGGGGGCGACCTACCGCGACACCCCAAGTGGTCGGCAAAGCAGCCTCCACGCTAAGCGCCACCACAAGACCCAGACAGGGCGTCCCGGCTTCATGCCGCAGCTCAGGCACAGCATGAAGAGAAACTGAGGGAGGAGATGTGCGCAGCAGCCTTCGCAGCTTACCACGTCGGCATCTCCGGTGTATGTAAAAATACATTTCAGCACCATATGACATTTGCGCGTAGCGACAAGGGTACAAAAGTTGTGATTTTGAATTTTCAAAGTGAAATTAGACACCAAAGATGGGTCTTATGCATATATTTAAATGCCTCTAGCTATGTAGTACAATCTCTTTTATCATTGTTTATGTGATGCCAATGGTATATGATGATGTATAGATGAGCTGAGATCATTCTTTGAGAGGCTTATGAATAGGGAACATTACTGATGGTATGTGTGATATAATGGTCTCTAAGCAGGTACTGACTATGCAGTACAAAGTATAATATATCAGGCTAATTGTAATTATTCTGTACAGTAGGTCTACTAGAAACAATGGACAGTCAATATAGTCATTGTATAAAGGATTTTGAATGAGCTAGGCTAAAGTTAAAAAATGGGAGAATAAATTCCCAAATTTTTAGAGTTTCCAATTTTTGCACCAATCTGTAACTTCAAGAGTTTTTGAGCATCACTTTAGCTTTTTGGTATACATAGAGCCATATATTGTACCACTCTGGCCACAATATTTGGTGTTTCTAGGACTCCTATTATTGGTGTTATTCATGTTTCATTGAATACAATCAGTAATGTTCTGCTTTTTTGAAAGGTTTTAGGGCATCTGTGAAAAAAACTGACATATTAGGAGTTGGATCCTTGAATGAACCTTTTTGATAAGCAAAGATATAGGGCTATCAATAAAGTATAATGTTGTTAAGAAATGCTGAGTTTGTTAATTCCAGTATCAACCCCCTCATGTCCTATATACCTTGGAATGAGCCACCCACAAGGAATGTTTTTGCCCTGCAGAGAGATGAATCCTAAAAATTACCTACCCATTAGTTTATAGTTGTTTCATCTGAGGGGTTATCACTTTTAGCTATTTGTCAATTTGAGCACTGCCCTGTTCATTACTGTAAAAAAATGTCTTTGAAATAACAATCGTTATTGAGATTCCTTGTACCAAGTTGTCTACCGTACTGCTTCATAGTAGAAACTATGAAACTATGCTTCACTATAATTCAATAATGGTGGTTTATTGTTCAGTCTTGCGAGGATCCCTGGTAGATTCAAGAGTTATTTCATAGAGTGATGTATTGTCAAGAAATGCCCATACCCCTGCTTCTGGTAGGGATGGTAAAAAATGGTGAATGATTATAATCCATGAGCCATGATCAAGGTCACACCTCCAAAGCGATTGAAATATTATAAACTAGCGTAGCGTTACACTAAAGATGGGGCTTATATATAAGGAAAAACCCCAAGAGTGTTATGATCGAATGGAGTCTACCCCTAGCTTCAGTGGCATGGCTTTTTATCAAGTAACCACTGCATTATGTAGTGAGAAATTATGATTCATAACCTAACTTGCGTAATATTAGCTTGCCTACATTTAAGGAATTCGTTTTCAGATGCATCACTTCTTAGTCCTTCTACTTTAGCGGTTTATGTATCAGTAATTTTGAATGGTCATTTTGGGTTTATTAGATATATACTGAATGTTTTAAATAGAATTACCTTGGGTTCTGTAATTTGTAATTTTTTAAATAACCTTTTCCTGCTGGTTTGAGGGTTGGAGGGTTGGTTGATGGCAGGTTATAATGACCCACAGGGACAAGCTAAGGACATGGATCTTTACTTCACCCACACAGCCATGACCACCTATCTATTCTATTTATAGCTTACAAACCTCGGTGACCAGCATCTATTTACTCCCCCTATTCCTGTGTCCTACCCACCCCCCCCTCCCGATTGCCCTAGCATCTCTAGTCCCAAAGCCCACTGAGCCACATAAAGCCTTGAATTAATTCATGTTTGATTATAATGATGTCTCAGCCCAGTGCTGGTAAGTTAAACATGGCAGCATAGCTTGACTCCATCACACTGACTGACTCTGTTATAATGCATCAAGCCACTAGAGTCAATATGATTACTTGATGCACTAAATTGTTCTGAGAGCGTTGGGTAAATCAGAAACCTTTGCCCTATTTCTTTATACAGTCAACCCACTTCCTCCAGTCTCTCATGTTTGCATTGCTAAAATAAATGTTCTTCTCCAAAGGATCCCTTCTTTCCTCACTTCGTCAAGAATTTCTATCTTACATTCCTATGTTGTTCCTTATCATCCAACCATTCCCTGCTGCCCCCCCCCCACCTTCTCTCACACCAAGTCAATGTGTCCCTGTAATCTACCCTACCATTGCCAAAATGTCCATTGACTTAGCCTTCCTCAAACTATAAACACTGGTAGAAGGCTCTCCTACGCTTCATGGTGATCATATGTTTTATGCCCTCGGGTCACCCATTCCTATGCAGGGGTGGGCGTATAGAGCAACCGCACCAAACCACCTTGCGTTGGCTATTTGCGTTTCCTGAATGTGATGTAAATTTAAGATAAAAGGGAAGAGCATTTTTGTGTAGTTAGTCTTTATTTTTATAGAAAATGTTTCTTTGTCATTGCCTTATGATAAGAATCTGATCTGCACTGATATATCATCTCAGAATAAGGCAAATGCCAATTTTTTAGTAGCTGTCTAGGCTCAGAGCAGTAAAGATGACTAATTATTTTTAGATTTTCTAGGGAACTTGCCAATAATGCTAACCCTTACGTAAGCCTTGGGCATATTACCAATGTTTAGAGTCTAAATGCTTTATGTAACTAAAGGCTATTTGGAGGGTCCCTGTGTCCAGTATCAATAGTGATCATGCTTGACACTCTTTTGAAGATACTCTTGAAAAATGAAGACATGTGAACATGTAGATCTAATTCAATTACACTGCATTCTCTATTTGCCTGCAGAGTAAAACACTATGGATCTAAAGACAAGTCATGATGAACATATCCCACACCCCTTCCACAAGTTGTAAAATGACGCTGACTATGAATGCCGGAAGTATTTGGAGACTGCTCATGTCAGTCTGACACCGGAAGTCATCGTTTCTCTTCTGCAGGATCTACATCTAACATGACGTCAATTCCAGTAGAAATAGCTCTTCTTACCGGGAGGTAGGGAAGTAGTGATAGCTAAGGTTACCTGTCTCGGTTTCGGTTAGAGTATAATCGGTTTCTCTTGGAAACATGAATACTCATGTATTAGATGTGGGCTGCATAGAAGTTGTAGTCTGCTGAATTGTAGGTATGCATTCCAAGAGACCAGTCGTTTCATATGCTTAGATTACCATGCATTTGGTCCTATTTAATTTATGTAACATATACTTAGCCTAGGTACTAATATCGAACTGTCATTCCTCTTCACCTGAAAGGGCAACAATAGCAAATATAAGTTCCTCATAGCAGAATAGTCCACTAGACGGACTCTAGATAGATGACATGGTGTTCTGTGGTGGATTTAGAGGGGGTCGTGGGGGCGTCCTCCCCTTTTCCCAGTAGTTAAGAGTTTAACTACATATTTTGGACCCCAAAATTTGTCCAAAAATTTTTGGCCGCACCCCCTCCTTTTCCAAATCCTGGATCCGCCCCTGGTGATAACACGGATTTGTTATAATAAATTAGCATCACAAAGTAGCCCAGAGCTCTAACACTCCCTATATTTGCGATAAAAAGAGAAAACTGCTGTTCAAATTACCGGCAGACAAGGCACTTCTCAGCAAGCACTCATACTAAAACCATAGCCTTCTGTCTGGGAATTGAATCTTCAAAGACCGATTGTGAAACATCTACTTAAAGCAGCTCTTTGGGAGAACATATTTGCACAGTCTTTTGACTAAAATGAGGGGAGGGGGTGAATATGGAATCATTGATTGGCAGAAATGGATAGAACATAATTCGGTGTGTATCTTGTAAGTATACTACCACCGATTCTCGGGAATCATTTTAAGAACGGTCCCACCAGCAATGTGTTTACTTTGTCCCATTTCAGAAATGCATTTCAGCTCCTTACAGTCCGCTAGGTGCAAGGTAGAAAAAGAAATGGTAGGATGCAAATATTGAATTGATATGTAGTAATAAAACAATGTATGACATCATACAAGCATAGCTATTGCATCACTATCATGCCACAGAACACTATTATATATTTGTCTACCTTTATCTGTAATATAGAATGTAGTTCAGATGGCAATTGACAGTACCTGTTATTGATCAAACAGACAGATTGATAGCAAGGCAGAAATTAAATGACAAGGAGTTCAGCATCCTCTGTGTGGTTGACACATTGCATTATAAGGGTAGCTCCTATGTCTTTAACCTTGGAAGCGGGTAATAAAGCAAATCCCCCCTGATCTTGTTTACCACACAGCTGGTGAGTTCATCTCCTCATGCATCTACATGTGTGGAACGCCTTTTTATAGAACCCTCTCCCCTTTATATATTTCTCTCTCTTATGCTATGTTGATATAGTATGTCGTGAATGCCCCTGCTACTGACTGCCAACCCATAGTACTACTTACATACTCAGACCACATGGGATCGCTCACACACTTTATGTACTGGATGAGCCTCATCCTTGGATAACAATCTTGTATTATGCAGCAAATTTAATATTTGGAGTAAGCTAGTCATTTGGATTCCCTTTTTATCACCTAAAATGGCTTCAACACAAACATTGCACCACCATACACAGTCAACATTAAGCAATGTCTTACTGTCAATGATTCTGTTAAATACCTAGAATGGACAGAGGGGTGTGCCTTTTAAGGGATAGTGTTTCTTTTTTTTCATTGTCCAAAGTTTAATTTGCTTTAAATACGTGGATACCATTTTACTCAATACCTTTAGTCAGTCTTGCATTCAATGACTCTATACTGATTTGGAGGGAAATCTGCTCAACCACACATGATGCATTGTGAGGGCTAGAAATAGTCTCAAGGTTACATTCTACTTCCACAAATCATAAAACATTTTATGAATATCCAAAGGCAATATATATATATATATATATATATATATATATATATATATAGTAGCGGAGAGGCTCATCCGCCGAATGACTGCCACGCACGGGAGTGGTCCGCTGAAACACTGCACGAGAGGCAGCGTCCCGGTGGAGACTTGTATATAAAGCGCGACTAGTTCCACCGGAGGTCAGATCCAGCCGACAGCCCGAGGTGAACAGTTAAGCAGCTAGCTCCCGGAGGAGGTTGCAGATGACATTTCTACTAGCAGATGGCATTTAGATGGTGTGGCCAAGGAGTGCCAGGGTGTGGCCAAGCGAGTTAATTTTACTTGACGGGTTGTGTTCTTCGATCATTCATAATACGAACGGGCGCTACATTGGTGACAGCGGTGTTCTTAATACTTTTCTACGAACCTGCGTCCGGTGAGATCGAAGAATGGCTGAGGGAGGATCTGGAGAAAAGAAAATGGAGTTGAGGTCTGCGGTAAAGAAGGACGAGAGTCGGGAGAAAGGGGGTCCGGAGGGGGGACCACAGGGGTTGAGAGGCCGCCAGAGAAAACCGGAGATGGCGTTGGGGCGGCCTCCCATGATCGGTGGAACCCCTGCGACGGAAGGAAGGGCCGCAGAGGGGTGGGCTTGGGATGAGAGAACACCCCTAGTGCAACCTCAACTGCCTGAGGGAGAGGTGGGAAGGGCTCGGGAGGTGGAGGAGGAAGCTAGAGAGGCTGAAGGGGGAGAGATCTACTTACCTGAATTACCTGAGGACGCTGAGGGCGATACTGAGGAGGACGAAGAAGTGGAGTTCAAGGAACGCCCGGGGGACGAGGGCAAAGAGGTAAACGGGAGACAACCGGAGGCGGGTCAGGGAGGTCGGGCACGAAGAGAGCCCCCCGAACAGATAAAAGTGGAAAGGAGAGAAGGATTAAGAAGGCGCCTAATTCCCCCACGGAGGGGCCGGACGCCTCCGGTGGAGGAGGGAGAGATAGGAGAAGGAGAAGGTGTCGTCGCCGGTAGAGGTGGGAGGAGGAAGATCGGAGGGGGAGGAGGAGGAGATGAGTGTGGACCAGCCGAGGGGCGGAAGCCAATTATTAAACCTACCAAATTTGATGGGACTGGTGATTTGGCGGACTACTTCAACCATTTTGATTTGTGCGTAAGGGTTAATGGGTGGACACCCGAGGAGGCCGGAATGTTTCTTGGGTTGAGCCTAACAGGGCCGGCCCGGCGATTGCTTACAGGGGTTAAACCAGCTACGGCGGAAGGGTATCAGCAGCTGAGGGAGGCCTTGGAACTCAGGTTCGAACCGCCTAATCAGATGGAAACTTACAAAGCGCTCCTCTGAACCTGGGAGCGTAAGCCGGGGGAAACGTTACAGGCGCTGCAAGAGGAACTTACAAAATACACACGGCTAGCTTACCCCGACGCCGATGCAAAGACGGTGGACGCATTGATTCTGGACCGGTTCCTGTCCGTGTTGGGAGACAGTCAGCTTAGGCAGTGGGTATATCAGACGCAGCCCAAGGACCTGCAGACGGCTGTTATGACAGCAATAGGGGCGGAGGCCTATCTGAAGACCATCAACCCGGAAGGGGTAGACAAGTTCAAAGTGAGAGCCGCTGACGCCTCCCTCACCGAGAAGATGACAACCTATTGCACCAAGATGGATGAGATGGCCGCCATGGTGAAAGAGCTGAGCCAGAAGGTAGATGCAGGGTCCCAGGCAACCACCAGGAGGCGAACAGGCTGCTTCCAGTGTGGGCAGGAGGGCCATTTTAAGAGGGAGTGCCCCCAACTGAAGAAGGGGGGAGACGCCGAGAGGAAAGTGGAGTCAGCTCCGCCTAGCGCTTCCCGCCCGGCAGAAAACTAGAATCGACCCTGACCAGCGGCCTTGTTAGGGTTGAAAAGAAATGGCCGGACGAGAGGGTGCAGGGGAGACAGGAAAAAAGGGGTAACGGGATAATAGTGGCTGGGAAGATAGGCGGAAAGAAGGTACAGTTGTTGGTGGATACGGGGTCGTCCCTTAACCTGATGTCAGTGGACTGGTGGAGACGGGCAGGGGGATACCCCGATTTGGATCCCGCCGAAAGCGACATCTTTAACGCCGACGGCAGGCCCATGGCGGTGCGGGGGAAGTTCACTGGAAGCTTTCAACTGGGGTCTACAATCACGACTTCCACGTTTACAGTAGCAGAGATTGGCAATGAGGCCATCTTGGGAGCTTCCTTCCTGAAGGACCACCGTATCAAAGTGGATATGGCGGAAGCATCGGTAGCGTGGCCGGGGGGGACTCAAATCCAGAAGGGCTGGTCCGGAGGATCGTGTGTGCCAGAGCAGCGGTGGTAGCCGGCAGGCAGGAAGCCCTGGTGGAGGGCCAGGTCTTAGGGGATTGGCCTGAAGGGCAGGAAGGGATGGTGGAAAAGGCGGAATCGGCGGGAAAGAGTAGCCAGTTCCTGGTGGGGCGAGGGCTAATAGTCCCAGAGGAAGGGCAAGCCTGTGTGCGGGTTTTGAACCCGGGAGGGGAAGCCTTGACAATCCACCGCGCCGAAACGCTGGGAACCCTGACTTTGGTGGAGGCTGGCGAAGGGGGGATCGGTGGAAGGTGTCGTGTGGTGGGAAGGCAGGAACTGATGGCGGAAGGGAGGAAGGTGGTGGCTGAGCTGGTGGACGGGACTGAGGTGCACAGGAGGAGGGCATTGGCCACCTTGCTCAGGAGTAGGATCAACGCATTCCAGCTGGGGCCGGAGGACAGGGGCCATACTACGCTGGCTCAACACCACATCAACACAGGGAGCGCAGCTCCCCTGATACAGCCGCCGAGGCGTCTGGCACCTCACAGGCGTCAGGTGGTAGACGAGGAAGTGGATAAGATGCTGGGAGCGGGGGATCAGCAGGCAGAAACGGTGGCTAGAGTCTTCGTGGAGAAGTTTGTGTGCCGCCTGGGACCCCCGGGGAGGGTCCACACCGATCAGGGCCGTAATTTCCAGTCGGCGGTGTTCCAGGAGGTCCTAGGGTTGTTGGAAGTTAGCCAGACTAAGAACATGTGCCTTCCGCCCCCAGAGTGATGGGATGGTGGAGAGAGCTAACCGAACCACTCCGGAGACACTCCGGAGTTCGCCTGCCAGACGTGCGCCGACAGGGGAATAGTAAAGGTATTCGCAAGAAAAGACACCCTGGAGCGACATGTGGAGGGCCACGCCGGAGCGGGGCTGGGGCACCGTTGCCCACTGTATCCAGAGTGTTCCCACCAAGTTCGCAAGAAGAGGGAGGGCGACCTCCGGGGGCATATAAGATCTGTACATAAAGAGTATGACGTGGACGAATGGCAGCCGGGGGAGCCGGTGATGCTGGAGTTCCCCGACGTAGGAAGCACCAGAGGACAAGGAAGCAAGCCCCGAAAACAGCTAACCCCACAGAAGGCGTTGCAGGGAGGTAGCCCCTTCAGTGACTTAAGCTCCCCAGGAATACAGCTGGGGGAAGGCGACACTCCAGGCAGTTACACTATGTCTGCACACATGTTGGAGCAGATGTTAATCCAGATATCACCTGAGAAGAAGCAAGAGGAGGCAAGGGCGAAGAGCTCTCCGGCGGGTCCACCTAGCGCTGGCACCCGCTCATCAGGGAAGAGGAAGAACCCCAGTGACTCGGCTGGGGTAAAAGTGAGAAGAAGAGGGTAAAAAAGGATATAAAAGGGGGCAAGGGGAAGTCCTCGGCAGCAGCAGCGTCAGCTCTGGCTTCTCCGGAGAAGGAGTGCAGCGGGGGGAGGCGGGGGAGCAGCCGCCGCCCGGCCCACCTGAGTCTTCGGGGGGGATAGTGGGGAGTCAGACTAAACCAGCTGTACGCTCCAGCACCGCCGAAGTGAGGACTAAGATAGACGAGGAAAGGGCTAAGATAGCAGACCTGTGTGCCAAGTACGGCAAGGAGGGGGAAACACCTAACCAGATGATGATAAGACTCAAGAGACTGTTCCCGGGAGCGGAGGTGGACTATGATTTAGTGGATCCGGGGTTTGAGGAGGAGCTCCAGTCTTATGAGGAGGAGGTGTTGGGGGAGGGACCTAAGGAGGAAATCGGAGGAAGCGGGGAAAAGGGGGGTCCAGAGGGGGTCCAGGGCACTGAACTCACATTGTATGGACTGGACACTTCGGTGAATGTCTCTGAGGCTACAGACGTGTCACTAAACAGATCTCTTAATCTGGACGATGCTCTTGCTATGGTGAAAACTCCTTCGGCGGATACTTCGGCGGGGTCGGTGAAGGGGAATGAATTGGGAGATTTTGCAGTACCCGCCGAGTCCGGGTCGGCGGCACAAGGGGCGGTGGAGGAGGGGGTGCTCTCTACCTTATCTCCCACTGGACTGGCCGGGATTGATATTCAGACGCAGCAG